>CM022706.1:12796669-13159169 GCA_012295165.1 Asparagus setaceus | reverse complement strand
GGAAATAGTTTATACCGTAGTCCTATTCGAGTAGAATTAGCGACGCCACGTCGGCCGATGTGATCCGCGACGATCGAGTTATCCCTAAGAATATTTTTTATGGAAATATTCTTCCCGAACTCGACAAATTAGGAAACAGTTTATACCGTAATCCTATTTGGAGTAGGATTAGGCGACGCTGATTGGCCGATGTGATCCGCGACGATTGAGTTATCCCTAAGAATATTTTTTATGGAAATATTCTTCCGAACTTCTCGACAAATTAGGAAACAGTTTATACCGTAATCCTATTTGAGTAGGATTAGCGACGCTGATTGGCCGATGTGATCCGCGACGATCGAAGTTATCCCTAAGAATATTTTTATGGAAATATTCTTCCGAACTTCTCGACAAATTAGGAAACAGCTTATACTGTAATCCTATTTAGAGTAGGATTAGGCGACGCTGATTGGCCGATGTGATCCGCACGATCGAAGTTATCCCTAAGAATATTTTTTTTATGGAAATATTCTTCCGGGAACTTCTCGACAAATTAGGAAACAGTTTATACTCGTAATCCTATTTGGAGTAGGATTAGGCGACACCTTGTTTGGCGTCGACGTGATCCGCACGATCGAGTTATCCCTAAGAATATTTTTTTTATGGAAATATTCTTCCGGGAACTTCTCGACAAATTAGGAAACAGTTTATACTCGTAATCCTATTTGGAGTAGGATTAGGCGACGCTGATTGGCCGATGTGATCCAAGACGATCGAAGTTATCCCTAAGAATTTTTATGGAAATATTCTTCCTGAACTTCTCGACAAATTAGGAAACAGTTTATACTCGTAATCCTATTTGGAGTAGGATTAGGCCACATGGGGGCGTATTTGGAAAATTGAGTCGGCTAATTCTCTTCCAAATATTCGTGAGAGAGGATGGGGGAATTATTGGGCTAATTTAGTTTCTTTTGTAGGTATCCAATTGGGCTCCAATTAGAATTCCTACTTGTTGTCAAATAGGACTCCTTATTCAAAGAGGATTGGGTCCACATGGGATTGTTATAAATACCCACAAACCCTCCTTCCTCTTGACCTAGGGCCGCCTCTTCAGGTTCTCTTTTTCTCTCTCGCTTTGTGTCGTTTCATTTTCTCTGAACAACGAGGTATGATGAGGGTTTTATATTTTCTCTTCTTCTCTCTTCTTTTCTCTCTTTTTTTTTTGTTGCATGCATGAATTGCATGGCGGCAAACGATAGCGCGGGCGGCGGCTGTGCGGCGGTTGCCAGCATGGATGGGCGCCGCGACGGCCAGCGCGGCCTCGTCACACCGAAGCTCGGCATTGGCGCCGTCGGACGGAAGGGCCGTCATTGGCTGGTCGGTGGACCGAGGCCGCGCCTTGGTCTCGACCGAAATACTGGCGCTTTATCAGCTCGGTCGCCCGTGCACCCTTGGTCGAGTGCGGTCGTCCGTCGTTTTTATTGACGCGTCCGTTGATGCTCCAGTCATGATTGATAGACCATGACCTGACCAAACGGGACTTCTTGCTGTTGTATTTGCTGATTTTTAGCCATGTATTTGACTTTTCGTCGTGTTTTTGCAGCTTCCGATGTCGTCGGGAAGATCACGCGCTTCGAGGAGCCGACCGTCTACTCCGTCTCGCGATGACGTGCCACCATCGTTTGCTGGTGAGATTTTCATGTTAAATTGTTCATTCACAACTTGCATTCATAAATTGCACGGCCTTGATTCCTCCTTCGTGGGGAACGACGCCCGTATAGCCTTGATCTCTCCTTCGTGAGAATCGACGCTCGTATAGCCTTGATTCCTCCTTCGTGAGGATCGACGCTTATATTTCGGCAGACGACGGGGAGCGATTCCATGACGTACTACGGTCAGATGGATAGAATACTTCGTCATTTTATGTGACGGGGTATATTATCCGATAAATCCGTAGTGTGTTCGGCATCGATCTTCCCGTTATAAGGCCGTGACTCTATCTCACGAATTTTGTGAAATGAATTCGACGCCTTATATATATGTTTGCTGGGTTCTGATTCATTCCGATTTTATTTTTTTTTCCAGTCGAGTATCCCTCTGGTGCGCTTCCTTCACAGGCAATTGACGGACGTCGTGGTGACCACTATTCCTTTTCTGATGACCCTACTATTCTTATTTCGCCCCAGTTTAGGCCGGATACGCCCGCGGAGGTGACCCAGTTAGTACTCGGAGGAGGTCCTCGTGTGCTGAGGTCGCTGATGACTGACGCACCGCTTGAGAAGATTACTGGTTCTTCTCAGCCTTTGGGCAAGACGGACTACTTATTTGGCGACTCCGTTGAGGACCCGGATACGGCTTTCATTGAGAGTGAGCAATGGCTGCACAAGGATGATGGTGGATTCTTATATCTCCCTTGGATTCCTCGTCACCGTTGTTTGATGAAGTTATACGATCGTGGCGCCGCGACGAAAATATCGTGGCTCGGCTGAGGAGTGTGACAAGATTCATTGCGGGTTTATCACCCATCGCCGTTCTCGGTTCACTTAGAGGCCGAAGTTATCGAATCGCACTCGGGTATATTGGGATCGACTTCTCCGCCAGGACGAGCATTTCGCCACCGGCCGACTTTGAAGAACCGCCTTGCCTTGTCGGGTCGGGGAGATGCCTCGGTCATAGATTCTTCTACTGGGTTCATTCTCGCAGATAAGCTCGTGGACTCGCTTGACTAGTCACGCTCTTGGCCGATGGGGCGAGGAACTTCGTGCTCGCGGGTTTATACGTATTCGCCACTATGTATGGGCTCCCAATCATACTCAACCACTTCTTCGCTTTATCCGAGCTCTATGATCCCCGATTCGAACACATTCTAACCGTGCATGGCGAATCGATTGGCTTTGCACGAGATGCATCGGGTCTCGGGTTTACCTATGGAAGGATGCTATATCAGAATACTTCCTTCTCGCCGAATTGGGTCAACTGAAGGATACTTTGCCTGATCGTTACGACACCCTGTGGGACCTCACATGCCATTATCACATTGCCCTAGCACAGATAGAGCCACAAGAAAAGGAAGTCAATTATAAGCCCCGGCATCGCCAATTATTTGTTCAAACATCCGAGGACGATTCTCGATGAGCGATTTGTGAATTGTCTCCTTCTACCCCTTCAGAGGTTAATGGGTTGATAGAAAAGTCCGGCGCTAAGTCTTATACCCCGAGTAGTACCAAGTATGGTTTTCCAGCAGGGAGCAAATTCTCGACCTTCTTATGGCATGCAAGAAACCTATCCTACCGATGACTCTCTTAGCGGCTCGCCATCCGGTTGAAGAAATGTGTGATGCCGGTCACCAGCGACGCTTTGCCGCTAGAGGTGCTCTATCCCGCATCCAGCCTTGCTCATAAGAAGGAATTGTCTCTTCTTCCTGATGGTGGCTAACATTCATCTGGACTTCGCCAAATAACCACGCCTTTACTCGAGGAAAACAAACCGCCGATGAGATTCCTCATGTCAAGGTGGAACTCCGTACACCTATTTGATGGCTGGTTTGTTCTTCATCGACTGATATGATGACGGCCGAAGCTCGCAGATCCATCCGTCCTTTTCTTCAATCTTTAGAGAAATGCAAGTGGCAAGGGCGGATTCTTAGGAGTCCGTAGCAATTGCAGATTCACAAGGGTGGGCCTTCTAGATGTTTTCCTCGTTCTTCGTCAAGACGGTGAGTCTTTGATCGATGAGGAGAGACATAAGATGAACCGACTTTACTTGACGTTACGCTTTAACCGGCCGACCAACATCCCACTGTGTTATCTTATTTTCCGAGTGAGAAACGAAAGTGCTATATTGAGCCTTATTTCCCTCTCGCTGCCGCCGGGCTCGGTTACCACCAACTTTACGCTGGGAACCCGAACCGAGCTCCGGACTCGCTGGCGTTTGATCGATGGTGTCCCAAGCGGTTGTGGAGTATAGCGGGTTGTACCAACGCTAAATTTAGCCTCCCAGGTACTGATCGTAAGCTAGAGTCGACATATTTATACTGTAGCTGGCTTTTGGCCGCCAGTGAGCTCGTTCCTGTGAAGTCCCTTGATGAATCAAGGTCAAGAGGCCCAGACACCTGCCGCTCAGAGGCCGCCAGCACAAAAGAAGCGCCGCCAGATTCACGAATCGCATGTGTCGATGGGAGATTCATAGTTCCGCGACTGATGCTTCAAGAGATGACCAAGAGGAAATTGCCGCTCATGAAGAGAACTCTGGTACTTTCTCCTTTAATCTTATTATTCCCTTCTTCTGATATCCCAGTCTGACTCTGATTTATCCTTTCAGGAATACCGAAAACAGAAACGGTCCGTCCTCACAACGGAGACAAACCCCACAATAGAGCTCCTTGTAAGCAAAAGAAGCTGGTTCACAGATCTCGCCCTGCTTCTCGGACCATTATCTTGGATTCGACAAGCGAGGATTCTGCCAACGATAAAGGTAATGCTCGACTGACCCGTAACTTTTCTGATCATTCGGCTCTTTATGAATCTCACGATTTTCTCTTGTGCAGGAGAATTTGGTGGCGACGCCAATTTTGATTTTCCCCTCCCTGACTTTGCCGAGTCCAGCCAGGAGCAAGTACTTGAGCTATGGCAGAGAGCCTCAATACCAACATAGGACCTCGGATCTAAAATCCGTGTACATCTAATACCGTAATCTTCTTACCGACAAAGAACTTGCAAAGATATGAAATTTGTTTCCATGCAACTCACATCTATACTTCTCTTTTATGTCACTTTTCGATGGAGGACTTCGAGGATTTGATGCGCGGATTTACCCGAGACGCTCCTCTTCCGGGCGACATCGAACCGAGCTAGGAATTCCTAGGGATATCGAGGTCGATTCCTTTGAAGGTATAAATCCCTTCCCCGATAACCATAGGACTATTCAATTTTGACTAGTTCGCCTATGATTGAAAATGTCTCGCTGATACCGTGGATTCGCCCCGTGACATTGAGCTCGCTATTCTTCCGAGTCAATTCCGCAACCGCCGATATGTCGGACGCGGTGTCGAGATACCGACCGAGACTATCGAGCCATCGACCGCCGCCGCCACGGCTCCATTAGGGCAAGGAGCTTATTGTATGAACCATTCAACCGCCAATACTCATGTCGATTTTTTTGGTTACGGGAGTTTTAATCCTTTTCTTCCTTTTGCGGGGTCTATAGCGACTCTTCACGACTTAGTGAGCTTTGATGTCCGGACGACGATCCATCTTGGTTGATTATCCGGTGGAAATTCGCCGTTTTCTCCTATTTAGCCATAGTGATAGACACACTTCTCGTACTCGTGCTTTCTCCGCCGGCCCACCATTCCTTGATCCTAGGGTAACCACGATACGAGATGGTTATTCGTGAGTGGCCTGCATCATCGCCGATGATCTCGATCATTTGAGGTTAAGCTCCAAAGTCGCAAGACTTTGAGGCAGCTCTGCCCTCATATATAGACAGAGACAGGCTCGCCGACGCCTTGGCGGATGCTCAAGCTATTACCGAACTCGGTTCGTGATGCGCCAGACCGGTGCATCTTTGAGATCACGAAGCTTCGCCTTCCGTGGGACATTTTCAGCCTTGTGTCGCCGCCGAGAAGCGAGAATAGTAGAGCTCAACAGAACTTCAAGCGGCGAGGGAGAGTCTCGATCATCTTGAAGCCGACGGCCAACAAGGAGGAGACTCTTGCAGCCATGTCCGAGAAGCTTGAGTTCTCAAAGCGTAAGCCGGTCGGTCGAGGAGGAGACCGCAAAGACCCTTAATAGCCGAGGAGACTTTCAGTCGAAGTCAGAGGAACTTCAACGAAGCTTTCCTCAATAAAGTATTCGAGAAGCAAAGAAATTTGTCACAAATTTGACGCTTAGAGAACTTGTGTAACTTCAGCCTTTTATCAATAAAATGTTTCATTCTTTTTATGCTTTATTATGATTTTTTCACGTAAATAATTAACCATAATACTTGTAGGATTTTTAGCAAACCTCACCGCCAACGGATTTGATAAGCCTTTACCGACACCGCTTGAACCGGCTAGCGCGGCGGATTATCTAAATCCGCTCCACACGGACGCTATGCCTAAAAGAATAAAATTCTCTTAGACTTGATGCTATGTTATTGAATACATAGACTTTGTCTTCTTTTACTGATACTAGATCAACCCGCGAGCGCGTATTAGCATCGGCCTGTGTTATTGGCTAACCCCCAGCCTCTCAACGGATTTGATTAGCCTTTACCAACTACCGCTTGAGTCGGGCTAGCGCGGATTATCCGATCCGCTCCGCACGGACGCTAGAAGCAAAGAATGAAACTCTCTTAGACTTAATGCTACGATGTTGAATAATGAGCTTCAGACTCTTTTACCGCAAGAGACTCCGCAACGCTGTTACGCCAGACTCATCCCTTCTTAGGCTTGGGATAAAATACCCTTAATCAAACTCGTGTCTTCTTCAATCTAAAAGACTAAACCGCAACGCGGTGAGGCGCTCGGCTTTATCCCTTCTTAGGCTTCAGATAAAATACCCTTAATCAAACTCGTGTCTTCTTCAATCTAAAAGACTAAACCGCAACGCGGTGAGGCGCTGGCTTTATCCCTTCTTAGGCTTGGGATAAAATACCCCAAGATGAATCTTGGTGTCTTTGTCCTGAGAATGACTGAACCGCTTAAGATTGATTGAGGTGGGAAAGGAAGAATGTATTCTATTTCCGGGAGAGGAAGGAGGATCTTGTCTCCTATCTCCCAGTAAGGGATGAACAAGAGAGGAAGGTTTTGTATCCTATCTCTTGCCAGTGGAGAGGAAGGAGGATCTTGTCTCCTATCTCCGAGTAAGGGATGAACAAGAGAGGAAGGTTTTGTATCCTATCTCTTGCCAGTGGAGAGGAAGGAGGATCTTGTCTCCTATCTCCGAGTGTTGGAAAGGAAGGATTTTTGTCCTGTTTCCAGTGAAAGAGACTAAAATGGGATCTCCATTTTGAGAATCTTGAAAGATGAAACTAAGAGTGGGATCTCCACTGAGAATCTAGGACAAGAGAGGAAGAATGTATTCTATCTCTTGCTTCTGGAGAGGAAGAATGTATTCTATCTCCGTGTAAAATGCGGAAAGGAAGAATGTATTCTATTTCCGATGAGAAACTAAGAGTGGGTCTCCACCGAGAATCTTGAAGGGTATGGATAGCTTTTATAGGATTGCTAACCAGAATTTGAAAGTGGACCTCTGCTCGTGGAATGAATCGAGAGGGATTTTGCTAGTGGTCGACCAGAAGATTTTTAGGGCCCACCACAACTAATTTGATCGTGAGTGAATTTTGGAGGAAAACAAAATAACTTAGGGTTATCCTCACGAAAATGAGTGAGATATTCTCTCGAGGAACTTCCCATCAAAATGGGTTATCCCGAATGTACTAAGGATAATACTTTTCGTAAACTTCCCATTTATCTAAGATAATTGCCGGCCGCCATTCTCGGTGATAAGCGATATGCACCGCTTGAATAAATCGGTCTATTATAAACGGTCCTTCCCATTTGGGTTCAATTTACCTTTCTTTTGGAGTTGAGAATTATCTACCGCCAGCCATGCAGGACGCAGATCTCCTCCTTAAAGGTTCTCTCGTCGAACTTTCTTGTTGAAAGCCCTCGACATCCTAGCTTGATAGAACTCAATGCATTGTTGAGCCTCCAGCGCTCATCTAGCATCTCAAGCTCTTCGAGACGCTTTTGATGTTGTTCTTCGGTCGCCATCTCTGGAAAGGGCGACGCGATGACGGACCGATTTCCAACGGAGAATCGCTTCACACCCGTGAAACTGTGGAGTACTGGTCGCCCCGCTTGGCGCGGCGCAGCGATATGCCCGTGAGTGCTCTCCGAAGTTTATCGCCCCAGCCTCGCTTTGTTATTCTTCACAAGCTTCACAAAATCTTGATAATCGCCTTGTTGAACGCCTAATCCATTTGTCGCTGGATTATAGGTCACGACGGTGACATCTTGTATCTTGAATTTTTCGCAAAACCCGATGAAGGAATTGCCGATGAATTGGGACCGTTGTCATGCACGATTCGCTCCTGACATCCCGGTAGATGACATGGTGTTTGATAAATTTAATGACGGTACTTTTACTTCTTTTAGCTGATTGCTTCACCACTTGGAGAAGTAGTCGTGATCGCTAGAATAAACCGATCCCCTTTAACCGACGGAGGAAAATGGGACCTACAACGCCCATTCCCCATGTCTCAATGGCCGTGATGTGGTCAAGGATGCAATCGCTATGGAGGCCGATGCATATAACGCGAATTGATTTGCCGCGGGCATTTCAGCCGCACGCGACAAGGCCATTAATCATTGTTGGCCAAAAGTACCCCATTCTCTGATTCGATCATAGAGTTTGGGACCGTGCTGGTGCGCATTCACATTCACTCGTGCTTCGGCTAAGGACCCTTCTTTGTTTGAAAGGCATCGGAGCAAAGACCATCGCACTTCACATATAACATCCGGGTCTCGTGGTCGTAAAAGAATTGAGCTCTTCGCCGGATTGACTTTCCTCACGCCTTGTGGCGTAATACCATGCAAGACGTATCGATGATGAAAGCCAATCTCGGGGCTCCAATTTGGTTTGGGTGCATATACCTCTTTGGTAACTATCCTTTCGCTTCTTGTACCTCATCATATATCGGTACAAAGGCGATGAGTCCCGACCGTAACTAATTGCTCGGCCTAAGGTTGTGCCATTAACGTGCCTAACGCCGCATCCGCTGCAAGCGCTTTGGAGGCTGGATATATTCGATGAAGAATTTTTGAACGAAGTCCGCCATTTCAAGCTACCGATGATAAGGAATTAGATCTGATTTCTCGACTTCAGAAGTCTCCGCTGACCGCTCGACTATCGCCAGAATCGCCAGACGCTTCGAGATATTCAACCCCACCCTTCGGCTAAGTCCGATAAGTAACGCTGTATTCGCTACGCTATTAGAGCACGGTTCGTGAGTGAATAAGCACGGGCATGACATGATTCCTGGGAAACTAAGACAACCCGACTCCGGAAATCTTAGAACATCCGTGGGCACTTGCTGCAAGTAGGTAGCTCGAGAAGCTCCGTCAAAATACAACCGCCATATTTGCTGGTGTGTTGTAGTATTGGTTTCATGGATTTCATCTCGAAGACCATCATATAGCTCAACCGCTCGCCGCCGGGTTGATGTACCAAGAGATCGCAAATTGCTTGCCCTTTGACCGACTTCATATTTAAAGTGCAGGTCGTATTGGGACAAGAGCAAAGCCCATTTTGCCAAACACCAACTCATTGAGGCCGGCTGGGTCATAAATATTCAGACCGGATTTACGCTAGAGATAACATAAATCGTCTATCTGACTAAATAGTGCCGCATTTTCGAATCGCTAACACTAATGCAAGACACCGCCGACCATTGGGTATCGACTCCGCGACCACTAGTGTTCGCCGTAATAATCACCGCTCGTGACCGCCATCGCCTCCGCACGAGTAAGGCGCTTAACGAAAGTGATCCGCTGCCTTGATGTAAATCGAAACGGTTTTCCGGACGCGTGCAACAAGAACGGAGGTTTAAGGAGATACGACTTGATCTCTTCAAATGCCTTTTGGCAAGCCGCCATCCCAAATGAATGATCGCCCTTCTTGTTCAACTTAGAAAATGGTTGGCACTTCCTATAGGTTTGATATGAACCGCCGGATATATGCCAATCGCCTTTGTAACCCCCTTAGTTCTCTCGCATTTTGAGGTTGCGCTCTTGAATTGCCTTTACTTTGTCGATCGACATGGATCCCTTTATTAGTAACGACAAAGCCGGGAACTTGCCACCGACATCCCAAGGAAGGATTTGGCCGGTTCATCTTTAATCGTGGGCTCGCATGAGCTCAAACACCGCTCGGTGATCTTTGACGGATCTCGCTTTGTCACGCTTTTCACCACCAAGTCATCAACATAGCACTCGATCGCTTTTCCTGATGTGGTCTTGAAGATCCTTATCTGCTCTCGGTGCATGAAGGCCGCTGCTCTTAGTTTCAACGGCACCGTAGTAGCAAAATATACCGATGGGCTGCTCAACGCGGTGTTTACGCCATCGGTGCATCTTGATTTGATTATACCTCAAAAGCCATCCATAAAGGACATCCTCTCAATCCACATGTATTGTCAACTATGACGCCGGTGATTGGCAGAGGGAAATCATCCTTCGCAAGCAAATGCTTAGGTCTCAGAGTCATTAACATATCCTAATTGAACCGTTTCTTCATGACCGACTATATTCGCCACCCAACTGATGTTGAATTTCCTTGATGAACCCGATTCTATCAATTTCTTTACCTCATCGACAATTGTCGCAAGAGCTGTGGACTAAACCGCCTTTGTGGTTGTTTGACGTGTTTGACATCCACTTATGTTGAGGCGATGTGTCGCCACATTAGGTCGAAGTCCCGCATATCTTCGTAGCTCCGTGCAAATACGCCGATATATTCTTTGATTAGAGCTTATCAACTCTTCCTTTCTTCCGGGAAGACTACCACCGATATTTATGAGCTTAGGTGTTCTTCGTCACCCATATTGACTTGGACTACCTGCGTCCTTAGTGGGTGGTTCTCTTTGTTCGACTGTCCTCAACCGCTTCTTTGAGTTGATGAACCCATAGGTCTTCCCATGTTGGCATATCTTCATCATCCTCAAAAGTGGCGGATCCAGTAGTCATATTCACATTAAGCCTTTTGAACATTTCACCGATGCTAACATCGAATCCCATGCCGACGAAGTCGATGAATGTCCATCTCCGACTTGGGGATTGATTGTTGACTAGCCAACAACACTCGCTCTCCAAGAGGATGTGTATCCTAGTCCTCTCAATGCATTACATCATCCTGGCTCTCGACGTAGCGCTGGGCGGACTCGAGGACCTCTTCCAAAACAGACCTTCTCCTTGTGCCAAGTCGCACTTCACTTCTTCATGATATCCGGTGTTTAGGACTATATCTGAACTTGTGGAATATAGGCCATCATCGCTTGTGTCTTCCTCCAAGAAGTGATCTGTACATGGAACTCGCCACCTCTTCCGCAGACCAAGTATTTTTCACCACTTGATCTTCCGATGACGAAAGTCGCCCGGCGGAATCTCTGAATCGCTCGCAATGCAAGATGACCGAGTTGGTAAGTGTAAGCCGATCACTATATAACCAGAACCGGATCAACTTGGATCCTGCACTTCACCGGAGCCGCATATACCCCGCGGAAGTACAAAGGCCTATCATGGTTCGAGTTCTTCGCCTGCGATATCCTCCTTCGCCAGAAGGCGGCGTGAAAGTGCTTTGCTGTTGCACGCAAAGTGCATTCTTCCTGGCCGGGCTTAATTTGAGCGAGAACACTGACCAGCCTAGAGCCTCTTGTAAAGCTTCGGGTCTCTTTCGACAATCGGAGTAACTCAGAGAGTTATTCTAGCGGGATGTTTGCCAATTGGGCCATGACATCAAACGGTATGGAGAGCTCGATGTTCCTCGGTTCATCCCTCACACCCAAGCATTAATCGAGACCGCCGAGTTGAGCTTCCCGACCTGGGGCCGCTTTCTCCTTTGCTTCGCTGTTTTTCTTTAGTACCGTCATTGTAACTTTTTCTCAAGACGAGGAGAGGAGCCGTAACACCCCGCCGACAACCGTCAAGGCTTGGATTTGAGTCTCCGTGATATTTCTGTAGCTATATTCGTGTCCACTCCTTGTGGCAAAGACTTCATGCTCTTCTTGAGAAAATTGAAAAGTCGCCACTTCTTCATCGCCCTTCTCTCGAATTGCCGGCAAAGATGGCATAGTTTGCCTTTTCCTTGGACTTCTTCTTGGTCAAGAGGTATCTAATTCATTGTCTTCCGCCAAGTCGTAGGACCCAAAGGATTTCTCCGCTTATGCCGGTATGCATTTAGTCCTTTCACGCGTCTTCGTGAGGATCCTCATTTACCATCTTCATTCCTACCTTCACAACCCGTTTCGCGGAAAGTTGGTTTGTTATTCATTGCTCGCTTGAACTCGTACGCTTCGCTGCCTACAACATTTCAAACAAAGAAAATGCCTTTATATTTCAGCGCATAATGAAAACAAAATTACAACTCTCTTCCTTTTGTGAACAAACACGAGGATCTCTATTTTACGGATCCTCGCTATGCGGTTCTTTGCCCGTGTCGGACTTTTATTCGCCCGCTGACCACCGCAATCCCGATCTCCTGTAAACCCGTTCCGAACTACAGACGAGGCTCGCTTCACGAAGGAAACGGTTCGAGGGGATCACACTCAACGGCGAGAGGATCGTCATGGGATCAGACTCACGAAGGAGAGGATCGCCGAGCGGTGAGATCTACAAGGAGAAATCACACATATCCCCGAGGTTAAGACGGCTTAACCTAGAGGGTATCTGTAGTTCGACCCGAAGTTTGTTTACCTTCCTACCAGATCCGACGATCGACTTGAGCTCTGTTCGAACCAGGTCAGAGATCTCGCGAGGGCTCTTTTCGGTCCGCCAAAACCCGTAAAATCCAACCTCAAGAACCAACCCCTTCCATGAGCAAGAGCCCCTATTTATACAAAAAAGGCTGCATGTTGCCGGCTCGGCCATTCCAGCCGAGCCACCCGTCGTTGCCGAGGCACCGGCCATGGTCGAGGTGGTTCTACCAGTGCCGAGCCACCTCGCCACTTTGGTCGAGGCACCTCGGCAAGTTGGCCGAGGTGGCAACTTGGTCGAGGTGGTTCGCCAAAGTGAGCCACCTTGGCCATTTGGCCGAGTGTGTCGCTTCGTCAGCCGCCAAGCCACGCATTTCTCCGCACGATCTTCGCCGATTACCGACTCTTCGGTCTTCCGGCTTAGTTTTGTTCGTGATGTCGCCATGGTTTGAGTCCGTCCGATCAACTTTCGAGTTCAAACGGCTCGCTTGCATCGACGGACTAAGTACGCTGATTCCGCCTCGCCGACGCTTGAGTTTAGCCAACTCGCTTCGCTGAGCTTCGCTGCCGGTTTTCCACGACGCGTCGCTTTCATTGCAGACCTCGGCCGACTCACTTCATGGGTTCGCCGACCGCTTTGGCGCGCTTTAAGAATCACGCCGACGGCTGCTTCGTCGCTACTGCCGGATGGATCGCCGGTTGTCAACCCACCGCTATTTAGTCTTGTTTGGGTATTGATAAGCAATTTTAACGCCACAGATACCCCTCCAAAGCCGCCTCACCATTCTTGATGAGTCCGATGCTTTGGACATGATGAGCCCTTCACTCTTTAATTGGCGAATAGGACTTGTGAATGACCACGGCGTTTGATCTCTCCATTCCCTTCAGCCTTTCCGCTTTGTAGGATTGTCAAGATATTACTGCATCGCATTTTTGTCCGACCGTTGTCGTAAATCCCACCGTAAGTCGATAGATGAATTTCTTTTGAGGTTGGCTTGATTATTTGATTCCTCTAATTCTCGGGTTCTCCGGTGCTTTGTAGGATACCGGGTGTTGCGGTGCGCATTTATTGCTTGACCGTTGTCGGAATTTCAAATCAGAAGCAATTGAGTTCATTTGCCGCTGACTCGCGGTCTGCGGATTGTCGCCCAATTGACCATCGAGGTTCCTCCGTTGATCGGGAGTTCTTCAAGGATCCGAACCGCTGATCGGTGAATCCTTCGCCGATTTACTCGCTGGTTACGCCGCTAACGATTACTGCTGCAGTGTTCATCCACGGTGGGAGGTATTCTTCCCAATTGTTGATTGGTAGTCTCTGCCGGGATGCATGAATCGGCACCGATACCGAGGAGTCCTTCGAGGTAGAGCTGTCCGGGCATTTACATAAGCCTCGCCGTAATTTTATCCTCCTTGAGGTCCCACAAATGAGGAAATTGAGGGTTATCGAAGTTATCCTTAAGAATATGGTAATATTCTCCAGAACTTCTGCTAAGAACCGTGAATTAGTTTATACTCGTAATCCTATTTGGAGTAGGGCATGGGAGAATATCCGAAGATTGAGTCCGCCTGTGCCACCTTGGCCGATGATTTCACCATTTAGAGGTTAAGCTCCAAAGTCTACAAGATTTTGAGTAGCCTGCTCGCCATATATCGAGGCTCGCCTCGGCACTGCCTGACATGCTATTACCGATTCTGAGTTCAAAATGAGGCTAGGTGCATCATTTGGAGATCAGCCATGAAGCTTCATCTTCCGTGGGACATTTTGGTCTTGTGTCAGCCGAGAAGCTGAGGATAGTAGAGCTCGAACAGAGCTTCAAGCGGCGGGAGAGCCTGATCGCCTTGAAGCCGACGTAAGGCCAACAAAGAAAAGACTCTCGGCCGTGCCTCGAGGAACTTGAACTCGGGCGTAATGGTTAATATCCGTAAGGAGATCATGGAGGCCCTTAATGGCAGCCGAGGAGGCTTTCGTGGTCAGCCGTGAGGAACTTCAACAAGCTTTCCTCAATAAAGTATCCGAAAGCTAAAGCAAAACATATTTCGCCCTCTTTGTGCTCTATTGTGATTCTTTTATTTCGCCGTAAATAATTAACCATAATACTTATAGGATTTTGGCAAACCCTCACCCAACGGATTTGATTAGCCTTTACCAACTACCGCTTGAATTGGGCTAGCGTATGGATTGTCCAAACCGCTCCAAGACGTGACGCTAGGCCGGAAGAATGAAACTCTTCTAGACTTGTTGCTATGATATTGAATACATAGGCTTGGTGCTCTTTACCGCAAGAGATCGCCCGCAACGCTGCGGTGGGAGTGCGCTTTAATCCCTTCTTAGGTTTCGATGAAATACCCTAATCAACTCGTGTCTTCTTCAATCTGGATAAAGACTAAACCGCGACGCTGCAGTTAGCGCCGACTTTAGGGTTATCGTCAATTTTCTCTTCAACGGATTTGATTAGCCTTTACCAACTACCGCTTGAGTTGGGCTAGCATGTAGATTATCCAATCCGCCTATTACACAACGTTGTGCTAAAAGAATGAAACTCTCTTAGACTTAATGCTACGATGTTGAATAATGAGGGCTTCGGCCTTTATCACGGAATAGACTACCCGCAACGCTGCAGAGGCGCTGGCTTAATCCCTTCTTAGGCTTCGGATGAAATACCCTTAATCGAACTCGTGTCTTCTTCAATCGAGAAAGACTAAACCGGCGACGCTGCAGGGAGGCCGACTTCATCCCTTCTTAGGTTTCGGATGAAATACCCTTAATCGAACTCGTGTCTTCTTCAATCGGAGAAAGACTAAACCGGCGACGCTGCAGTTAGGCCGACTTCATCCCTTCTTAGGCTTCGGATGAAATACCCCGTAATCAACTCGTGTCTTCAATCGGAGAAAGATTCAAACCGCGACGCTGCAGTTAGGCCGACTTCATCCCTTCTTAGGCTTCGGATGAAATACCCTAATCAACTCGTGTCTTCTTCAATCGGAGAAAGACTAAACCGGCGACGCAGTTAGAGGCCGACTTCATCCCTTCTTAGGCTTCGATGAAATACCCCAAGATGAATCTTGGCCTTCTTTGACCGGAGAAGGATTGAACCGACTAAGGTTGATTGAGGTGGGAAAGAATGTATTCTATTTCCCGAGGGTGGAGAGGAAGGAGGATCTTGTCTCCTATCTCCCAAGGGATGAACAAGAGAGGAAGGTTTTGTATCCCATCTCTTGCCGCTGGAGAGGAAGGTTTTGTGTCCTATCTCCGGTGCCCACAATTTGAAATAAGAGAGGAAGGTTTTGTATCCTATCTCTTATTGATGGAGAGGAAGGAGGATCTTGTCTCCTATCTCCGGATACTGGAAAGGAAGGGTTTTTGTCCTGTTTCCAGTGGGAGAGACTAAAAATGGGATCTCCATTTTGAGATTCTTGAAAGATGAGACTAAGAGTGGGATCTCCACTCCGAGAATCTAAGACAAGAGAGGAAGAATGTATTCTATCTCTCGCTTCTGGAGAGGAAGAATGTATTCTATCTCCAGGTAAAATGTGGGAAAGGAAGAATGTATTCTATTTCCCGATGAGAAACTAAGAATGGGATCTCCACCGAGAATCTTGAAGGGTACGGATAGCTGCTTTTGGATTGCTAACTGAATTTGAAGTGGACCTCTCGCTCGCGGGAAGGAATCGAGAGGGATTTTGGTGGTTGGACCAAGAAGATTTTAGTGGGCCCACCGCCAATGAATTTGATCGAGAGAATTTTGGAGGAAAACACAATAACTTAGGGTTATCCTCATGAAAATGAGTGAGATATTCTCTCGAGGAATTTCCCATCAAAATGGGTTATCCCGAATATACTAAGGATAGTATTTTTCGTAAACTTCCCATTTATCTAAGATTAATTGCCCGCCATTCTCAGGTGATATATGCATATGCACCGCTTGAATAGACCGTGGTCTATTATAAACGGTCCTTCCCATTTGGGTTCGAATTTACCTTTCTTTTAGAGGTGAGGATTATCGGTCGCCTAGCATGCAGGACCAGATCTCCTCCTTAAAGGTTCTTCGTCAACTTTCTTGTTGAAAGCCCTCGACATTCTAGCTTGATAGAACTCAATGCATTGTTGAGCCTCCAGCGATTCTCATCTAACATCTCAAGTTCTTCGAGACGCTTTTGATGTTGTTCTTCGGTCGCCATCTCTCTGTAAGGGCATACGGGTGACGGAATCGATTTCCAACGGAGAATTGCTTCACACCCGTGACCGTAGAGTACGGTAGCCCCGTCATGCGACGCATCGCAGCGATATGCCCGTGAGTAAGCCCGAAGTTTATCATCCCAGCCTCGCTTGTTATTCTTCACAAGCTTCGACAAAATCTTGATGATCGCCTTGTTGAACGCCTAACCCATTCGCCGGATTATAGGTCGCCGACGACATCTTGTATCTTGAATTTTTCGCAAAACTTGATGAAGGAATTGTCGATAAATTGGGGACCGCTGTCATGCACGATCCGTTTGGGACACCATGTCGATAGATGACATGGTGTTTGATGAATCGATGACGGTATCTCGCCTTTGACCTCCTTTAGTGGGATTGCTTCACCACTTGAGAAGTAGTCGGTGATCGCTAGAATAAAGCCATCTCCTTTAACCGACGGAGGAAAATGGGACCTACAACGCCCATTCCCATGTCTCAATGGCCGTGACGTGGTAAGGATGTACCGCTCGAGGCCGATGCATATAATTCGCGGAATTTGACACGCGGGCATTTCCGAAGCCGCATCGACAAGGCCATTAATCATCGGGCCAAAAGTAGCCCATTCTCCGATTCGCCAGAGCTTGGGACCAGGCCGGTGCATTCCATTCACCGTGCTTCCCAAGGACCTCTTCGCCTCTTGTTTGAAAGGCATCGGAGTAAAGACCATCGCACTCTACGATATAGCATCCGGGTTTCCGTGGTCGTAAAAGAATCTGAGTTCGATTGACTCTCCTTCACGCCTTCCCACCGCAAGACGTAATCGATGATAGGAAAGCCAATCTCGGCTCTAACTTGGTTTGGGTTGCATGTACCTCTTTGGTAACTACCCCTTTGTCTTCTTGTACCCCATCATATATCGGGTACGAAGAGTCGGTGAGTCCCGACCGTAACTAATTGCTCGGTCTCTAAGGTTGTGCTAACGACACGTACCAACGCCAGCAGACCGCTTTGGAGGCGTGGATATATTCGATGAAGAATTCTTCAATGAGTCGCCATTTCAACGCTACCGATGATAGGGGACCGTGATCGAGTTCCTCACTTCAGAGTCACCACGGACCGCTTAACTATCGGGCCAGAATCTCCATACGCTTCGAGATATTCGACCCAGTTTTACGGTTAAGTCCGATAAGTAGCGTTGTATTCGCTACGCTATTGGAACAGGGTTCGTGAGTGAATAAGCACGGGCATGACATGATTCCCGAAATCAAGACAACTCCGACTCAATGAGATTTTAGAGTCCGGGTACTTGCTACATTAGTGGCCCGAGAAGTCTGGCCAAAGTACAATCGCCATATTTGTTGGTGCGACGAGTGTTGACTTCCCGACTTCATCCGAAGATCATCATATAGCTCAACCGCATCCGCTGTCGCCGTACCAAGAGATCGCAAATCGCTTGCCCTTTGACCGACTTCGTTGTTTGAAGTGCAGTCGATTGGGACAAGAGCAAGGCCTATTTCGCCAAACGCCAACTCATTGAAGCCGCATGGTCATAAATATCCGGACCGATTTACGCTAGAGATAACATAAATCGCCCGCCCACTAAATAGTGTCGCATTTTCTCAATCGCTAACACTAATGCAAGGCATCGCCGCACCATTGGGTATCGAGACTCAAACACCAATGTTCGCTCGTAATACACGCCTGCTCGCGGATCATTGCCGCCGCCCGCGAGTAAGGCGCTTAACTAATGATCCGTTGCCTTGACATAGATCAGAACGGTTTTCCGACGCGTGCAACAAGAACAGAGGTTTAGCGAGATACGATTTGATCTCTTCAAACGCCGACATGCGCCGCCCCAAATAAACGACACTCTTCTTGTTCAATTTAGAGAATGGTTGGCACTTCCCGTGATAGGTTCGATATGAACCGCCGGATGTACGCCAATCGCCTTTGTAACCCTCGAAGTTCTCTCGCATTTCTGAGGTTGCAACTTGAATGGCCTTCACTTTATCGATCGACGTGGATTCCTTTGTCTGCGACGACGGCCGCAGGAACTTGCCACCGACATCCCAAGGAAGGATTTGGTGGTTCATCTTTAGTCGATGAGTCCGCATGAGCTCAATACCGCTCTAAGATCTTTGATATGATCTCCTTTGTCACGCTTTTCACAACCAAGTCATCGACGTAGCATTCGACCGCTTTTCCTGAGATGATCCCGAAAATTTTAGTCATTGCTCACGGGTATGTTACCGCGTTTTTAAACCGAATCCGCATGACCGTAGCAAAATATACCGATGCTTCAACGGTGTTTGGCCAGGGTGCATCTTGATTTGATTGTAACCCGAGAAACCATCCATAAAGGACATCCTCTCAATCCACACGTATTGTCAACTATGACGCCGGTGATTGGCGAGGGAAATCATCCTTGGGCAAGCAAATGCTTAGGTCTCAGAGTCGCTACGCATCCTAATCGAACCATTCTTCTTCATGACCGGACTATATTCGCCACCCAATCCGGTGTTGAATTTCCTCGATGAATCCGATTCTATGAGTTTCTTTACTTCGCCTCACGATCGTCAGAAGATTTGTGGACGAAACCGCCTTTGCGATTGCTTGATGTGTTTGACATCCACGCTGATGTTGAGGCGATGTGTTGCCACATTAGGGTTGAGTCCCGCATATCCTCGTAGCTCCGTGCAAATACATCGATATATTCCCCGATTAGGGCTTATCAACTCTTCCTTTTCTTCCGAGGGAAGAGTATTACCGATGTTTATGAGCTTAGGATGCTCCTCGTCACCCATATTAGCCTCGGGTTACCTCGCCCTTAGTAGGGGGTCTCTTTGTTCGAATCTATCCCCAAACTGCTTCTTGAGTTGATGGATCCATGGGTCTTCCCATGTTGGCATATCTTCATCACCCTCAATAGTAGCAGGATCGATCGTGGCCATATTCGACATCAAGGCCTTGAAAGCTCCGAGGCCGGTGTCGAATCCCAAGCCAAGAATCGACGTAATGTCCGCCTCCCTCATCGGGTGGATTATTATCAATCAGCCATGAGCATTCATCTTCTGAGGATGATTCGTATCCCAATCCCCGTCTGAATGCATAGTAGTTATCCGCTTCCCTTTGGGACATATGCCGCTTAGGAGGGACTCGAGGACCTCGCCCAAACATAGACCTTCTCCTTGTGTCAAGTCGCACCCCACTTCTTCATGATACCCGTTTCAGACTATATCTGAATGTGTGGAGGATAGGCCCTTGTCATCTTCATCTTCTTCTAAGAAATGATTCGCTGGAACCGTGATCTCCTTTTCCGTAAACCAAGTCTTTTTCACTACTTGATCTTCGGGATGACGAAGTTGTCCCTAAGGAATCTCGAACCGCTTTTGTGTAAAGCAAGATGACCGAAGTTGGTAAGTGCAATTCGTGGTCGTTGTATAAACTGTCATTACATCATTCAAAGACAAAGGGTACTCTAAATCGCCATTTATTGATTCATCTAATTTGCCAATTACAATGTTCATCCGACGATTCTTCATCGCCAAGATTGATTACAAGGTACAATGTCATTCAAAACAAAACCACCACTATAATCAAGCCCGCTGCATCGCCTTCTTCACCGCTGTCCGTGCCTTGGGCCGATGATTCAGCCGACTCATTACCGTAGAGGAGAGAATCAAGAAAATAATTCTCTACCCCTTAAACGGCCGCTTGTCCGCACCACCGCCTTGACTCATTATTCGTGTTCACATATTTGAGACACCGATGAAGAGTAGATGGGACTATAACGCTACCGCGGGATCCAAGGTCCACCCAACAATAAGTTATAGGAAGTCTCACAATCACATAGCGTGACTTCGACTTTAAATCCCCATTTGGCACTTTATCCGATTTTACCAAGCGCCGGACCACCGGTGTTAAACCCATAGATCATTGTGCTCGCTGACGCCACCATCGGGTGGGATTCCAAGGTGATACATGAGGCGCAGGGCATGATGCTCACAGCTGAACCCGGATCGACTTGAATCCTGCTAACTTCACTAGAGCCAATATACCCGTGAAGTATAGCGCCTATCGCTTGAATCTCTCGCCTCGATATCCTCCTTTGTAAAAGTGATGCGGGAAGTGTTTGGTTGCCAAGTTGCATTGTTGTGTAGATTCTTCCGAATCGGCTTGATCTCGAGTGAGAAACACCTCGAGTCACCTGAGCTTCTTGTAGAGCTTCCTGTTTCCTTTGACAATCGGAGCAACTCAGAGAGTTATTCGCCGGATGTTCGCTAACCGGGCCATGACGCCGAAATGGTATGGAGAGTTCGATGTTCTCGGCCTATCCCTCACAATCGGGCGCATTGAATCGGACCGCCGAGTTGAGCTCGACCAGGTCGCTTCTCCTTTGCTTCACCGCTTTTTAGCACCGTCATTGTCCTTTCTCTCGACGAGTGAGAGGAGTCGTGGTCACCCCAGCTCGACGTTGTCTTAGCATTTGGGTTTGAGCCTCCATATTTGTAACTATATTCAGATCCGCCCTAGTAGCTAAGACTTGTGCTCCTCTTCGTGAAATTGAAGGTGGCTACTTTTTCATCATCCTTCTCTCGAATTGCCAAGCAAAGATGGCATAGCTTGCCTTTTCCTTGGTCTTCCTTTTGGCCGAGGATGTAGTCCACCGATCGCCTTCCAACAAGTCGTGGTGGACCCAAAGGATTTCTCCGCTTGCCGTCAGCAGCGTGACGAGCCCCTTCTTACGCTGTTCGTGAGGATCTTCATTCACCATCTTCATTCCTACCTTCACAACCGGGCGCCGGTTGGAACCAATCCAAGGAACTGATCCGCTTATAGAGACCGTGATTTGCTCCCACCTTCTTCTCTTTAGAGGGTTTCGAGTAATGACTCCAACATCGCATCAAGGCCTGAATCTTGTCCTTGAGATGGTAGCGTAACTTTGTAGGATGGTGTACCGCCTGTGCACGCATTTAGGATCCGTGAACCTTGTTTGCCTCCTCTTGGTCTACAATTGGGGCAACCGATTTTGTTGTTTTCCGTAAGGTATTTGAAGATGCTCGAACTTCCTCGCCCTGAACGAGTAAGTTTTGGGAAACCTCGAACCGGATGGTTTCGATTCGAGTTTGTTGACGCCATTGAGGTCGGATTGCCGCGGTGCACGCTGTGGCATCGCCGCTGTGGTTGCAGCTCGAACGCTTGATTAGCGCCTACAGACTTTGCCGGTGCTTTACCTTTGCCACGGGACAAAGTTCGCCAGGGCATCCACCATAGGTCGACTCTCTCCGCTTCCTTCTCGTGAATCGCCGCTTGCTCTCCACGTATCCTTAAATCTTTCCGTGTCTCGACGGCAGAGTTCCCATTGCTTCCAACACGCCCAATGACAGTTGTTATGACAAGTTTGAGGATGAACTTCTCCATCGGGTCCCTCGCATTCATTGCCTTATTTCAACCTCTTGACGGTTATCCATCGCTTCCCCGCCCTTCGCTTTCGCCCAACAAAGAACCGATGGATACCTCGTGTCGCCGCCAAAAAATTGGTGAGAAACATGGCCTCCATATCATCCCAGCTATTAACGCCTCGGTTTGAGACGGCGGTACCAATCGGCACCAAGGGTGCCAACGAATGACCGAACCTTCAAGGGCTCGTCGAGATAACGCCAGATGAGACTTGAAGTAGATCAAGTGCCGAGTGGGTGATCCCTTTCCACAAATGGCGAAAGTTGATGAGGTCAACTTTGCCTGCACGGATTGATTCCCACTCCCTTGGGTAAGGACATGGTATACCGTCTTCTTTACCTCTTGAGCGGAAATCAAAGTATTGATTTTGCTCTCGTCTTTAATTTTCTCGTTCTCCCCTACATCTCCGCTCGGTAAACTTGGGGAGGAACGACGGTGTTATCGCTAGCGCTTTTGCCGAAAGCAAAGATGACCATCTACGCTCCGACCTCCTTCTCCGTCGCTATCTCGTTAAATTGACATTATTGCGACGACTTCGCCTGGCGTTCATTATCGCCTGATCTGTTGGTCATGCATTGCTCTCATCCGCCGCATGGCCGCCCATTTCAAGCTTAAAGCCGTCCTTTGCTTGGTTAGGGCCTCTTCAAGCATCCGGGACACTTGATCCGCTATCATGAACGCCGCAAGGTTGTCCTATGCCGAGATTGTATTATCTAAGCCATTGCGGAGCCGCAGATCCGACACTTCATCATCTCGAGGGTAATCCCTTCAGATCTTGCGATAATTGTCGCCTATCAGCCCCGACCGCAATCGAAGTCATTCGCTGCGATGCCCCGAACGCATGTGACGACGCCCCTCGCCGGTCATATTGATGGTAACACTCGCATTCATCACCTTGAGGCTTCATCTCTTTTTGGCGAAAGCGCCTTGACTTGTTCGCCGACTCGCGTCGAGCCTATCAAAACCGACGCTTTTCCGAGTCATTTCAGCGAATTGCACTGGATAACACCGCTTTGATCGGGCCGAACACAAGCAAGGCATGTTTGATTCTCATGCCTTCTTCGATTTACTCTCAATTCCCGACGATAGTACAACTCGTCGGCATGAATACCGGAGCAACCTATCGTGTTGGCACGACTTCTCGTATAACGCTGTCATCGCCGATGAGAGCCGCCTCCTTCGAGAACAAATAGGCCTTTCATAAGTCACTACGCACAACAACGCGAAAGTGTGAATCTTCGACGCTCTCGGACTTCGATTTGAAGCCCGGTAAAGTAGCCGCAGGTTTCTTCTTATCTTTGTGACTTCAGATATAGGAGGACCGCGATTCCTTTAACGGACCTAGCGATCCTTGACGGTAAGCCCGCCGGTCGGGCGCAGAGTTAGCTTCACGGAAGTTCGGGTACGCACGCCGGAGGTGACTTCGTGTCAACGCCACTTTGTTGAGGTGCTCACAATTTCGATTTGAGCACGGAGCAGAGTTGGCTCCGGGCGAGCTAGGCTTGATGTTGGTTTCGGCGGTTGAAGCCTCGACGGACTTGGGCTTCCAAGCTAGCCGAAGTTGTCGATGACTTCTTGGCCGCCTCTTCAACTCGCGGGCTTGTTGCACCAAAGCCGTGCTTGCGCGAGGAGCGCGGGCGCCCGATACGCTCGGCTGCGGATCGATTCCGCTTGACTCGACCCATTCGCCGGCCGCCGCCAGAGGAATCGGCTACAATCTCGATTTCACTCGAGTCAACTTGATCTTAGATCCGCCATAGCGACCCCATCCATTGATTCTTTTGCTCGGCTAATTGTTCCCAGCGCCGACGCCCCGACGGCTCTCTTGAGAGAGTCACGACGCCATTGGCTAAATCGACCCCCGCGAAGATAGAGGCTCTAAACATTTGGCCGCTGTTAGCTGGGAACCACCGTTGTCCGCAATCTTGACGGCGGTGGTGGTGGATTTTCGGCCCGATCTGAGGCCGACATCGGTCTTCCTTGCACGAGACCATCTTGGACTTATGGGGAACGGATCTCGACGAGGAGGAGAGGTATTCTCATACTTCTTCGGGTCGAACTCGAACTCGACCTCCTCGATGACCGGATCGGATCCGCTGGCTATGCACACGCTTTTTGTCCGCTGGCTTCCCACCGTGGTCGCCAGCCTTGTTCAAAAAGTTGGTTTGTTATTCATTGCTCGCTTGAATTCGGCCATGCCTTCGCTGGCCTACAAATGTAATTTCAAACAAAGAAAATGCCTTTATATTTTGTATGCATAAATGAAAACGAAAATTACAACTCTCTTCCTTTTGTGAACAAACACGAGGATCTCTATTTTACGGATCCTCGCTATGCGGGTTCTTTGCCCGTGCGGACTTTTATTCGTCCGCTGACCACCGCTAATCCCGATCCCGTGTAAACCCGGTTCCGAACTACAGACGAGGGGCTCGCTTCACTAAGGAAACGGTTACCGAGGGGATCACACTCACGAAGGAGAGGATCGTCATGGGATCGTGACTCACGAAGGAGAGGATCACGGAGCGGTGAGATCTACAAGGAGAAATCACAATTATCCCCGAGGTTAAGACGGCTTAACCTAGAGGGTATCTGTAGTTCGACCCGAAGTTTGTTTACCTTCCACCAGATCCGACGCCGACCGACTTGAGCTCGCCGGTGCTCGAACCGCAAGGCCAGATCTCGCGAGGGCTCTTCGGTCCGCCAAAACCCGTAAAATCCAACCTCAAAGAACCAACCCCTTCCATGAGCAAGACCCCCTATTTATACAAAAAGGGAAGGCCACATGTCAGCGCTCTACCACTTGTCAGCCACCTCGCCGTGTCGTCAGGCACCCGCCGTTGGCCGAGGTGGCTCTGCCTTCAAAGTGGCCGGAGCCCTCGCCACTGTCGGCACCTCGGCCAGTTAGCCGAGGGTGGGCCTGCCAGTGGCCGAGCCACCTTGGCCATTCGCCGGTGGTGTCGCCTCGCCGCTTCCGCCAGCCATTTCTCCGCCGATTCTTCGCCGATTTCGGCCGACTCTTTCGGTCTTCCCGGCTTAGTTTTGTTCTGATGTCGCCGCGGTTTGAGTCCGTGTCCGATCAACTTTCGAGTTCAAACGGCTCATTTGCATCGACGGACTAAGTACGGTTGATTCCGCCTCGCCGACGTTTGAGTTTAGCCAACTCGCCTCGCTGAGCTTCGCCGTCGGTTTTCCACGACGTCGCCATTGCTCAGACGTTCGCCGACTCACTTCATGGGTTCGCCGACCGCTTTTACGCGCTGGCGGCGAATCACGCCGACGGCTGCTCGGTCGCTGCCGGATGGATCGCCGGTTGTCAACCCACCGCTTACGAAGTCTTGTTTGGGTATTGATAAGCAATTTTAACGCCACACCGGGCGCTTGCTGAAACCAATCCAACGGAACTGATCCGCTAATGGAGACCGTGATTTGCTCCCACCTTCTTCTCTTTAGAGGGTTTTGGAGTAATGACTCCAACATCGCATCAAGGCTTGAATCTTGTCCTTGAGATGGTAGCGTAACTTTGTAGGATGATGTACCGCCTGCGGATAAGCGCAAGATTTAGGATCTCAGAACCCTCTTTGCCTCCTCTTGGTTCACAATTGGGGCAACCGATCTTATTGTTCTCCGAAGGTATTTGAAGATGCCCGAACCTCCTCGCCTTTGAACGAGTAAGTCTTGGGAAACCTCGAACCGGTGTTTCGATTTTGGCTTGTTGACGCCATTGAGGCTGCGATTGCCGTGGTGTACTGCTGCATCACGGCCGCTGTGGTTGCAGTCAATGTTTGATTGGCGCCAACAAACTTCGCTGGCGCTTTACCTCGCCACGCGGCACAAAATTCGCTTGTTCGTTTGTTGCCTACCGGCCTCTTTCTCGCTTTCTTCCTCTTAAGGAACCTTTCGCCTTGCTCTCCACGAACCTTCAAGTCCTTCCATCGCTATAGATGGTGCTGTCCCCATTGCTTCAAGCACATCCAAGGACGATTATTGTGGCAGGTTTGAGAATAAACTCCTCCGTGATGGGATCCCGACAATTCATTGCTTTGTTACGAAATCGCTTGACGAAGGCGCCTACTATTTCTCCGCCCTTTGCTTCGTCAACAATGTCCCGACGATACTTCGTATCGCCGCCGAAGAAATTGGTGAGGAAGCTAGACTCCATGTCGCCCCAAATGTGAATGCTCCCCGGCTTGAGACGGGCGGTACTAATCAAGGTACCGCCAAGGGTACCAACGAATGACCGAACCATCGTGGCTCAAGCTTCCTGATATTACCCTAAGTGGGACTTGAAGTATATAAGGTGTTGAGTTGGTGAACCCTTCCCGCCAAATGGCGGAAGTTTATTAAGTTAAACTTTGCCGTATGGGATTGATTCCCACTCTCTAGGGTATGGGCAAGGGATGCCGGTTTCTTCACCTCTTGAGCGAGATCAAAGAGTTGATTTTGCTCTCGAGGTCTCTCATCTTTTCGCCTCATGGGCTTACAGATACCCCTAGATTTTCCGGCTCACCCCAAGATTTTGCATGTTATGGGGGTGATCATGCTATTGTCGCTTTCATCCGTGTCGCTATCCGCTTGATCAACATTGATGCACCATTCTGGCTCACCTTGGTTTTTCGTCAAGGCTTGATTTGTTGATCATGGAGCTCCTTCATCCGCTGCATGGCCATATCCATCTCCAGCTTGAAGTTCTCCTTCGCTGGCTAAGGCTTCATCTAGCATCTTGGCCATTTGGTCCGCGACTAATCATGAACGCTTTCGGTTGTCCTCACTAGAAACCGTATTGTCGGATGCCATTGCCGACTCCAAATACCGATACTTCATCTTCAAGGTAGTCCTCTCAAAAGCTTATCATAATTGGACCGCCGAATAGTCCCGACCGCAAACGAAGTTAACCGTTGTGATGCGCTAGGAATAAGCCGCGACGACGGTTCCTTGCCGGTCATATTGTTAGTGACCTCTGGCAACTCATTGGCTCGAGGTGCTGATCTTCTACGGAATCGTCTTGACCTAGGTCTTGGCGTTCCTGTGGTGAGTCTCTGGAAGATCGAGACTCTTTCTGGAGTTTCTTGACAACAATTACACTCCGAGAGCACCGTTTTGATAAGCTTGGAGCATAAGCATGACTGTGTTGGCTTAGGGGAGCCTCTTCGAAATTTCTTCGTACCCCCAGTACGGTAGTATAACTCGTCGGCATGAGTGCCGGAGCAATTTCTCGTGTGTAGGCACGATCTCTCGGGTATAACGCTCTCATCGTCGGATGAAAACGTCTTCTTCCGAGGACGGATAGTTTCATAAAAACTGCCGAAAGTAACCCGCCTTGAGTTTCGCCGGTGTGAGCGTGAAGCCTCGGCGGACTCTCGGACTTCGACTTTCAGTCCGGTATGCAGAGCTGTAGGAACCTTCTTATCTTTGTGGGTGCGACCCCCTGTATTAGGAGTGACCCGCGATTCCTTTAGCGGACCCAGGCGATCTTTGATGGACGGCCTGGTGGTCGTGGTCGTTGTCTTTGCCACAAATTTGGATGCAGACGCCGTGGGTAATTTCGGCGTTGATGCAACTTTTGTCGGGGCGCTGACAATTTCTGATTTGAGCGCCTGGGTCAGAATTGGCCTGCCCATGGAGCTGGGCTTGGATGCCGGGTTCGTCGGAGTTGACCCATCGACGGACTTGGGCTTCCAAACTGAGCGATTTGATGATGGCTTCTTGGCCACCTCTTCCTTCTTCAATTGGCGGGCTTGTTGCACCAAAGCCCGTGCTTGCACGAGGAGCGCGTGGCACTTCCGGATACGCTCCTGAAGCGTAGAACGGTTCCGTTTGACTCGGACCCATTCATTTGTCGCCGGCCTGTAGGATTCGGCTACGATCTCAGACTTCAGTCTCTGAGTCAACCTGGACCTTAGATCCGCCTCATAGCCGGACCCCGTCCATTGATTCTTTTGCCTGGGCTAATTATTTTGCCAGGCGCTGACGTCGTCTCTGACGGGCTCTCTTGGAGAGAGTCACAACGCCATTGGCGGAATCGACCCCTTGCACAGATAGGGGTTCAGTAGATTTGGCCGTTGTTAGGGCCGGGGTATCGCCGTCGCCTGTAGTCTTGACGGCGGTAGGGTTGAACTTCCTTGCCTCCGCATCTGAGGCCGAGTGGGTCTTCCTGACAGTGGAGACCATCTTGGACTTGCGGGGGGAGGAGTTGGATCTGGACGAGGAGGAGAGATAGCCCTCGAACTTCTGTTGGTCGATTAATTTTCGACCTCCTCGATGACCGGATCCAATCCGCTGTTACACACGCCGCTTTGTTGAAGCCGTTGCCTCCCACTGTGGTCGCCAGCTTGTTCGCGGTAAAAGTCGACTTTATATTCATTGCTTTGTTGAACTTGCTTACAGCTTCTTTAGCCTATAACAAAATTCGAACAAAAAAGAAAATTTGCCTTTTATTTAAGGCGTACAATGAAAACAAAAGATTACAACTTCTTCCCCGAGTGAACAAACGCCGGATCTCTATTATACGGATCCTCGCTTGTGTGGGTTCTTCGCCGTGTCGGACTTTTATTCGTCCGTGGACCACCACGCACTGCATCCCGGTAGAAACCCGGATTCGAACTACGACGAGGGGCTCATTTTGCGAAGGAAACGGTTTAAGGGGATCGCGACTCACGAAGGAGAGGATCACGAGCGTGAGATCTACGAGGAGAAATCACGCTATCCCCGAAGGGTAATCAGTAGTCCCGACCGGATTTGCTTACCTCGCTTGTAGATCCGGACGTCGACTAAACTCGTGTTCGCCGGTGCTCGGAACTATGCGTCGACGGCTCGTAGATCTCGCGAGAGCTCTCTCACAAATATCAGAAAATCCAACCTCCAGAACCGAAAGCACCCCACCTATTTATAGGTAAATGATCATGGGAGAGAGGGGATTTTATCGCCGGACACCATTGGTGTCCGGCCTTGCCGGATCGCCGGATCATTTGGTGTCCGCCACGGTCGACACCAAACGGTGTCCGGTTTCGCCGAACGCTTTGGCTCCGCTTGGTTGGTTTCCGGACTTTTTCGCGACGCTTTGTCTCGATCTTGTCGTTGTCGCCCTAAGTCCGTGGTCCGATTCATTTCTTTGTCGACTCGAATTCGTTGGTTCAATCGCGTTGACAGGTTAAGTGACGACTGATTCTTGTCTTGTCGTCGTTTGAATCCAGTCTCGTTGACGTTCGAATCCAATCGATCTCGCTTCGTCGAATCTTATTGATTTTGAAGCTTTGTTGTTGGATTTATCCCACATTTATGCAACCTCGTTGACTTGTATGCATCGCCGGCTCACTTCATGTGTTCGCCGCTCGCTGCGGATGCGCTTTTGGCGGCATAGTCAATTGCCAGCGTTTGTCGGATGGGTCGTCGGTTGTTAACCCACCGTCACGAGTCTCGTTCGGGTACTGATAAGCAATTTTTAACGCCTACACAGTGCAGGGAGAATTGCAAGTTCTTCACCCCGTGCCTACTTGTACATGCAGTTGTACCTGTGGAGCGGCAAAGAAAATGCAGCCAATTTGAGAGGAGGAGAAAGTTTATGACTTTCTCATGGGATTTGACGACACTTTTGCTATGGTGCGGTCCCAGATGCTCAGTGTTGACCCATTACCAAGCTTGGGCTGGGTCAATGCAAAAGCTTGTCACTGCAGCGCGCGTGCCTGTGATGGAAGTAGCAACCCTACTCGTGAAAGGGAATGGAGGCACAGGTCGGCGCAGCAACAATGGACAACAAGTCAATTCAGGCCGACAGGGGGATCGGGTTCATTGCACTCACTACAATAAGTTGGGTCACAGCCGTGAAGAGTGCTTTCAACTCAATGGATATCCCTCTCACTACAGGAAATGACCCACTAGTTCAACTGCCGGGAAGAATCGCAGCGACTCCAAAATCAGAGGCAACGGCTCTGGTTCCTCCACACTCATGAACCAGGCATTCGTGGGCGCTGTCGATGGAGTTTCCTCAAATTCACCGATCGCTACTCTCACGGAAAAACAACACCAGCAGCTGATAGCTCTCCTTGGTGGGATTGAAATAGCCATTGCTCCTTCTGCAAATATGGTGAATAATTTGTCTAATGTTATTGATGACACCGAAGCGACTGATCATATCTCTTGTGAAATTGATAAATTGTCTAATGTTATTCTTCATCCTAAGATACCACCAGTTCAAATACCCAATGGTGCCACTATTAATGTTCATGCCTTGGGTCAAGTAAACTTGAGCAATCGGCTGCTTCTTGAAAATGTTCTCGGCGTGCCGAATTTTTGCTTTAACTTGTTATCAGTTAGCAAGTTGACCCGTGATTTGAATTGTGCACTAATTTTTTGGTCAGATCTTTGAGTTATACAGGACTTACACTCAATGACGCTGATTGGAGTGGGTAGGATGCGGAATGACTTGTATTACTTGGAACCTAGGGGGGAGGGCAAAGCATTAGTGGCAAATCATTCGAAGAGCTCCGGCTTGTGGCATCGACGATTAGGGCACCTTCCGATGAACCGTCTTTCCTTTGTTCCAAATTTATCCTTTTTAGTGGATGTGAAAAATATTTTGTGTGATGCTTGTTGTAAGGCAAAACAAACGAGATTACCTTTTCCTATTCATATGAATAAATCTCTATATGTTTTTGATTTAATTCACTGCGATATATGGGGGCCGTATAGGACCAAGTCCTTATCTAGTGCACACTATTTTTTGACCCTAGTTGATGACTGCAGTAGAATGACTTGGGTATTTCTCATGAAGTTTAAGTCAGAGATGTGTGATTATTTATTATATTTCTTTCAGTGGATACAGACACAATTCAACTCCAAAGTGAAAGTCTTGAGAATAGGTAATGGCCTTGAGTTTCACCACCATGATATTGTGGGTCATTATAACGCACATGGCATGGAATGACAGTCAAGTTGCGTTGATACTCCTCAATAAAATGGAGTAGTCGAGCGCAAACATCGACACTTGTTAGAAGTTGCATGAGCGTTAAGATTTTAAGTTCATCTTCAATACAATTTTGGGGAGAATGTGTTCTCACGGCGACATACTTGATCAATCAAATGGCACTCACCATGTTGGGAAACAAGACGCCTTATGAGGTTCTTTTTAACAAAGTGCCCAGTTATGATCACCTGCGTAGTTTTGGGTGTCTTTGCTATGGCCATGTTCACAATAAGCCACATGATAAGTTCGCACCGCGTTCTCGACCAGGCATTTTTGTTGGGTATCCTAATGGTAAAAAGGGTACAGAATCTTTAATCTTGAAAGCAGGACAACCTATGTGTCCCGTGATGTTCGATTCTTTATGGATGTGTTTCCTTTTGTCGACTAAACAATAAGCCAATTCACCCAACCACAGCCACCAGGCCTCTTCATAATGCACCAGCGCCACATCTTGATTCGCTTGGGTGCGAGCACATATCACAAGACCAGCATAGCTATGAGGCACACACTGGGCATGCTGACGATACCACTCCTAGGCCTATTAGACACAAATCAGATGCTAGGGAGGTATCAACAATTAGGGCAGATGAAACAGAGAACACACCAGCAGAAATCAGTGAGCCTCTGCCAGCAGCAATAGACAACCATCAACTTTCTCTTACACCACCACGACGGTCCAGCAGCACCGCCAAATTTCTCAACATCTTCATGGATTCAATGTCACTTTGACCCCCTCCCTCACTCCAACAAGTTCACTTCCGCATTTGACTTATCCTTCGGTGATTTTGATGGTACATCCTCTCTCTAAGACTCTTTCTTCTTTTCCCTGATCATGTTGCCTTTCTAGTGGCCATCTCTATCATAGATGAGCCAAAATCATTCTTTCAGACTGTGAAACATTGTCAATGGAGAGATGCCATGGCCAAGGAAATTTTTGCACTTGAGGTCAATAATACTTGGGTTTTGACCAACTTACTATCGGAGAAGCGGGCGATTGACTCGAAATGGGTTTATAAATTCAAGTATAATCCCGACAGCAGTGTCAAACGGTTCAAAGCGCGGTTGGTTGCTAAGGGTTATACACAAGTTGAAGGCGTCGATTTTCATGAGACATTTGCTCCGGTTGCAAAATTAGTAACGGTTCATTCTCTCTTGGCCATAGCTTCTGTTCGTAATTGGGAAATTCATCAACTTGATGTGAACAATGCTTTCCTTCATGGTGATCTGGAGGAGGAGGTATATATGAAAATTCTACAAGGATTTACCAAAGAGGGGGAGCACCGTGTTTGTCACCTCCTAAAGTCATAAATGAAAATTCTGCAAGGATTTACCAAAGAGGGGGAGCACCGTGTTTGTCACCTCCTAAAGTCCTTATATGGTCTTCGCCAAGCCTCTCGCAACTAGTATCACAAATTTACTGCTTCTTTGCTTACTATTGGGTTCCGGCAATCTGATGCCGATCATTCACTATTTACCTTTTCTCATGGTAATTTCTTTTTGGCGACTCTTATTTATGTTGACGATATAATTATTGTGGGTAATGACACCACCCGCATTGCCTGTCTCAAACGCTATTTGGATCAACAGTTTCACATCAAGGATCTTGGTAAATTGAAGTATTTTTTGAGGATAGAGGTTGCTCGCTCTTCTGCTGGCATTGTCCTTTGCCAACGCAAGTATGTCTTAGACATTTTGATTGAGGCTGGTTTACTAGGCAGCAAACCTTCTTCATTGCCCATGGGTCAACAACACAAGCTCGGCCTTGATTCTTGTGGTCCATGTCCTGATCGTGGACGATATTGACACCTTGTGGGCCGTCTCTTATATCTTACCATTACCTGTCCTGACATTAGTTACGCCGTACACGTCTTGAGTCAACTTATGCATAACCCACGGCAATTACACCTTGAAGATGCCTATCAAGTACTATGATATCTCATGTCTGCACATGGGCAGGGTATCCTTCTGCCTTCCACAAGTTCATTATCTTTATGAGCTTACTGCGATGCTAATTGGGCCGGATGCCTCGTAACCTGCCGTTCAACCACTGGATACATTATTTTTCTTGGCTCTTCACCCATTTCTTGGAGGTCTAAGAAACAATCCGTTGTTTTCCGCTCTTCCGCTAAAGCTGAACACCGTTCCATGGCCACCACCTCCAGTGAGATCATTTGGTTGATACGACTTCTGCATGATCTTCATGTTCTTTGTACATCCCCAGTACCTCGCTTTTGTGACAACCAATCTGCCATACATGTTGCAGCTAATCCAGTCTTCCATGAGCGCACCAAACACATCGAAATTGATTGTCACTTCATCCGCCAGCACATCCAATTCAAAGCACTCATTCCGCGACCCATTTCCTCCAAGTTTCAGTTAGCTAACATCTTCACTAAAGCACTTGGAAGGGATCGTTTTCATGAGTTGTTAGTCAAGTTGGGCATCTTGACACTCCATGCCCCAACTTGAGGGTGAGTATTGGAAGAATTATTGCTTATTTCCTTCCATGTTCTTGTTTATTTGTTTCCATGTCAATTATCTATAATTAGAATGTACTCAATTCTAGGGATTTGATTTGTCTTTTCTTATGAGATAGATTGACAGACATATATATATATATATATATATATATATATATATATATATATATATATATATATATATATATATATATATATATATATATATATATATATATATATATATATATATATATATATATATATATATATATATAGCAAAACTTCACTGTAGGTCCTTAATATATTAGCTAAATTTTATTTGGGTCCTTAATGTTTGAAAGTCATCAATAGAGATCCCTAACGCTTTCTCCGTCATCAAATTAGGTCCTTTTCGATATTTTCCGTTATCTATTGTGATGTGGCGGTGATGGACTATTTTCTCTCCTTTTGCACATAACCCCTATAAGTTTTAAAATTATAAATAACACCATAAAAATTTTTAAAATTATAAATAACACCTGTTAGTTTGGAATATCACAATATCCCCTAAAATTTTAAAAGCTACAAGTGGTCCGGTAAAAATTTACAACCAATCCCTTAAAAGTTTTAAAATTATAAATAACACCCTAAAAGTTTTAAAATTACAAATAACATCCTGTTAGTTTGGAACATCACAATATCCCCTAAAAATTTCAAAAGCTACAAGTGGTCCGTAAAAATTTACAACCAACCCTTGAAAGTTTTAAAATTATAAATAACACCCTAAAAGTTTTAAAATTATAAATAACACCCTATTAGTTTGAAACATCACAATATCCCCTAAAATTTTAAAAGCTACAAGTGGTCCGGTAAAAATTTACAACCAATCCCTTAAAAGTTTTAAAATTATAAATAACACCCTAAAAGTTTTAAAATTACAAATAACATCTGTTAGTTTGGAACATCACAATATCCCCTAAAAATTTCAAAAGCTACAAGTGGTCCGGTAAAAATTAACAACCAACCCCTTGAAAGTTTTAAAAATTATAAATAACACCCTGAAAGTTTTTAAAAATTATAAATAACACCCTATTAGTTTGAAACATCACAATATCCCCTAAAATTTTAAAAGCTACAAGTGGTGCGGTAAAAATTTACAACCAACCCTTGAAAGTTTTAAAATTACAAATAGCACCACGAAAGTTATTTATAATTTTTAGAACTTTCACTGGCTATAAAAATTTGAATGTTTGTTTGTAAAAATTTAGAGATTCATTTATAGTTTTAAAATTTCTGAGGTTGTTTGCATATTTTCTAGGAGGCTTTTATTAAATTTTAAGGAGTTATTTATAACGTTTAAAAGTTTTAGGGGTGTTTAGAAAATTTTTAGGGGACCCTTGTTTAGAAAATATACAAACAGCTCTTAGAAGTTTTAAAACTATGAATGGACCCCTAAATTTTTTATAAATAGACCCCAAAAAATTTTATAAACAACCGTTGAAGTTCTTAAAACAATACAAATAACTTTGGGGTGTTATTTGTAATTTTTAATACATTTAGGGTTGGTTGTCAAATTTTAGTGACCACTTGTAGCTTTTGAAATTTTTAGGGGATATTGTGATGTTTCAAACTAACATGGTGTTATTTATAATTTTTTAAAACTTTTAGGGTGTTATTTGTAATTTTTAAAACTTGCATTGGTTGGCTGTAAATTTTTTACTAGACCACTTGTAGCTTTTGAAAATTTTAGGGGGATATTGTGATGTTCCAAACTAACAGGGTGTTATTTATAATTTTTAAAAACTTTTAGGATGTTATTTGTGATTTTAAAAACTTATAGGGGTTATGTGTAAAAAGGAGAGAGAAAAAATAGTCCAGTCAGCTGCCACATCAGCAATAGATAACGGAAAATATCGAAAAAGACCTAATTTGATGACGGAGAAAACGTAAGGGATCTCTGTTGATGACTTTCAAACATCAAGGACCCAAATGAAATTTGGCTAATATATTAGGGACCTACAAAGGAAGATTTGCATATATATATATATATATATATATATATATATATATATATATATATATATATATATATAAAGTTCCTATAAACTTAAGTTGATAGGAATAGTCATACACCAACTTTTCTATTATATATATATATATATATATATATATATATATATATATATATATATATATATATATATATATATATATATATATATATATATATATATAGCAAAGTTCCTATAAACTTAAGTTGATAGGGAATAGTCATACACCAACTTTTCTATCCATTGATGTTGCATTGGGATCCGTGAAAGATATAAAGCCCACTTTGAGATTTGTGTATATCTTGATTTCACACATCCCAAGGCAAGATCAATGGATATAAAAGTTGGTGTATACTCCTCCCTATCAACTTAAGTTTATAGGAGCCTTGTTATATATATATATATATATATATATATATATATATATATATATATATATATATATATATATATATATATATATATATATAATATGATGTTGCTTAATACAAAATCATCCAAGAGAATTGTCAATCTCTTTAGAAACCGGCAAAAATGCACCGATCGTATGAGATTATATCAACTTTAACTGATGAAACAATGGAAAATATGCAATATCTCCATGTTGTGTTGTCAAAAACTCATACTCTATCCTCCAGTTCCCATGGTACATTAAGACTATTTTTGAGTACCAATATACAAAGTCCTTAATATGTTCATAAAGGTTTACATTTGTTATGAATATTTTTTTGCGATGCCAGATCCAAAAATTTATTTTCTCTGATGATATATTACCAGATGGCTGTAACATAGGAAAGGCGATATGGTAATCTACTTGCCTTATGCGATGGGGAGGATGAAGTTTGTATGGGGCGATGATACAGAGATTTTCATGCCCGAAAGATGGCTAAATGAGGCAGGAGTTTTTTCGCCAGAAAGCCCTTTTAAATTTTCTGCATTCCAGGTATTGAACAATTTTCAGCGAAGTAAAAGGAGGTTAAAGTTTTTTCTTATATTAAGTAACAAGAATATTTTCTACTTTTTCTTAATGAATTATACTATGGATGTATTATTACAGGCTGGTCCTCGAATATGTTTAGGAAAGGAGTTTGCATACAGACGGATGAAGATATATGCGGCGGTCTCTTAAGATTCTTCACGTTCAGAGCTGAGCGATAAAAGTTGGCCAAAGTACAAAACTATGTTTACTCTTATTATTGACAAGGGCCTCCATGTCTATGCAAGATACAGATGAGACCTCAACAATATTGATAACTAAAATGATGTGTGTAAAGTGATGTGTTGCAAATATAATCAACAATAAATGTGATGATGGAAACATTAATGGTGTGTTTTCTGTTTCTATTGTGTGGTGACAGAAAGCGGCCCTCTGATTTCACATTTAGCGCGAGACATAACACCAATGAATGCTTCTCTCTATATCTAGTAAGTAGGGATTTTTTTATTGTTCTTTATTTTTATTTATTTATTTATTACTATTATTATTTTGAGTGAAATGGTGAGTAGCTACTCTCCGTGTTCCATTAAGAGTTTAACAAAGAAAACCGAGAAGAGTACAAGATAGAGCCACCAAACAAAAGGAGATATCTGAGAGATTCAACAACTAATTAAATGCTCGAATTACATTTCAAACCAAATTTAGTTCGACAACTATCATTTTGTTCCGAACACAGTGAGGATAAAATCCTTTACACGTAGCTAGCAAACTACTCAAATTCGAAAGAAAGATGAAGCAAATAAATCTGATATTTTATTTCACAAACCACATTTCGACAACAGACTTTATCTCCTGAGAATCAACATGCACATTTACACTGCATATAATAAGTTATATAACACCATCTCATGACTTCATCCCCATGATAGTGGGATTCAGCTCTGACCACAAAGATATGCGAGTTTCATTTACACGTTTCTTGTTTAGGTGGGTGACCAAGTATGATTAGTATACGTTTAGTCCAATTGTCTATCTGTAAAAGACACGTATCCATATAATTTATTAGAAGTTATTTTTTAAGCTTGACATTACTTGCTTTTGAAGTTCCTTCAATCAGTAAAAGAGTGAGATTAAATTACAGAAAACTTCAAATCCATCTAGATCTCTATTCAAGGAAAAATTGAATACTGTAAGAATAAAAAGAGAGTAGAACACCTCTTTCTTAACATCAACATTCATCTCTGCTTGCTCCTTAAACTATTTTTAGTCTCACTTTACTTTATCACCTATCACTTTTCTCCCTAACTTCATTTAAGATATCCACAAAACAATAAATGAAAAGTGATTATTTACTCAAAATGATAGTTCAGAGAGAAGACATGAACGAATTGATAGTTTAGGAGGAGACAAAAAATAGTATAGAAAATTAGGAGGAGACAAATTCAATAGTTTATAGGGACGAAAAATTAGTTCAGATAGCAAGAAAAAATAAAATTAATGGTTTAAGGAGCGCAGGACATGAAGCCTTAAATCAATTAAATAATCCAAAGCAAATATATATATTAAAAAAAAGCAAAAATCTAATTAAAATGGGTCAAAACATTGAGCTACATATCACAAGTGGGCTTCTAAAGAATAAACCAGCCTACTTTATTCTAAATAAAAAGGCAAGGACATCGTGTCGTCTACGGTTCAACGAACTCCCCAACTCCAAACAACTCGACTCTTGAATCGAATCGAGTTCCTCCCCGAATAAATACCCTAACCCCCCAAATTTCAATGGCAATTAAAAATGGTATCTTTCTTGATCTCTCTCCTCTTCTTCCTCGTTTCCCTTGGTTTCTCTTCATCTTCGATGGTTTCTAGAGAGGTTTTTCCAATGGAGGGCAACATCGCGTGGGTTGTTCAAGTCTCTGATCTCCATATTAGCGCTTATCATCATGATCGAGCTGAGGATTTGGAGAGATTGCTGGGACCTGCGCTCAGAATTATTCGACCCCATTTGCTTCTCATCACCGGAGACATCACTGGTATCTTGTTGCTTTCCTTTTTCAAATTTATCTTAATTTTTCCGCTAATTATTTCAAAATTACTAACTGCATGATGACCCATGTTTAATTTAGGAACTGATTTTCCCATTCAAGCGGAAAACCTTCTATGATGAAGAATTATGTGTAGCATGAATATATTAGCATATTTTTAATGTTTATTTTATAAAACAACTTCTATTTAACTCGGTTTTTCTTGATCAATTCCAAAGCCTTAAACAGTAGAAGAAGAGTTTAACTGCACAATTGTAATGATTTAAAGATTTCTTGATGCTTGTCTCACTAGAACAATATAAAAGTTTTAGAATTGCTGAACAATGAAGGAAGTTGGCATATGTAAATTTGCTCTTACATATAATATAAGATATTGTTCAGATGAGCTGGACTAGGCTGTATTCTAGCAAATACCATGCTATGGAATCAGTGACTAACGCTATTTGTTTTTGTAAGCCATATGTGAGGGTAAATTACAAGAAACCCCCACTTCATCTATACTATGTTTTCCAAGAAGCACCCTGATCAAAAAAAGTTAAACAAAACACCCCTTCATCTATGATCACTAGTGAAACTGTTTCTTTTGTGATAGAATTTGATTCTTCAAACATCTACACAGACATCGGCATGTAAAATTCTAGATTAGTGATAAATAGATTAGATTTTTAACTTTATCCAAAAATAATAACTTATTCGTTATTTTCTTCAAACGTCTAGACAGATGTCCACATGCAAAGTTCTAGGTTAGTGATAAATAGATTAGATTATTAACTTTATCCCCAAAAAAAAAAAAAGAAAAATTCATATTTTCTTCTTTTGACTCCTAAATTTGTGAATTAAAGCGTGGGTGTCTTTTCAGACCTTGAGTCAAGTGTCATTTTCATTTGAAAAACAAATTTTCATTACTTAATTAACGGTTTCATTAAAGAACATTGATAAGGGGATTTTTGTTGAACTTTCTAGATGAAGGGGTTTATTGACAAATAAGGTATAGATGAAGGGGGTCTTTTGTAATTTACCCAAGCTTTTATTGCGCTATCTGTTGGTGAGTTTAGTACTTTATTGCTTCTTTCAACACTATTTTCCCCTAGTTATCTACCTATGTTTTTGTTTTGGAGAAAAGTTGACTAGCAATGTTGTCTAGCTTGATAAGTCATCTCTTTTTTTAGAATAAAAAGAATTCCTTAGTAGAGAAAACCTATGATATGTGGCGCACTTTTCCAATAATTGGCTTGTTTTATCAAGGTCTCGAGATTTTTTTTTTCCTGTTGTGGATCATGGCTGAATATCTTTCTTGGTTGTGTCTATGCTATCATACTGGTTACTTTTTAACACAGTTACATCTCTAAGCAGTTTCTTATTTTAAAGTCCTGCATCCTGCCATTTCCTCAAACATCTGAATCATGCTACTTATCTTATGTCATTGACTTCAGATGCTAAGAACAGAAAAAGGACAAGCACAAGACAGGATGAGTCAGAATGGATTCAATACAAAAGGTCAATGGATTCAGTTGTTAGACAAGGTGACATAGAAAAGCGAAGAATATTCGATATAAGAGGAAATCACGACAAGTATGGAGTTCCTTATGCTGGCAGCAGTTTGGATTTCTTTTCCTCTTATAGTATCAGTTCACAGCTCAACAGGCTTAGCAACATTCACAGCATATCTCTTGTGGTAGGTTCTTAAGTTCACTCTTCAAACTACCCATTAAAATAGATATCATTTGAGTACATTGTATAATCATGATTCAAATCTTATTCCAATTGCCACTCATCAGGTTATCATTTGATGCATTTCTTTTTGTAGAACAACAATGTTGATTAATTTACACTTGTTTTCCTATCTACATGTCATAGCAGGCTTGAAATTCAATAGGTTTAGGCTAACAGTTGATTTCAGCTACTTAGAAATGTAACTTGCTTGAAATTCAATAGGTTTAGGCTAACATGCACACATGTAACATCAGTATGGCTAATGTAATCAAGAATATTTCTTAGTGTAATTTATAGAGTACATTTTCTGAGTTTTTTAAGTATATTTTGGTACAGCAATCTCTCAGTCCTTTGTCCAACCATATCTCTGGAAAATGATAACTTATCAAATCCCTGCATTTTTACAATGTTTGAACTGATATTTTCTTAAAGGTCTTTTGCAGGGAGATGATAGGACATATATGTTTCTGGGTGTAGATGACACGATGCAGATCGGCATTCGTGGACCATCAAATTTGTTTGGCCATCCAACCGATGACCATATTAATACTCTTGAATCAGAACTTAGATATTGGGAGAACACTCACCCTAACTCATCAGTTACCAAAGTAGTATTTGGACACTTTCCAATGTCATTTATTGCTTCATCCAAGAAAGGACAGAGATATGAAACTATTTTTGCAAAGCAATCTATATCTGGTTACATTTGTGGTCACCTACATGCAAAATTCAGCAAACAACTTTGGAAGCGGCATTCTGTAAAAGTGGCTAACACAGTTAAGAAACAGTTCTGGGAGTGGGAATTAGGAGACTGGAAAGAGTTCAAATTGATCAGAATTTTATCTGTTGATGAAGGGGAAGTTTCGTTTGCGGATATGGAACTTTCTAACGAACAAAATGAGTTTCCAACCACCATTCTCATCACATACCCCACAGACTCAAGGAGTATGAATCACTTGGATGTTGAGCCACAAACTCAATTATTAAGAAATGATATAAATACTCTTGTTTTTTCTGCTTTACCAATCCGCAATGTGACTGCTAAGGTTTTTGACTCGTCAAGAGCTTTTAAGATAGTTGAGGAAATACCACTGTTGCCTGCTATTTTGGATTCTTCCATTGACAACAAACCTCTATATCATGCCAAATGGAATGCTGAAAATTACAGAAACGATCCTTCTGCTGCTCGTTACTGGTTGCAGGTTTTTGTGTTAGATTCTCAAGGAAAGGAGACCCAGAGTGCACTCAGACCATTTTCAGTTGAAGGTAAAGTAGCAGCAGAATATCCCACTACTTTGTTGGCACATTTGGTTTTCAGGATTCGATGGGAGGCCTTATATTCAATACTTTTATGGGGCAACCTTTGCTTTCTTTTTATGTTTCTATCCCTTCCCAAACTTCTGAATCAATTTATGGATAGAAGTGTGTCATATCAGAAATGGGCAGCTTCAGTTTCCGTCTCTTCACCTGTCCAGCAAAGAAGAGTCCTCTTTAGTGTACTCTGGGTTCTGATTGAGGGCTCGAGGAATAAGGCACTTTGGTCTTGTATGGTATTTTACCTTTTGTGGCTTGTCAGATTGCCATGGTTTTGGGGTCATATGACATCTGAGAATGGGGATATTGCACCGATGTATATGTTTGGGTGGAGCGTAAATAGTCCTTATACAATGAACCTGATGGGGCTTGGCAATCCTGATGTATTGACTATCACATTGCCTTTCATGTATTTTGTTATTACTCCTCTAATGCTTCTCATCTATGGCTTGTATGCGGAGAGATCAGCAGCATGCTTTCAGGCTTCTGCCAGAAAAACAGTAGAATCGGAGCAGAGAGTGGCCAAAACTATGAGGACAAAAAGAAGGGTTCTTCTCTTGGCATGTGCCATTTTCACTTGCATACATTTTAAGGTAAGGTGATGTTGTTCATGTATTTGTTAATTGATATTATCTGACCACCAACTAATTCCCGATTGGTGGTTTTTCCAGCAATGCTGTTCTCTCATGAGATTTTATGGAGTGGGAACTGTTACCTTGTCGCCTGCCTTCTCATGGGCACCGCCTTTATTACTGGCCACAGCTATTTATTCTACTAGCTAAGCATGGTATCTTAGAAGCTTGCTAAAAGTTGGTATTCCTATTGTTATTGCTCTCATTACTCCCAAGAGAGCTTTGTTGTTTTGGTGATTCTTTGCCAATGGAGTTTGAAGTTGCTCCCCTTGTACAACTGTAAGCATCCATTTCGTTTTTCATAACTGTAATTTGTTACCAATAGGATCATCTATGTCAATTTAATTTTGTATCGGGAATCTTTATCTAGTGGCTGATGCCGTTGTCATTTATCCTTACTACTCCACAATGAAATGGTATAGTTCCAGGCTCTTGAAGTAAATTCTAATAATATATTATCTTTCTAGTTTTCTCACTTATCAAGCAGTTGATATTTGTAAGTCATCACTATACTCTGCAATATGTTTACCTTTGTGCTTCAGAGATCTTTACATGTTCTTCCCCTTCACCAAGTTTTACTATGTAATCTCCGGCTTACATGTTGATCTCATAGTGAAGTGGATTGTAGCAGTTAGAGAGGGGGTGAATTCATCAGCTATCATTTTCATGAATGGTTGATACCACCAAACTTCTCCTTTCCTGATATCTGAGAACATATAATTGAAGGCAGCCTCTTTTTTTTCCCTTTCTTTTATTATTATTATTTTTTCTTTCTTTCTTTTTTTGTGCGCAATGTGCCCATGAAATTTATTACTCAGAGGAAATAGATAGAATATACATTAAGAAGTAAGAAAAGAAGAGGAAGAAGTACAGTGGGAGGAGATAAGAGAAAGGATAAGAAAATAAATTGATTAAAATGGGCCTCTGAATCAAGGTGTTATCCCACTTCTTGTAAGCTTTCTACTCGGTGTAAGCTGGTGTTGTCATAGTAGAAGGAAGATGGATCGTACAATGAGGCGAAGAGCGTTTACATCTTTGAGTTTACTCTGATACACTCTCGTTCCATCCACTCCAAATATAGAAGTAGGAGGCTAGGATGATACAATATCATGGATTAACAAGATGTAGTGGGATGTTCTAGCTCCAAGAGTCTCAAAGTGCTGCAGTCGATGATGAAGTGGAGGAAGATGTGATCAGTGGGCTCTGGACTATTGTTTAAAAGGAGGCATGTGACATTAATGAGGCCAACTCCTCTCAGCAAGATTACCAGTAATAAGAAATTTTCATATAATGTTATCCATATGTGAATCTTCACCTTGAGTAGAACAAGTGCAGTCAATAGTTGATGGTGGAAAGGGATATAATGAAAATTGTTGTTGAGGGAGGGGCAAAGAGATTTAACCATGAATATAATCTTTGTTTTAAGTTTCAAAGTTGTATATCAGGTCCTTCGGTCCAATTGTGCAAACACAAGACGTTTAATTGATTCAATAGATATTGTATGTCTGAAAGTAGGTGAGGAGGTTGGCCTCCATCTAAAAGCTGGAGCCTGAACAAGAAAATTATCAATTGTGTCCCAAACCAATCAAAAAGCTATCAAGTGCTAAAGTTATTATTGTCTTCTTGATCAACAGCTCTAAAGATTACAAGTACATTATTGTGGGATTCAATCCATGAACTGGAAATCATCGACTATTCTTGGAAAGCTAAACGTGAAAGCAAACAACTATCTGAGACATACTTCTATACATCATAGTTATTTTCTTGATGGTATGCATTTAATTTGCCAAGTGAAATGCTTGTCAAACATTCTTCCTGCTTCAAAAACATAACTCTTGTGGAGCCCTCCTGTCTTGCATTTCTTCGTCTCGTTTCCGATTTCACTTTCTACCAATTTACCCTTTTCCCCTTCAATGCTGGGGATTTCAAAGTTCCAGTTCTTCCAAGAAACTGCTTGTCCTTCTAGACATGACATCCCTTCTTTCTCAAGGTATCATTAATGAGATCGCAAGTTAGTTTTTGTTTGGTAGCTCCTCTTAATTGTGTTTGTTCCCCAAAAGGACATCTTAGTGTGATTAGTTTAAAAAACCAATGTCCTTGGGCTCATCTAATCAAGGCAAGCTTCTTTTAAATATCTCCGCTATGTATCACTTAACACATACTCTATAGGGACGAAACAAAACTTTCAATTTGACCACCAATATTAATATTACTATTGAGTTGGAATCATTTGAATTATAAGGCTAATGATGAGATTAGAGAAGGGACTGAGACTGAAGTGGAATGCTGAAACTAATATAGTTTTCAGACCTCAATGAAGTCCACAGAACTCAATGCTTTGGCACCTATATTTTAATATGCAAAATGTGATTAGACCTTGTTAAACAAAGATTAGAAGGGAAGTCCCAAGGCTCAGAAGTAGAGGGAGAAATAATATTAGAAGTTTCCAGGAATCATGCCGATCTCCCATGTGACGGTGCCAAGAATCTCTCCTTTGAATTTATCTTCTAAATTTTAATCTTGGCCAATCTAGCTAGCATCAATTTGACTTACAAAACTATTAACACTCCTTTCCCACTCTCATTGTTCTTCATAATACAGAAGCCTTTTCATTTGTTGTTGTGAAACATATAATGATTTGCTTTCGAGAGAAGAGAAAAGGGTTTGGTTTATGCTTGTTTGTTGTATTGTTAGTTTTTATGCAACCAGAAAGTTTCTTCCATAGCTCTGTCATGATTGTGGAATGTTCTAGACCCTCTGCAGTTCTTGATTTAGCCCCTCTTCCATTGGCTCCAGAAGGATCAGTAACGATTGAAGGTGGTGATGACTGGGAGACTGCAGATATGAGAAGAGTGCCTACTGGTGCAAATCCTCTTCATAACCGATAAAATCCTATGTTTTCTACCATTTTCTTTAGTTTTCGAAATGTTTTTTTTTTCCCTGTATGAGGAAAACTTCTTGTATTATAGATTTGTATTTTCTTCATATCAAATGAGAGATTTGTAGTATTTGAATTCTTTTAGCAGGTTTGCTGGCTGGTACAACATTTCTGCAATTTTATTGTTGTTATTCATTCTTTACTTCTTGGTGTAGAAAGACAATGTGGTGTATAGAGATGAAATAACATGCAGGGTTTTCTTGCTTTTCGGTGTTATTTCCCTACAATCCTTCAGAGGCCAGAAAGCCAAAAAGAGCTTAAAGGTTTGATGACGGATTTTATTTTAGGTCGCCTGCAGATTCAAGGTTGCCTTCACTTGTTCTAAACTCTTTTATGAGAGATTGCAAGGGAGGATGTTGGTTGCTTACAGCTTTGCGTAGAGAGATGACATTTGCCTGTGTAGAAAGATGACATTTACCTTTACTTGTTCCTCTATAGGAAAAGTTATACACCTTGAATTGCAGAGTTTGATATCCTTCTAGGATTACATCTTTCAAAATTGCCTTTAGCTCATAAACATCACAAAATATATTTATTCTTAGCTAAATACATGATTCAAAATTTGCAAGTTTGATTGAGTCGTGGACGATTTCTGTTAGAATATTCAACCTTCCTTAATGCATGAGGCTCCCATTATTGTGGGTTGTGGGGAGGATCAGATATACGCAGCCTAACCCTCGTATTCGAAGAGGCTGCTGCCTACATTTGAGCCCAAGACTCACTCTCTTGTTCGTGAAACTTGAGGGTAGTAAAATTGGGTAAATTTTACGGATTAGTGCATGTTAGTTTTTCCCTTATTTTGTATGGTCTGTTATTGGCATTGCTTTTCATCATCTATGCTGGCCACAATTTCTTTTATTATTCTCATTGTTATTTGTACAGCCAATGAACAATATTTGTAACTTTGTGACTGTGAAAAAATATTAAAAAATGGCTTCGCCCAGACTCAAACTGGGGACCTTCAGTGTGTTAGACTGACGTGATAATCAACTACACCACGAAACCATTATTTGATCATTTTCTTTTACGGGTATATTACTATTATTTTCATATTTGCTATTACTTGGACCCCAATAGTTCCTCTATTTGCAGTGAGTTGATTGCAATTGATGTTGTAACTTCATGCCCTGTGTACTGCTGAACAAGTACCAACTGCCTAATTGTGTTCATTCATAATCTACAATTAAAGGTTTAACTGAAACTATACTTGTAATTGCATTTAATTCATAGCGAAACAAAAGTAAGTTATCCAAAATATCTCAATTGCATACACCGTCGGCAACACTTGCCAGCCCTAAAGCCTGTATTCAGGATGGTTTATTGGCTGGGTCAATTATGTTAGGCCGAATTGGCCTAATACTTAATAGATTTAGACTCAATTCCCACTTGATCTCAAACTTTTTTTTCGTTTTGCCCACATATGAAATGGGCCTTCTCTTCTTTCTTATTGAGCTGGGCTATAAAGTTATTGACACTTTAGGGAAGGCCCAGTTTTGTTTTCGAATTGGATTGTATAAAACTAGTAAAATAGTTTGCAAGTATGGAAATCATGGATTGCGCTTCATTAATAACTCATTCTTGTTCTCATTCCATTGGTTATTTTAACAAATTCAAACGAAAATGTGTTACAGGCACTTGCTTTTGCTGCTACGGTGTCTGGTTGGTTTGGAAAACTAGATACAATAAGATGTTCAAAGGCATTAATCAATCAAGGACTGCACTCATCCTCACTGAAGTCTATGTACAACAACTTACACCCAAAATGATAGATGTTTGTGCTTGCCTTAACTTGCCATCGCCCAATGTTTGGTCAGCACCTCCTCTAGGTTTGATGAAGATTAATTCTGATATTTGCAATTCATTTTGATGCTTCTGCTATTGGGTTTGTTGTGAGAGACCACACTGGAATGAATTTATTATCTTTTGGTGAGGTTGGACCTCCACTTCCACCCATTGAGGGTGAGGCATTGGCGATCTTACGAGCTCTTCCATTTGCGAAATCAAACGGCTGGAGATGTATCCAATTAGAATGTGATTTCTTAAGTGTAGTTCACATGCTCCATGGTGTTGCGCAAATCCCTCAAGCTTTGATTGGAATAATTGGTGAATGTTGGCTTTAGTTCAAAGTTTTCACAATCATTTCGGTTCAACATATCAGAAGATCCGGTAATTGTTGTGCGCATATGCTTGCTCAATTTGCTCTCAGATATAAATGTACATTTCTCTCGGATCTCCTTGAAGATCCTGATTGTATCTGTAATTAAATTTTGTATGAAGCAATACAATAGAGTCCTCTCCTGGGACTCCCCAATTCTTTAATAATTTAAAAAAACAATAAAAAAAACAAAACAAAGAATATGTTGCCTCCAAGTATCCCTAGCATACATTTTGGTTTTGCTCCAAAGGAAAGGAACAGTTTGCTTGTCCAAGCAGCACCTGTTGCACGCAAAATATTGCATGCAAAAATTTAATGCAAAAAGGAAGTGGTCTGACTCAAGGGTAGGGTGAGCAAACGGTCAATTTGATCGGTTTTGACTATTTTTATCAAACTGAGATAGATTGAAAACCAAACCGAACTGATTGAAATCGGTTTCGATTTGGTTAGTTCAGTTTAAGCCTAGACATCAAGTTGGAGCTATGTTATAGCCCAAAAAACAATATTTTGCTCCTCCAAATCTTGCACTCATCTTCTAAACTAAGTCAAAGACCAAACTCGTTAAATAAACTATCTTATGAAATAAAATTTGAAACTCAATTATGATACATAAAACTAATATTCCTATTCAACTCAACAAAAGAAAAAATTTCTATTCACCATTACAGACAAGGGCGGAGCTAGAAATTTTATATTTTGAGGGGACGGGAGGGGATGCAAGATGAATAAATGCCCTCTTATTTATTTCATAAAAAAACTCTAACTTGAAATCAAATTTGTATACTTTTTTGTTTAAAGACATATATGATAGAATTCAAATATTAAAAGTAACATAGACGTATAAACAATAAAAAAAAAGATAAGTAGATAAAGCAAAAATAATGTGCTCTATGACACTTCATGGACTACATTTCATTATCATGATGTCTGTGGTAAAAGTTTTCTTCAAGTTCTTTTAATTGTAAGAAACCAATTTTACTGCAAGAAATCTATTAACCATCTTGTTATGAGTCTTTTTATTATTTAAATTTCATAGCTGAAAATGATTCGATCTAATGAAGAAAGATTTCAATAAGTTTAAATTTTCAAATGAGTCGCTATTATCTAAAGTAAATAATTTTATTTGAATGTCAACAAGAAAATTATTGAATATGAAAGATTTTGTAAAGCATTCACTTGTATTTGACTTTATGAACTGTAGCTATTCAACCCGCAAATATATCCCATTATACTAATTTAGAAAAGACATATACGTACGTGTCCGCACACGCTCACAGAGCATTCAACAAAATGAGCTAAATATAAGAAGTATTATTGTATTAAGACACCCAAATTGGGCCTATATTTTGGACCTATGGCCTGTAAGAGGCTCAAAAGTTAACTGTTATTAGTTAGCTCTAAATTTTTTGGAGATCTAGCTTAGCCAAATAAATCACTGCATAGTATTGTCTATAGAAAAGTCTTAAAGTCTTTTTTTTTTTTTTAATGTGTGGGGCAAGGCCCCCAACTCTATGGCTAGCTCGACCCATGATTAACAGAGCGTGAGTTTTAGTGAATTTTGTTAAGAGCGGTTGGCTCGGTTACGTCGATTTGAAAATTTTCGAAATCAAACTGAACCGAAGTTTTTCTAAAATTGAATTGATCCATCAAAATTCGATCGGCTTGTCCGGTATGATAGGTTCAAACCGATTAATGCTCAGCCCTGCTCATGGGCGTACAACAAAATCAAGTAAAGTTAAGCACCAACTATAGTATCGTTTTATCGCTGTAAAAACTTGCAACATTTGCAAAATCTTTTATGACATTGAAAATAGAGTACATTTGTAAAATTTGTTGCTGTCATTGCCAATCAACCTGACATCCCTTAAATAAAATCAGTCTTTTCCTTTTTTGAGCGACTATTTATGGACAAATTAAAGTTCCTATTTTCACAATCATTCGCTGGACCGATCAATTTATCTTAAGCTTTTTTAAAATCTAATTTTTCGAAAGTAACTTCTCTTCATTCAATGACATTCTAAAAATATATATATAATTTGAGCCTTGTCATCAGGTTCCTGTTGGCTTAATGTGTTAGCTAAAACTTTAATAAGAACTTTATAAAAGAATAATATAACAAGTTCTAGGTTGAGTAGCTAACTTACCACAATCGTAGGGATTAAACAATATTATGAAAACTAGTATATCTACGAAAAAGCTATTATTAATGTCTCCATGCAAGCATCTAATTAATACAAGACCTGTTTCCACATCATTCCTTACATTAAAAGAATATATTGATTTTCCTTAATCGCATCAATTCTTCTCTCATGGAAAAATAAATTTGTCCTCTCGTCTCAATTTTATCAAAAGACTAAACCTACGACATGAAAAGAATTTTGACTTACGCCAAAGCCTGCGTTCAAATCTCATCTAATCTTATCAATAACATCTTTTATGTTTTAATCTCAAATCGAGAAAAAAGTTCCAAGTGTACGAGGAACACTCAAGAACTATTTGCATACTGTTATGTTTTCATTTTGTGCATTAAAACAATTAAATTCTTACACTTTATGCATCTGATTGAAACAAGAGAGACAAAAAAAGAAAGAAAAGAAAAGAAAAGAAAGAAAATAATTGAGGCATGCATGTAACTTCAGCAACATCCACGCAATTAATCCATACAATATGGCCCTAATAATTAACAAGAAAGAGGTACAAAATGGAAGCAAGAGGCGTGTGGGAGCATTTAATGCAAGGGTGAGCGCCCACGTCATGCCAACGTGGCACTAACATCATGATCAAGCCCTTAGGGTTTCCCTCGTCTCGTGCGCGCGGGTGGAGGGTGTTATGTTGGTGGTGGCATCATTCATGTAATGTTATCATTAGGATCTTTGAATGGGTGGGGGAGGCCAAAAGAATGATAATGAAAAGAGAAGGAATTGCAAAAGTATGTAGCTCTAGGATATAGGACTAGCTTGGGGGACCAAATTGACTATCAATTTTATCAGAATATCCCGCACGCCAACAGAGTGTCCTGAGCCATTTAAGTGTAGGTTAAGAGTGTGGATTGTGGTTTTGAGATTTCAATTGATTCTTGGATGCCCCAAATATCCTACTCGTATACAGGATGTTTTGATGAGATTGCATTCGATCAAATAGGAGGGCAAGTGTCGTGTTGATACTTTCAAGCTATGAGGATTTAGTCTCACTTAAGGAGTGGTTGACTTAAATAAAAAGATAGAGCTAATGCCTAATAGTTTATTTTTTGTTTCTTTTAATTTCGTTTCTAACCTTAATTTAAGGTTAATTAGAAAGTGAATTTTATCCAACAAGTGCTATCTATCAGATTCTTGATTGTTTCTCAAGATAGAGTTCAGTCTAATGTAAAACTCGAAGATATCTTTAAATGATTGGCATGTCATGCTACTCTTGTGGCTGTCAGTTTAGACAAAGTAACATATAACTAATTAAGGTCTAGTTAGCCAATATAATGGAAGACCTTGTCTATGTTTTAGTTATTATATCTCCTCTCCCTTGATTGTTAGTTCAAAATAACTAGCAAATGGTCGTGGTTTTTGTGGGTTATTGAGCTATACTCGCAAATGAATAAAGAGATTGATGATGATTTCCTGTGTGAATGTTGTCTCAAATTGGAAAAAAAAGAAAAGAAAAGAAATAAATAGTGACAAATTTAAATAGAAAGTTGGATCAATTCTTCTCATCTTGTTGTAAAATATGATAGGTTATTATATATGTCTCGCTAGTATTCTTGTTGTAAAGTATGATGAAATATAATAGATTCTAATTTGGTCTAAAAATAAGTCATCGTGATACTTGATTTCATCTATAAATTTATATTTGTTAATTTAAATGAGTGGTTCCTGTGGACCTTCAAGTGAAGCATATAAATACCTCAAATTTTTTGAAGTACTAAATAGGGCGAGATGCCTTATTTGAGAATTTCATTAAGAAATCCTAAAATGCCAATCTAAAAGTACAAGTTAAGAGTCTACATTATGGTATTCAAAGACAGACTAACAATTGTGAAGGAGAGGACCCTAGCCGTCACTTCTCACAGAATTAGTTGCCTAAAAAACCATAACATAGAAACCAAAATGCACTAGAGGGGCATGCAAAAATACAAAAGTTTATAGCTGCAACCCGCAGCTCAAGTTACAATTACCAAGCCACAATAAAAACATCTGACCAAAAAAATATTATCCACCATAGTTCAACTGAGCAGGAACCAAAAATTAAAAATTCCCTCCTAAACATTCGCTTCATCACTGCTTGATAGAAGCTGATGCAGACCCTTGAGTTGAATCATCCCCTTGAGTTTTTTTGGTTCTTTTCTTATAAGAAGTGTCTGTCCAGAAAATAACAAAGTAGGCAATATTAGATGCCACTGCCTCAGCCGAAATCTTGACCCCATTAAAAATCAAATTGTTTCTGGTTCTCCAAAGGCACCAACAGACTGTAGGAAAAATGATCTCCCATAAAAATTGAAGCTTTTTATCATGAATGAAGGATTCACTGCAAAAAACAGTCTGTTGCATTGAACTAGGCAAATTAGATATGGACAAATAGTGGTTAAAAATGTTCCAAATAGACTTGGCATAAGAGCATTGAAGAAATAAATGATCAGTTGATTCTGTATCTGATTCACAGAAAGAACAAAGAGGGTCCTTAGTCCAGCCTTTGATGATCAAATTGCTCTTGGTTTGTAGTCTATCTTTGGAGAGAATCCACAGAAAAACCTTCACCTTATTTGGAACAAGAAATTTCCAGATATAATGCTGATTATTACTTGAGACACCCCCACTATTGAAAAAATAATACATGGACTTAACAGAATAAACACCTGTAGAACTAAGAGGCCACAGAATATCATCCTGAATAGATTATGTCGGGGTGAAAGACGAGAGGAACATTTTCAAACTTTCAACTTGAGATCTCTCCTCTACAGAAATACCTCTACGCAAATGTGGATGCCAAACCCATTTGTTACTACAACAAAAACCTTGGGAAACCATTGAGACATTAGGGGAGAAAGCTAAACTATAGGCTTTAGGGAAGATACTAGCTAGAGAATTATCTCCAGTCCACTTATCTTCCCAAAATCTGATTCTAGAACTATTACCTAGTTTCCATAAGAGCATACCTAAAAGACCTTGAACCACAGAATTTAAATCTAGCTAGAATCTAGATGTAGACCTAGAAGGTGATGTGCTAATTAGAGGAAGATTAGGGGAAGAGTAGAGAGATTGGAGGGTTTTTCCAACAAACGTAACATTCTTCAGATATTTCCAGTACCATTTAGACAGAAGAGCATTATTGAACTTTTGAAGATGAATCATCCCCAGACCTCCTTCACATTTCGGTTTACAAACATGATCCCACTTCGCCAAAGTTTTTCCTTTTACACTTTTACCCTTGCCTCCCCAAAAGAAATTCCTCGTCAATTTATCAATTGCCTTGAGTAACCATTTGGGAATTTTGAAAAAAGACATATAATGTAAAGATAGGGACGATAGGACAGAATTAATGAGAGTAAGCCTACCAGCAATAGATAGATGTTTTCTTTTCCAAAGAGAGAGATTTTTGTAAACTTTTTCAAGGAGAGGCTGCCAATCCTTTTTGGAGAGGGATCCTTTTTTGAGCGGAAGACCAAGATATTTAAAGGGAGGGCAGCTTACAGAGCAATTGAGAAATTTTGCAAGAGAGTGACCTCTGTTATTTAATTAGCCACAATAAAAAAGACTAGTCTTGGAATAATTAATACAAAGGCCAGAAACCTCGTCAAAGAGATAGAAGATGGTTTTGAGAGTAGAGATATCAAAGTGTGTGGCTTTACTAAAAATAAGAGTATCATCAGTAAATTGCAAAGATCTGACATTATTAAGCTCCCCTTTTATGTGAAGTTCGGAAAGGTCTCCAGAGAAAACACTTTTGGATAATATTTTATTAAGGGCATCCACTGCCAGAATGAAGAGCATAGGAGGAAGGGGATCCTCTTGTTAAGACCTCTATAACATTGAAAGAATTTAGCGGGCACTCCATTAACAAGAATGACATATTTAGAAGATGACATGATGTGTTCAATCCAGTGACACTATTTTGGACCAAAACCCCTAGCTTTAAGGAGAGAGAGAGAGGATGAAAGGCCAACTTATACAGTCAAAAGCTTTGATAAAATCTAATTTGATAATGCAGATATTTTTGTTTGAGAAAAAGCGGTTATGAATCATCTCATGAGCAAGCAAAATAGAATCCAAAGCATATTTCCCACTTTGGAAGCAGATTGAGAGGAGTCAACTAGCTTAGAAAGATGATGAGCTAGTCTATTGGCCAGAATTTTGGTGAAAATCTTGAAGATACCATTAAGAAGACTAATTGGCCTGAAGTCAAATACCCTGCATGCATTGTCAACTTTAGGGATTAAAGAAATATATGAAAAGTTGATTATGTGTAGAGCAGAGGCATCATGAAATAAGGAATTGAAGAAAGAGAAACGGTCCAATTTAATGGTATCCCAAAAGTTTTGGTAGAACATTTGGGAAAAACCATCAGAACATGGAGCTTTGTAAGGGTGGAGACTAAAAACTACTTGTTTAATTTCTTCAAGAAAGAAAGACTCATCTAGGGTGAGGAGATCTGAGCTCTGTTGAGAATAAAGATAATTCCAGTCCGGCTAAAAATTGAAAAGAGATTAAACAGAGAAGAGAGATGAGAAAAAAATAAGAAAAACTTGTTGTTTATAGGATTCAGCTGAGATGATGGTGTTATTATTGATGAGGTTAGGAATAAAGTTGATCCTTCTGTGAGAAGAGGCGGATTTATGAAAGAAATCAGTGTTTGAGTCTCTCTCCTTAAGCCAGGTGATTCTAGACCTTTGTTTCCAATATAATTCCTCATCCTTGGCAAGAAGAAACAGCTGATTCTTGATGGATGATCTAGAAAAAAGTTCATCAATAGAGAGGGGTCTAAGCTCTTCCAGAGAAGCTATGGATTGAAGCTCAGATAAAAGCTTTTTTTTTAAGGCAGAAATGGAGCCAAAGATATGTTTCTTCCACCATTTGATTCTTCATTTCATGAGTTTGAGCTTAAAGACAAAATGTGTAGCAGGAGGGCCCCTACAAGAGAAGGATGACCAACATTTCATCACATAGGAGGAGAAAGATGGATAGGAGAACCAGATTTTTTTTCAAATATGAAGATAGGATGAGGTGGAGGGCAAGATGTATCAAGAATGATTGGGTTATGATCAGAACATGAAGCAGGGTAGGCATATTGGATAAGACAAGGGAATTTTAATTTAAAATCAGAGAAAATAAGGAATCTATCAAGCCTAGCCAGGATAGGCTGAGCTCGTAGATTAGACCAAGTGAATTATTTACCACTGATTAGAAGGTCCAAGAGATACAGAGAATCAATGAACTTTTTAAAAAGCAACATTTCACGATGGGATCCTGATCTACCACTTCTTTCAGATGAGGAGAGGGTAACATTAAAATCCCCAAAAAGCACGCAAGGTAACTTGTATTTACTTCTAATCCATTCTAACTCCCACCAGCATACATTCATGTCCTCTCTGTCTATGGGGGCATAAATAGTAGTGATAACAAAAGAGAAGTTTAAACTTTTGTGGAGAAAAATAGCAATAACAGAGAAAATCCCAATGTAGAAAGAAGAACAATCATAGAGGGAGTTATTCCATCCAAGAAGCACACTACGTCTAGAATCGGTTGCATCTAAAGAAAGTCAAGAATTAATTATGTTACTCCCTAAAGCCTTAAGAGAATTAGCTCTAATGGAATTAAGTTTAGTTTCTTGGAATCCTATAATGTCAACACAAGAGAACTGCATGCAATCTCTAACTAGTCTTCTCTTAACAGGTTCATTAAGCCCACGCACATTCCATGACCCTATCTTCATGGAAAGAATTAAGGAAACAACAAACAAAAGGGGGAAGATAGAGGAAAAGAACTAGGCAATATTGCCTGCTCTCTTAACTTCCATGACCTTGAGCTTATCAGTCCTTTCTATAGTCCGTGAATGTGGTCCAGCGCGTACCCTTTTTGCATGTGGTGCATTTAACCAGCCTGAATGTTTCGTATGTTATGAACGTTAAAAGGTTTGACTGATAGTTATAGCAGACATTACAAACGTTGCAATAACTAGCATTCAAAGCTTTGTCTAACCCCTCAGCTCACCAGAACCCTATATAAATGGCCTCCTCCTCTGTTCATTTGCGAGACACTGAAAATCAATCTCTTTTCTTAATTTTCTTCTACAATCCTCTAACTTGTTCTGTAAGCTGCTGATTTTTAGAGGCTCTAGCGAAGTGAAGTAATAGTCGATGTGTTCAACAGAAGATAGCGATTCTTTAGACTGTAGCCGTCTCATCCTTAGAAGTATTGTGCAGACCCAGCGCAAATGCAGGTGGAGTATAATTTCTTCAAGGCTAGTCCTCTTTTTAGAGGACGGTTCGGCATTTCTGTAACGTATCTCTTTTTAAGTGTTCTGTTATGGTAATATTAACTTTCTACTCTATGTCTTTATTTCTATATGGTTTGTTCTGCTTGGGTGTATCCTTATGTCTGGATATATTTTTACCTGTACTTTTTCCTACAATCTTGAAGAAATTATTAACATCTAAAGTTATGTCTTCTACTTCGGGAGTTGGTTCTGGTGCCTTTGCCCCTAAAATGGACATGTCTGGAATACCAGAAAAGTTCACGGGTTAATTCTTCAAATGTTGGCAACAACGTATGAAGATTTGATTGACAACTAAGGGGCTATTGGCAATGATATTGTCAAAATACCCAAAATCAGATGAAAAAGATCCCAATAGTGCAGAGAAAATTGCACAGTGGATAGAGAAGGATCAAATAGCTAGAGGATGCATTTTGTTGGCTATGTCCAATGTGCTCTTCGATGTCTATTGTTCTTCTTCGGCCACCGCAAAGGCATTATAGGATGAACTAGATAAAAAATACAAAACTGAAGACCTCGGTCTTGAAAAGTATTATTTGTCCAAGTTTTTAAGATTTCAAATGGCCAAGGGTAAATCTGTGACAGAACAAGCACATGAACTTCTGTTCATTCTTCATGTTCTTCGAGAAGCTGAAATGGAGCTTCCTGAAAAAGTTCAGGTTATGACAATCATCGAGAAATTTCCTCATTCTTGGGAGAGTTTCAAAATGTCTCTCAAGTATCGAAAGAAAAAGATAAATCTCGATGACTTGATGATTGTCATAGCCATAGAGGAAGAGCATAAGAATAAAAAAAATATTGTACCTGTTGAGCACCAACCCAAAGCAAATGTTATAACTTCTGAAAAAAAGTTTAAAAACAAACCTAATGGCAAACCTGATGATCAAATCAAAGCCACAGCTAAGATCCAAAAGAAACCGAAACAAACAGACCTTGTTGAAATTGTGGACAGGTTGGACATTTGGCTAAAGCTTGCCCTATAAAGAAAGCTAAAGCCAATCCTGGGTCTACTAGCATGTCTCAAGTTAACATGGTTATGACTAAGCTTGCTGGATCCATTGAAGAGTATGTTTCTGTTAACCCTGAATTACTATCTATGTATGAACCCAATGAGTGGTTGGTAGACACTAGTGCAAATGTACATATTTGTGTTGATAAATTACTGTTTGTGTCTTACTAGCCTGCAAATAGAAATACTGTGAAGATGGAGAACCAATCTGCATCCAAGGTGTTAGGATATGGACAAGTGGACCTGAAGTTCCCTTCAGGACGAGTTCTATCATTACATAGGGTGCATCACGTTCCCGTTGTTCGACGCAACATAATTAGTGGTTCATATTTAGTTAGGGAGGGTTATGAATTTTCTTTTAAATGTAATTAAGTGGTTATGTTGCATTTTGGATCTTTTATTTTTAAGGGCTATGATTCTGATGGAATGTATAATGTTAGAGAATAACCAATTTTAAGTTCAATTAAATAAGATTTTTATTCTTGATTATCCCGTTAGTAGCAATATTGAATTATCGATATTTGACATAAACGCCTTGGTCATGTTAACTTTAATTACGTAAAAGAATGATGAATCTTAATATGATTCCAAAATACTCTATAGATCATAGCAAAAATGTCAAGTATGTGTAACAACTAAACAAACAAGGAAATCTTTTCATTTTGTTGATAGGAATTGAATTGCTTGATTTAGTTCATACCGATATTTGTGAATTTAATGGTGTTTTGACCAAAGCCATGAAGAAATATTCTATCACCTTTATAGATGACTATAGCAAATATTATTATGTTTACTTGCTTACAACCAAAGATGAGGGTCAAGAAAAGTTTATCATTTTAAGAATGAAGTTGAAACTCAAACCGGTAAGAAACTTAAAAGGTTAATATTCGATAGAGGAGGAGAATATACATCGAATCAGTTTACTCTACTATGTCAATCTTTTGGCATAGTGTATGAGGAAACTGCTCCTTATTCTCCTCAGTCTAACGGTGTTACAGAATTAAAAAAGTAGAATCTTAAAAAAAATATGATTAATAGTGTACTTGAAAATTTTGGACTTCCTAAATATATGTGGTGAGAGGCTCTGAATACGGCTTACCATATTCTGAATAGAGTCCCTCAGAAACATAAGGAAAGTAGTCCATTTGAACTTTGGAGAGGTCGAAAGGCTAGTTTAAAATACCTTAAAGTGTGTGGGTGTCTTGCAAAAGTACGAATCCCAGAACGCAAGAGGAAGAAGCTAGTTCCTAAGACAGTGGACTCTATCTTTCTAGCTAGGTTATGTGGAAAACACCTATGCATTGAGATTCTTAGTAATCAAGTCTGAAATTCCTAGCATAGATGTTAATACAATTGTTGAATTTCGTGACGTAATATTTATTGAGGATGTTTTTCCTATGGAAACTAGAATGCCTCAAAATATTTCTAATAAAGATCCCATCTCTGTCTCGACTTTCATTCTTAATCATGTGGAAAGGGTGACAATGTGGGGAAGAAAGTTCTATATTAACTTTCTCTCGTGTAATATTAACTTTTAAGTGTTCTCATATGGTAATATTAACTTTCTGTTCTATGTATTTATTCTTATATGGTTTGTTCTACTTGTGTGTATCCTTATGTCTAGATATGTTTTACATGTACTTTTCCCTACACTTTGTTCTTTCTCTCTTTCTTCTAGATCATTATATGTCATGAAAATAAGATGGAACCTACATAATTAAACATTCATTATATTTAGGTTAACGGATATAAATAGGATTGATGAATTTCATTAATGATAAACATATCTAAATTTTAGAACAATATTTTTACTTAAATCTACTACTATTTATAATACCAATAGTAAGTATATCATAAAATTATTGGAGAAAAGATAACACGAAGTTCAAAGAAAGACGATTTTCTCTTATCTATACTATTATATTAAAAACAAAGTGGGGCGACCAAAAATCAAGATTTGAAGGACATTTCTTCATTTCCATTGTAGTTGAAAGGGTAAAATTGTAATTTCATAAGGAAGATTTGCATTCTCTATTCTTTGTTATTTTCTCTCTCTCTCTAGATCATTACATGTCATGAAAATAAGAATGAAGCCTCCATAATTAAACATTCATTATATTTAGATTAAAGGATATAAAGAGATTTGATGAATTTCAATAATATTAATAAACATATCTAAATTTTGAAACAAGATTTTTATACTTAAATGTACTACTATTTATGCTACCCAGTAAGTATATCATAAAATTATAGGAGAAAAGATAATATGAAGTTCAAGAAAGATAATTTTCTCTTAAAAATATCTTACCCTCTCATTCACTATTAAATATGTTCTCTATTTTTAAATAAAATAAAAATATGTTTCAAATTATTTATAAAATCTATACTATTATATTAAAAATCAAGTGGGGCAACCAAAAATTCAAGATTTGAAGGACATTTCTTCATTTCCATTGTATTTGAAAGGGTAAAATTGTAATTTGATAAGGAAGATTTGCATTCTCTCTATTCTTTCTTCTTCTTCTTCTTCTTCTTCTTCTTCTTCTTCTTCTTCTTCTTTTTCTCCTCTCTCTCTCTCTCTCTCTCTCTCTCTCTCTCTCTTCTAGATCATCACATGTCATGAAAATAAGAATGAAGCCCACATAATTAAATATTCATTATCTTTAGATTAAAGGATATAAAGAGAATTGATGAATTTCAATAATAATAATAAGCATATCAAAATTTCAAACAATATTTTTATACTTAAATCTACTATTACTTATGCTACCATAGTAAGTATATCATAAAATTGTTGGAGAAAAGATAACATGAAGTTCAAAGAAAGATAATTTTCTCGTAAAAATCATCTTACCCTCTCATTCACTATTAAATGAGTTCTCTAGTTTTAAATAAAATGAAAATATGTTTCAAATTATTTATAAAATTTAAAAATACAAGAAAATAATTTTACTATCACGTGCATTTGCACATGTTACATTTCTAGTACGGATAATAGTTCTAATTCTTACTTGTATGAATTATTTTTCTTCTTAAATAGTGCTTTTATTTTGGTGAAAAGTTTACGACTTCATTTGGGAGATATTTCATGTGTAAGATATGGGACCCGTTTATTAAAGACTAGGACTTAAAAGTTTTTTCTCTCCTTCCATTTTACACTTCTTACCATTTGATTAGTCTCCTTTTCTCATGGATGTAGGTCTAAAATGAATGGATTCAGATTCTATTCAAGACCCAAAAATAATAGGAGGTCATTACCATATTAATAGTTTTTAGGTAAAAATAGGACGAGATGCCCAATTCAAAAGATATTATAATATAAACCTCCCAAGATAATATGCATTAGTTATTTCATTGAAAAAATATAAGTGTTCCATGAATATAGAGAAAGAGAAGCGGACCTGTGTCGTCACCTTTTACTGCTATATATATCACTACCATATTAATAGATATTGATTTATTAGTGGGTGATTGTGAATTGGATTCGGATGCTCTCCACTACTAGAAAGTAGTGGAGAGACCACTACTTTGAATTTAACCATAAATTATTTAATTAATAATTACGATACATCCTCTTAACTACAAATAGGAATGAGTGAAATTTATGGGAATATGGTAAGTGTTATATTTGGGAATATGGTAAGTGTTATATTTGGAAGAATCATAATTATCTACAACCATCCATTGAATAATCAATGGTTTAAATAAAAAGTACTGGTCTCTCCACTATTTTTGGGAGTGGAGAGAATCCAAATTCGGTCAGCACTTGTTTGGATTAATTACAACACTGTACCATGAGGTATGATGTAACTACAAGGGTGACTCTAGAGTATTATATCTATATGGGTAAGCCTGAGTATACAAATTATAATTACACCGGTAACCATGAGATTTGCTTTTTGTCTAGGCTTTAGGGTTGCCCTGTAGTTACAATTAGTAATCTCAGTGTTACTACTGTAGATACTCAAACTACAAGGTTACCCATGTAGTAACACGATACCCTAGAGTACCATGTTGGAATTAATCCAATATGTTTCTTAGTGCAAATTAGCAATGAGTGCACTTCATGTGGGTTATGGTGAGTGCTTCTTTTATAATAAATCATAACTGCTCACTAGTCAAATTAACAACTATTAATGATATAGTGGTATCTCAACTTTTTTTATAGTGAAGAGGATCTAAATTCAAGTATATATTTCATATTAACATCTTGTTTCTCTTTTCAATATATTTTTTGAACTAGAGTTTGATTAATGTTAATATATTTTTGATATATATATATATATATATATATATATATATATATATATATATATATATATATATATATATATATATATATATATATATATATATATATATATATATATATATATATATATATATATATATATATATATATATATATATATATATATATATGTTAAAGTAAAAGAGAGAGAGAGAGAGAGAGAGAGAGAATCTTGGGTAAATTTCCCTTAAATTGAATGTTGAGTGTGCACATATATTTATACAAGTAGAGGAGGGTGAGGTGTGTTCTCACAACCAATGTGGGACTAAAAACCCACTACTAGCACTATTATAAATATTATTATCAACAACCCCCCTCAAACTCATGGTGGATCAAACAAAGTGAGTTTGCGTATAAAAAATTAGAACCGATGAACAGGCAGGGCTTTTGTGAAGAAATCTGCAAGCTCGTCGGCGGATGAGACATGAGGCAGTAGAATTGTTTTATCTTTGGTAACTTGTTGACGGATAAAATGAGCGTCGATCTCAATGTGTTTGGTCCTCTCATGAAATACTGGATTATTAGCAATCTGGATGGCACTTTTATTATCACAGTATAGAGGAGTAGGAGTCAAAACAAAAATATCGAAATCACTAAGAAGACGACGAAGATGAATAATCTCTTTAGCTGTTGTGGACATTGCACGATACTCTGCCTCGGTGCTGGAAAGAACAACAACAACTTGTTTCTTACTCCGCCAGGAAATAAGAGAATCACCAAGAAATATACAATAACCTGTGGTACACTTCCTGGTAGTGGGATCACCAGCCCAATCAGCATCAGAATATGTACAAAGCTCTAACTTGGATGTAGCAGGAAACAGAAGAGACCGAGTGCTAGTACCCCGGAGATACCGAAGAATCCGTAATAAGGCAGCATAGTATACAGAACGTGGGGCACTAACAAATTGACTGACAATACCAACAGCATGAGAGATATCTGGTCGAGAGATGCACAGATAGACCAACTGACCAACAAGATGTCGATATCGGGTAGGATCGGATAGAGGCTCACCATCAGTAGAGCGAAGTTTGACATTCTGTTGGAGTGGAGTATCGATAGTTGCATCGTCAGTTAGCTCAGCTCGATCGAGAATATCCGAGAGGTACTTCATTGAGACAAGATACACCCGCGGGCCTTGAGAGATTTCTAGACCAAGAAAATACCGAAGAGATCTAAGATCCTTCATGTGAAACTGTTGTTGCAACTGAGATTTTGCGTATTGTATACCAGTCACATCGTCACCTGTAATGATAATATCATCTACATAGATGAGTAATAAAACTCTGCCACGTGAGGTAGTACGAACAAACAGAGAAGCATCTTGATGACTTTCCATAAAACCCGCCTTGAGCACGACATCACGAAAACACTCAAACCAAGCGCGGGGTGCCTGCTTGAGACCATAAACAGCACGACGAATGACACAAACATGTCCCAGAGGAATAATAGACCCTGGAGGCGGTTGCATATATACTGTCTCAGATAAAGAGCCATAAAGAAAATCATTTTTAACATCCATCTGATATAAGGGCCAACGATGAGCAGCAGCGACCGCAAGGAGAGTACGAACAGTGGGCATTTGAGCAACAGGAGCAAAGGTCTCCTCATAATCAATACCTTGTTGCTGAATAAAATCTCGAGCCACTAAACGAGCTTTTTGACGCTCAATGGTGCCATCAGGACGAAACTTGAACTTATAAACCCATCTACTGACAATAAGAGAGATCCCAGGAGGACAGGGAATAACATCCCAGGTATTAGTTTGCTGAAAGGCTTGAAGTTCCTCAGCCATAGCCTGTCGCCACTCTGGAATTTGAACTGCCTCTTGAAAGGACTTTGGTTCAACGGTAGTATGAATGACAGCAAGAAAATTATGAAAAATAGGTGAATAGGAAGTAACAAAAGCATACCGGGCAGGCATGACATGTGGGCGTTTGCCTCGACGAAGAGCAAGAGAAACCTCAGGCGGGAAAGATGCTGGCGCAGGTGCGTGGAGATCAACAGTATGTTCTGGAGTGAGAGCTGTGTCCATGGAATAAGGATCAGATGGTGTAAGAGAAGGCTCGGGTGACGAAGAGTCAACAGAAGGAGAGGGAGAGATGTCAGGGAGATCTCGAAAAAAAAAACTGAGGTGAAGAAGTGGGTGATGCAGCTGATGGGGAAGCATGATCAATAGAGTGGAGGAAATTAAAGTCATCAGAAGCAGAATAATATGGAGAATCCTCTTCGAACTGAACATGACGAGATATATGAACTCGACGAGTTGCTGGATCATAACAACGATAACCTCGATGTTCCAAACTAAATCCTAAATAGACACAAGAAACAGCTCTGGGAGACAATTTATCACGTTCGTGAGATGGCAGAAGAGCAAAACATCGACAACCAAAAACGCGGACTAGATCTTAACGAGGAGGATGAGTATAAACACGACTATAAGGAGTAGCACCAGAAAGAGAGCTAGATGGGGTGATATTAATGGCATGAGTCGCGGTGAGAATGGCCTCAGCCCAGAAATGATGAGGAACAATGTAAGAAATGAGCATGGATCGAGCAGTATCAATGATATGATGATATTTACGTTCAGCAACACCATTTTGCTCATGAGTGTAGGGACATGACTGTTGAAAGATAGTCCCATGAGAGGACATGATAGAGCGCATGGTAAAGGATAGGTACTCTTTGGTACAATCAGAACGGAAAACTTTAATACGAGATTGCCATTGAGTGAAAATCATAGCAGTGAAGGCTTGATAAGTAGTAAGCACGTCAGAGCGATTCTTAAGAATGTAAACCCATGTAAAACGAGAGAAATCATCGATAAAACTAACATAATATAAGTAGCCAGATGAAGAAGGCAAAAGAGCTGGCCCCCAAATATCAGAATGTACTAAATCAAATAAGGAAGTGGATTCAGATGTACTCATTTTAAATGGTAAAGCAGTGAATTTAGCCAATTTGCAACCAGTGCATGACTCAATACTAGAACTAGATGATACAGGACCAAGTACCCCAAACTGAATAAGACTCTTCAGCCTTTTATTAGACACATGACCAAGTCGTCTATGCCACAAATTGGCAGGAAGCGAGGTAGAGGGTTTTGATGAAAGAACAAAAGTAACAAGAGAACGTGGATGTATGGACTCTGGAAGATGAAGATATTTCAGAAAATACAGCTTGTGCCTCCTACGACCCACCCCAACCGTCTTGCCCGTCTGTGGATCCTGTATAATACAAGTATCAGAAGAAAATGAGACAAACAGGCCAGCTATACATAAAGAGCTAATAGAAATTAAATTCAAGCACAGCTGAGGAGCCACATAGACGGGACCAAGTGTTAAACGACCAGATGGATCATTTTGTGGAGTAATAGAGCCATACTGAGTAATGGACAATGATTGCCCAGCAGCTGTGTAGATGGGGGGAAGAGAAGATGAAGTGAAGACAGATGATAAAAGTGAGACATTACAAGTCATATGAAAGGAACAGCGAGAGTCAAAAATCTAGAGATCATTCATACCAGAGACCGAAGGATTAGTAAAGAACCAGCAAAATGCATACCAGAGATTTGTGAGGCAGATGTGGAGGTGATATGCTGAAAAGCATCAAGTTGACGGCGAAGACTTTCAATAGCTTGAATAGTAGAGTCTGAAGTAGTAGAAGATATAGCATTGGCCAGCAATCCTGGTGTACGAGAGGGTTGAGACTGAGGGGGTCGCCGACCACGACCAGTACCTGAGGAACGTAACTTAGGATGAAGCTTGAAGCATGTCTCAATGCGGTGTCCTTCCTTCTTGCAATATATGCAAGAGAGCTTAGATCGAGCCTGTGGAGATGGAGCATATGGAGAAGTATGATTCATAACAGAGCAAGGATAGGTACGCATGCAGCAGTCTCGAGAGAAGAGATAGGAGTGTCTGTTGACAAATTGAGTCGTGCAGTCTGCTGCCGGGTCTCATAAGCATTGAGAGCTCTCATAACTGAGGCCAAAGTCGAAAATTGAGGCTGATGAAGTAGTTGATTAGCCATAGTTGAATATTCAGGAAGGGACTGAAACAGTTGATGCACCTCACGCCGTTCGTACCAAGCTAACCAGTCTTCATATGTGGAATTACGTCCAGGAAGCATGGAGCGTAATTCTGTCCAAAAACCTTGCATTTGTCCAAAATGGGATTGCAGAGAGGAATTACATTTGCGTTGTAGAGCAATGCATTGCAGAAGATATGCCTCCCGTGCACCCGAACACTCAGTGAAACGCTCAGTGAGGCGATTCCACATGGCCCGAGCAAAGGGAAGCGAACCAATCTCGACAGTGAGACCAGAGCCAACACAGCAAGTGAGATAATCCATGACACGAAATTCCTGTAATTGCCAGTTTGAACTCTCCTTGACATAAGAGAGCACGAGCGGTCTAAAGATCAACATCACTACTGTCAGAGGCAGTAGTACTGGATGTAGCAACAGTACTGATGGATGGTGGAACTGGTCCCGTACTGGTGAGATGATCAAGCAAATCAGAGCCACGCAAGGCATCAGTGACAATAGTGGACCACCCTGCCCAGTCACTTTGATCATTGAGGGGCAAAGGTGGTTTGGAAATCTTCTCTGAAGGAGTCATAACAGCAATGTTGAGATGTTGAGACGTTCAGACGTCGAGACGGCGATGCCGCTAACTTGAGACCGAGAGACGGTTTGTTTTGCGCAGCGAAAAATTTCGACAGCACCTCCGGTGCACAAAGGGCACAACAAGAGAGCTAGATCACAAGAAGAATTCCCGTCTCACTAAGAAAACAAGAATCTGAAGCTAATATCTCAACAAAGTGGGATATTAGCTCTTCTTCTCATCAGTTCTAGGACTGACCTGTCGAGAGAACCTAAAAGGTTATTACAAATCAGCAAGACAGAGATATTGTAAAAGAACGCAGAAGCGTAAAAAAAAATTATTGTGAGGGAAATAACTCTAGCTCTGATACCATGTTAAAGTAAAAGAGAGAGAGAGAGAGATAATCTTGGGTAAATTTCCCTTAAATTGAATGTTGAGTGTGCACATATATTTATACAAGTAGAGGAGGGCGAGGTGTGTTCTCACAACCAATGTGGGACTAAAAACTCACTACTAACACTATTATAAACACTATTATCATATATATATATATATATATATATATATATATATATATATATATATATATATATATATATATATATATTCTAAAAAACTTATCTTTAATATCTACTTAATAAATTAGCCAAATTTTGTTTCTCACGAGGAAACTAAGATTTTTGTTTTGTTTTTTTGGGATCATAACAAACCTGCATATAATCATGCAAATTCAAACTTTGCGGAGGGGCCATGCATTAATGCTAAAAGATATGCATTTATGATATCCTGGAGAGCTAGTTTCTCGTGTAAATAAACGCAGAAAAAACCCACTGTACAAGAGAGAGCGAGAGAAAGGCTCTGGAGACACATGCACATATAAAGTTCACCTTCAACATGACTACACTGAGACAAAAGTCGATGCCAACACCAACCAAAAGTTTGGACAGTATCATGCTCCTCAAAACACAAAAGAAATTAGAGAGAGGAGAGAGAGAGAGAGAACTCTAGAGAGAGAGAGAGAGGTTGAAGAGTGTATACGAAGACACAATGATTACATCGTTTTGGGGAAGCAGGAAGTGAGGCGTGGAATTAGAAAGCAAGGAGAGCACAAGTGTTCAGCTAGCAGCAAAAAGCTAGTGGGCCTTTTGACCCAAACAAAATCAAATCCTCTCTCATATTTTTTCCTTCCCTTTTCATCTCTACCTCCTCACTTTCATTCAGTACTGGTCGGTTCTTCTTCCATCAACATGCTCCCCCTTTTCTCTTATCTTTGCCTCACCAACTCATCATGACAAACAACTAATTCATGAGGAACTCTTTCTATCATGCCCAAATGTGTAGAATGGAAAATTTTTAGTGTACCCATCTCTTATTGACTTCAATTTTTTGACTAGACATTTGCCAACAATCACCTATAAACAAATTTCTTTTGGCCTTGTTGTAATATATGGATCAGGCGTGTATAATTCTTGTTTCCATATCTATGTGTTGCCTAACACGTTTTGATGGATATGAGTTGGCGGCTTATTTTGTTAAACAAGCTATCAATAGATAGAGTGGTGAAAATCACCCATCCAAAGTGACTAGTAGGATAAAACTCATGCATGCTCATCTCTTAATAGCTTAATAAAATGATTTGTGATCTCATACATGTATAATGAAATAGTAAGTAGCTCATTCTCATCAGCGTGTTGTTCTTGGTAAAAACATGCTTTTCTAGTATTAAATTGCTATTTTGGTTAGCAGTGGCGGATCTAGAAAATTTTTCCTGAGGAGCGAGCAACAACTATATATCTATTTACCTAAAAATAAAAATATAATATTATCAAACTATTTGACTTTGATTGTTGAAAAATTAAATGGGCTTTTACTTTCAAATGGGCTAATTTAATTTGCTATTAAACTATTTAGGCCTTTTAGATAGATTGGAAGTGCAATTTTAAACATATATTTTGGGGCAGATTGTAACTGCTTCAAGGACTAATATGCAATTTATTAAATTTCAAGGTGCACTGTCAACCATTTAGATCCGCCCCTGTTGATCAGATGAGTCATACAATATGGATACTATTTAGGATTAAGTACATTAATGTATCATAAGGCATAATGTATTACATGGGTAATTCTGAAGATTGCATATCTACATGAGTAATCTTACGATAACTGATTACAATTACATGAATGAGTTTGAAATCTGATTAATATCATTTGTCTTTTGCTGACTTGGAGTTCTCATTAGATGTGGTTATTATCAGAATCAGGATTAGAGTTTTGGTTATCGTTAGGTTAGGCTTAAGGTATAGCCAGCAAAGGTTACTGATGAAAAGTTCCATTGCTATAATCCTAATCTAACCCTAACGATCAGTAATAGTTGTTATAACCTAACCATAACCTTAGTTCTAGTTCTAACGCTAACCCTAATCCTGATCAACATCTAACAAGAAGCTCTACGTCAGAAAAAAGCAATGACGTTAAGGTACCATCAGATTCAACGGTCAACCTATAATTACAATCAATAATCTCAAGTTATCAGTGTAGATACACAGACTCTAGGGTCACTCGTGTAGTTACACCATAACTTGTGGGGCATGAGAATGTAATTAAAATCTCCTACTATTTATATAGTTGAAATAATTACTTAAATCCCACTTTAAATTTTTATTTTGGGTGTTTAAGATAGGCTTGCTAGTATATTTTTTTAATTTATACTCTTCTCATTTGGTCTATTCAACTATCTAATACTGGATCCTTGCATAATAAGTTTGTCCTTAGCTATCATGAGTAGGCAAAGTGCTTAAACATCACAATGACTTATGAATATTCCCTTAGTGTACTTCAATATATATAATTCAGTACTAGATATTTAGCTCTCAAATCGTTGGTTTCAATTTTCCTTATTTTCTGTAGTCAACTATCATATAAAGTTTTCTTTCCAATTGTCGGGGCCTTTATTGAAAGTTTTTGCTTTAAAAGGATTCAGTGCAAATCAAATACAAATGAGGGGCCTCAACAAAATTTACCCATAGAAAACCCTAGCGTAAGGGGAAAGTAATAGCTCTCATGGGTCATAGGTCCTCGTACACACAATAGCTCTCCCAAAAGTTGAGGACAAAAGGCCATTGAACTCATAGAATGCCATGAGATAGAGCTACAAAAGTATATATAACCTACCTCTATCACCAACAAAACAACAACAACAACACACCAAAATCCAAGAAAATGAACACTGCTACGAATGGAGAGAGCTCCTCCTACAACACTTCAACCCTCAACATGCTTGAATTCCAAGCCTACAACCAACAACAAGAAGACCATGACCAACAATATTCAATGATCTCTTCATGGCCAATTCCTCCACCTATTCATTCATTCAACCAACAATTCCAAGGCTTTTATATCCCTCCTCCTCCTCCTCCTCCACCTCCAATTTATGGAGATTTGTACACAAGATCAAGGGCTTCTAGTGCTCTACAGTTTGCTTATGATGGAGGTGGTTGTAATATTATTGATCCTCTGGGGCTTGCAGGGCTTTATAACTATATCGGGTCCGATGGTCGAGGGGTTCAGTCCTCATCGACATTGAGTGCGCAGGAGATCATGGATGCTAAGGCGTTGGCTGCATCGAAGAGCCATAGTGAGGCTGAGCGCAAGCGGAGGGAGCGGATTAATGCTCATCATGCTAAGTTGCGCAGCCTGTTGCCTAGTGCTACCAAAGTAAGTTCAAGCTAAGCTTTGGGTTCCTATATTCATAATCGATCATATTATAATGGTAATTCTTTTACTTGTTTAATTTGGTTTCAATAGAGGAGAGGATGTTTCAAGGATTTAATGTTATGATTGGTCTGTAAATCTTCACTTTAATATTTAATTAAGGGCGTGTTTGATTAGGAGTAGTTGGATACTTGTTTGATCAAATTTTTATTCAAATTAATTTTAACATATATGTTTGATTGGATGTTGTTGTAATTTCAAAATTTTGGAAAAGGTAACTCAAAGATAAATTTATTGCTTATTGAGATTTATACTACCGATCAAATTCACAATTAGAGAGAAAAGCCTAGACCTAGAGAGAGAAGATCATTATTAAAGAGTAACAAAGTGAGGGGAGCAGCACAAACAACAATAAACTTACAAGAAACAAGAGAGACAAAAATTTTGGTTCTTTATTATGTCATGACTATTGCAGACAGACAAAGCCACATTACTAGCAGAAGTGATCCAACACGTCAAAGAACTAAAACGTCAAACATCCGAAATCGCCGAAGAATGCAGCCTGTTACCGACCGAATCAGACGAGCTCACTGTCGATGCAGCCAGCGACGACGACGGAAAATTCATAGTAAAAGCAACGTTATGCTGCGACGATCGGTCGGACCTCATCCCTGATCTCATCAAGGCTCTCAAAGCTCTACGTCTGAGGACGCTCAAGGCTGAAATCATGACGGTTGGGGGACGATTCAAGAATGTGTTGGTCATCACTGGGGATGAGGATTTTGACGAGAGTCAGCAGCAGCAGCAGTTGATCATGGCGATTCAAGATGCTTTGAAGGCGGTCATGGAGCGAGCAACGGTGAGTGATGAGGCTTCGGCGGTCAGTGGCATTAAGAGGCAGAGGACCAACAATCTTGCCACTATACCTGAGCACAACTCGGTTTAGAAAACATGGATACGAGATGGCAGTTCATTTTGTTAAACTAGCCACCGGGAGAATTATTGAGATTCATATTCATAATCCTGGTTATTTTTATCTCTTAACAACTTAATTTCCTATATACAATAGTCTTGTATATAGTTCTTTGTGTTTTATTTGGATTGGACTTTTGGATTTTTTTTTTTTTGGATGTTTGCTTGAGAGAGGGGTATAGGATCTTTTTCGTGAAGAGAGCAAGAGAGAGAGTTACAAATTTGGATCCATTGTGTACTATGAAGAGAATTGGGAGTTAATGTTGAATTTTCCCTTTTAGTTTTGTTTGCTTGTTGGTTAGAGCTGCAGCAATCTATGTCATGCAACGTAGGCAAACTGATCAAAGATGAGAAACCCTAGGCATGCAAGCAACTGCCAAATCAACCTTTGAACTTGCAAGGAATGGAAAAAAAACTGGAGTTTTGGATCCTCCATTGGAAATTTCTCAAATTTAGCAATGTTTGCTCTTCAAGGCAAAGTGACTTGGAGATCATCTTCATAAATGTTTGTTTGTTTTTGAGGCTCAAAATCTACATATGATAGGCCTACTGGGTGCTCATAAATGCTAAGCATTAATGGCTTCAACCCTTTTGCATGGCCTTAGAGCAGTATAGCTATGAAATTTCAGAGTTATATAGCTAAGCATTACTGTTCTTGTTTTTGTTTGACAGTGCATGAAGTCAGTGAAGACAAAATGAAGTGGAGAAGCCCTTTGTTTGGTTGTTGCTAAGGACAGGATCTGAAAGAATCCAACTTTGTTGATGTAATATAATAATCTTAGCATGATAAAGAGACAAAATTATAAGCCAGAAATGGCATAATTGGAAAAGTGCAAGGTCTATAAGATAGGTGATAAAAAGTAGGGAGGATAGTGGAGAGCTGAAAAGGGGAGGGATGTCTGAAAGTGAAAAAGTGAAGGATAGCATTATGGGCCATCGCTCTCCACTTAGTTCATCAGTCACTAGCAAAAATTAGCACCACAGTCTTTCTCTTGACCACTCAGAGTTCCAGAAGGACAAATATCAAATTATTAAATGATGAACCTCTAGCTCTATTATTTCATGTAAATTTGTGAACAGAATTTATCTAAGCCAGGGGTTAAAATAACTACAAAGATCTGGTTATAAATTTGTTGTTAGGTGTGAGCAATTTTTACTGGAAAAAAAAACCCTTTGCGTAATTTTAGCTACCCATATGGAAAATTACGATTAATAATGTTAGATGCCCGGTTTTCCAATAAAATCTTAAATTTAAATTTAAAGGGGTTTTCTTATAACCCCTAAACCCGAGTTGAGGGTACTGATATTTTGAAAGTTATGAGAGGGTGAAAATCGTCCAAAGTTAAGGATGGTTTTCTGATATTTAGCGTATTCATAAGAGATACTTTGAGCTTAATATATCTCAATTTTCTGTTGAGGTAGTTTTTAAACTCACATCTCTATTTATATAATTTAACAACGACGTGGTAGAGCCAGATTTTTTTTATTTATTTAAATTTTTTGTTGGTGTCTTTTTTTTTTGGGGTGGGGAAGCAATTATACATCAATCAAATATGAAGATGTAAATAAGAAAGTTTACCATTAAATTGACAGCGCGTTACAAATTATATTATTGAAGTTATTTCAATTAATAATAAGAAAAATGGAGATATTTTAATATCAATTTCGAAAATAATTGCAAAAGTATATGAACATAGAAAACTCATCTTACATGTCAACTTTTTTTTATTATAAGGCTTCATGAAATCGAAACCCCGTTTTACTAATTTACTTTAAATGCAAAGAAAATTATATGAAAACAAGATGTCTTTCTCTATATATTAGGTTATTTTTATATTAGTACCCCAAATCTTTTAAGTGACTTGAAGTTAGTCCCTCTAGTTAGAGGCTAGTTGAAATTAAGAGAATATTTTATCATCTTTTACATTTTTGGTACAATAGCAATTATTCCCATATGAATGCAAATCAAAACCTCATAGAAAATTTTGGGAAAGTATTATGCTATGTCAGACTTAAATCCACTAAATTTGAATCTTATGTTGGTAAATTTTGATGTTAAGTTTGGTTGATTTGGAAATTTGGTAATTATCCTTTCTTGGTTAAAACTACTCATGATTAACAATTAGATAGATGGTAAATATAAAAAGCACAAATTTCATAACACTTCATTAGATTTGGGAAGCAACTTTCAAATCATGTAGATCTAACTAGGGGCTAGTTTCAAATATGAAAGATTTTTGGGGGCTAACTTCAGATATGAAAGATCTCAAAGTGAAATGGATTTCAAATATGAAAGATTTGAAGAACTAATTTCAATTATGAAAGGCTGAGGGACTAATTTAAAATATGATAGATGTAGAGGACTAACATGGAAAAAAGTCCATACATATATGCCATATATACATGTTTGTAAAAAGCTGGGGGGCCATGACCACCCCTGGCCCCCTAGCTCCGCAATGTTAACAAGGATCATGATTTGTTAAATTTAGATTCCCAAAAAGTTTTTCTAAAATTTGGCTTTCAATCAATTTCAAATCAAATAGAATTCGATGTATGAAAGATTGCAGAAGAAGTATCTAAACTCTTAAATTTTTTTCAGGAAGCACAAAAGCATATCCCGCATGTACGTGAGCTGGGTAAACCTAGGTAAATAATTGCCCATCTATAATTATATCTTTATCTGGGAAAGTATCCTCCTTATCATTAATGATGCACGAAAGAGATGTTCATCTTGGATTAATGCACATTTATGGAATTAATTCTTTATTGTTTTAGTGTACCATTAATGCTAGGTATAGATTAGGACTAGTACTAAAAACTTTCTGCAAACGAAAAATAGTGTGGCCTTCTCACTTCGCTAAAACTCTCTCAAACACTTGTTTAATATGAGGATCAAACATACATCGGGTCAGAACTGACCCGACCCGAATAGACCCGACCGACCCGTTTGCCACCGATTCCAAGGTGATTTCTTTGATGCACTTCTGCAGTATTGAATACATCCTTATTCTGCAGAGAGACATCTGAAATAGGCCATATTGCGCTTGTTTACTATCTAAGGGCCAAGGCCCAGATCAATTTCTGGTCCATTTTCAATAGTAGGCCTAAATTCATAATATTAAAAATGGGCTTTCCCCGGAACAAACCGACTGCCATCTAGTGCAATCTGGAGAGGAACATTCATGCATCTTTGCTCTAAAATAAAACAAGCATATGCCTCTTATCCTAGCCAGTTATAGTTCGAAAATTCAGCACTCGGATCGATTCTAAATTAATCTTGCAATAATTTAAAGAAGAAAAAAAAAAGTAGGTCTTATATGAGTAGGTGTCATCAAGCGAAAGCCAAATGTGGTTGTTGACAAGGACTAATTAATCATTAATAATATGATGAAGGTAAAATTAGTGATCATTAACAGTAACAAAGCACCAAGAACACATTATTAATTTCAAAAGAGAAGGCCTCAAGGGGTCCAACTTCATCTCAGTATAGAACTAAGATATACTAAATCAATGGATATCTGGTGAGTGAACCAACTGAGCAAGCAAACAAAATCTCTTCACGAGCACAATAAAGCCAAAGTCCTGAGCAACTCATGAATCAGTGCTAAACTTGTCTACATATTTCTTTCTTCGTACTGGAATCAGTGCTCTTCTCAATAACAAGAAGAGATCAAATGGGTCTGATGCAGTTCTTGAAGTTGGCTATTGTGCTCATTGTCATCTCCTCTTCAGTCTGTGTTCATGTTCAGGCTCTTAACGTTGGAATCCAGTCGGTTGGTTCCGATATTGCATCGGTCTGTTTCTTCTATATATAATCAACTATGCTCATCTTTTCTTTAATGTAAATACTGGGTTTTGTTGATGGATTGGGGATTGTTGTGCAGAGCAAACAGCAATGCAGCAAAACTTGTGAGTCTGATCACTGCTCAGGTTTGTGTATATTGGATGAGCCTCTTGTCTTGAACATTGTTCTGTTACTTGACATTATGAATTCATAATGCATCAATCAGAATCTATACAGGTTTTGCATTGAACTTTAAAGAATCTAAAATTGCTTGACTGTTTGGTTTGAAAAGTGACAAAGTCAACATATATAGAAAATACAAGCATGTGCACATATGAAAAGGTGTAGTTGAAATTTGTTATTAACCTTATAAATTTATCATAATTTTAGGGGATTTCCATATTCTCTTAACCTGAGATCACATATTTTTGTGATTTGTAGGACATTTAAGCATATACTGAATGCATTTTCTTGTCAATGATGGTGTTATTATGTGCAGTGCCTCCTTTCTTAAGATATGGCAAGTACTGTGGGATTTTGTATAGTGGATGCCCAGGGGAGAAACCATGTGATGGATTAGATGCATGTTGCATGGTCCATGATGCCTGCATCCAGGCTAAAAACAGTTATGTTTCTCTTATTTCTTTGAATTTCATTTTATTTTTGTTCAATTCTTTGGTGGATTTATCATCATCACTGCAATCATAACCAATAAGTGTGTTATAAATGGTTATTCTGCAGCGAAACAAGGATATGCAGGCATCATAAATGGAAAATAATGCAATTTATGTAGCATTATCTGTTTGATCCGTTTAGCTTACATATATAGGGGTAGTATGAGCTTAAAATTTTAGGAACATTTAGCTAGAAATGCTTGTTTAAGGACTTCACACAATAAAAAAGGGTCTTTTTCGAGTTCCATTAATCTTTCACAAATTGAAGTTAGTTCCTCATATCATAGAAATTGCTATTATATCTTAAGTTCTTTCGAGATTAATCCCTCGAATCAAAAGTAGAAATAGCAACTGGAGCGATTAATCTGAAACAACTTTTGAGAATTGGGGGAACTAATAGCAATTTCAATGATTTGAGGGACTACTGTCTTAGATGTATTGGTAGAGAACAAAACAGGAAACTTGTTAACATGCTGGCTGAATGTTTGCAGATGACTACTTGAGCACAGAATGCAACTCCAATTTCCTAGACTGTATTGCTGCATTCAGAAACTCCGATGACCCGACTTTCACAGGGAACAAGTGCATGGTTCAGGAGGTGGTCGATGTTATCACCCTCGTCATCGAGGCTGCTGTCTTGGCTGGAAGAGTTCTTCACAAGCCGTAGCATATGACCCTGGGAACAATAGAGGGTCACTTGATCCTTTGTTATAAAGTCTTGCGTTAAGTTCGATCACATTGGTTCTGTACTTAGAAAACAAAAACACAATAATAAATCCACCAAAGAAAGTTTCTTTCTACATGAGCTATGCAAAGGATAGAATCACCTAACTATGTACTCTGTTCTTTGCACCTTCACAATATTAATTTCTGCGAACCTGTGACTGTATCAAAAATTATTTCTTATTAAATTTCCTAATATTGTTTCTTCCAAATTTATGTATGGTTTGGAGTTACTGCATAACACCAACAAACTAGAAGGTTTAATGGAGGAAAATACCACTCTCACAACTCACTAGAATCCAATCGGAAAAAGCCAGCTAAATAGTTTGTGCAGCCGAGGAGGCCCAGTAGCTCACATGACAAAGCCATATCGCTCCCTCGTGGGGGGTATGGGTTCAATTCCCGTGTGCGCCAAAGGCTCAATAAAAAAAAGTCTATTATAGCCCTTTTACATAAAAATATTAACTGACAAAGACATAGCAACATCCTATAGCTCTAGCTTGTCTCGGGTGTCATAGTTAAGTTTCACCTAATTGCAATTAATCAAGGACCCAATCTTGGGGCATAATTTCAGCTTGTAAAGGTGGACTTATATATATATATATATATATATATATATATATATATATATATATATATATATATATATATATATATATATATATATATATATATATATATATATATATATATATATATATATCAAATCTCCTATAAACTTAATTGATAGGGAATAGTCATCCACCAACTTTTCTAACCATTGATGCCTTGGGATCCGTTAAAGATATAAAGCTCATCTTTGAGATTTATGTGCTTATTGATTTCACCTATCCCAAGGCAACATCAATGGATATAAATGTTGGTGGACACTATCTCTTATCAACTTAAGTTTATAGAACTATATATATATATATATATATATATATATATATATATATATATATATATATATATATATATATATATATATATATATATATATATATATATATATATCAAATCTCCTATAAACTTAAGTTTATAGGGAATAGTATACACCAACTTTTTATCCATTGATGTTGCATTTAGATTTGTGCCATCAAGAGATGCACAAATCTCAAAATGGCATTCATATCTTTCATAGATCCCAAGACAACATCAATGGATATATATATATATATATATATATATATATATATATATATATATATATATATATATATATATATATATATATATATATATATATATATATATATATAGCAAATCTCCTATAAACTTAAGTTTATAGGGAATAGTATACACCAACTTTTTATCCACTCATCTTGTCTTGAGCTTTGTGATGCACAAATCTCAAAGTGGGTTTTATATCTTTCACGGATCCCAGCAAGATGAGTGGTTAGAAAAGTTGGTGCACCACTATTCATTATGAACTTAAGTTCATAGAGCCTTCTCTCTATATATATATATATATATATATATATATATATATATAGCAAATCTCCTATAAACTTAAGTTTATAGGGAATAGTATACACCAAATTTTTATCCATTGATGTTGCCTTTATATTTATGCCATCAATAGATGCACAAATCACAAAATGGCCTTCATATCTTTCATGGATCCCAAGACAACATCAATGGATAGAAAAGTTGGTGTGTGTGTGTGTGTGTATAGAGAGAGAATAATATGTATGAGGTGGCAGCTCATTTTGCTAAGTAAGCTATCATGAGATAGAGTGGTGAGGTCCACAATTATTTATGTGACTAGCAAGGTGGGCCTCACCACATGAGTATCTCTTGGTAGCTCATTTAACAAAATGAGCCGCCACCTCATACATATTATTTTCATATATATATATATATATATATATATATATATATATATATATATATATAAAGAAAAATGTGTATGAGTTGATGACTCATTTTGCTAAATGAGTCAGATATTATATATATATATATATATATATATATATATATCAAGGCTTCTATAAACTTAAGTTGATAGGGAGGAGTGTCCATCAACTTTTGTATCTGTTGATGTATATAATCACAGTCACTAACCTCGGGTGAGTTTAGCTTTTAAGAGAGCGGAGTCTGCCTTCTCTCCTAATGCCCGGTGTATTTGCTCGGTCGGGGGTTCGCCTGACAAAGGGGACTGTGGAAGAGGCGGAGTTGGGATCTCCGGTGGTTCCTCTGACGGTCAAGTTAGTAATGGGGGGAGAAAATTTAATGGAGCAGGAATTCACTCAGAAAGAATCACTTACTTGGTTCGTTGTTCACGTTGCTACTTATACCTAGGGTTGTGGGGGTACTTTCGTCTTTCCATCGGTTAAGGAACCACCGATGAGTCAGCCCTCTCTTCCACGTGTGAGCCAGTGATTGGCTGAGCATCTCTTTGTCTGCTATGGTGGCTGGCCTTTATAGGTGTCAAATTACGGGTAATTTGAGGGTTTGTGTGGTCTATTCGCCATTAATGGGATGGGATTGACGGCGCCTGTAGCTGCATGGGTCCGAGGTGCCTTAAATACCGTGAGAGACAGGGGAGTTAAGGGGCTGTCAGTGCATTTAATGCGATGTTGATGAGCTCGAGTACTGTATAACCGTCGTTTGAGTGGAGGGAATCACGTAGGATGAGAGAGGGGGGAGCTGAGGCCGGGTGGCCGACTCGCACGGCCTCTTGAGGCGTCCCTTGGGGTAATCAGTTGAAGGGGACGACTAGTGCCGCCTTTCGCGTCGTCCCAGAGGACGGGTGGCTGAGAAGAGGGCCTAGATTCGCTTCGCATTATCTGGAGAGGCAGACGACTGGTTGGGGTTATAATGGGTAACGGGTTGGAAGGACGACTAGCACCGCCTTTCGTGTCGTCCGAGCGGACTAGCGGTTGGAAGGTGATAGTTGGTCGTCCCCATGTCGTCCGGGGGGACGAGCGACTTGGAATAGCTCCGAGGCAGTTAATTGGCAGGGCGGACGACTGTTACCGCCTTTTGCGTCATCCGCGGGAGAGAGTTGTTGATGAGCCGATCTGCACCGCCTTTCGCGTCGGCTATGGCGATAGTCGTTTAACGGACCGTGACGGGATCGGTAAGTGCAGGCCGCCCGGTGGGTTGGGTGTGGAGGTTCGTGTCGCTCCTCGTTGACAAGCAAGCGTTTATCCATGTCAGCACCTGATTTTTCTCCTTAATCACTGATTAGTGGTTATGACCATAACAATATCCATTGATCTTGCCTTGAGATCCGTGAAATCAAGATGCACACAAATCTGAAAGTGGGCTTTATATCTTTCAAGGATCCCAAGGCAACATCAATGGATAGAAAAGTTGGTGAATGACTATTCTCTATCAACTTAAGTTTATAGAAGCCTTGCTCGATATATATATATATATATATATATATATATATATATATATATATATATATATATATATATATATATATATATATATATATATATATATATATATATATTTTGCTAAATGAGTCATAGCTCTATAACACGTGAGCCCCATGCTAGTCACATTGGTTATGGGGCTCACATGTCATAAAGCGGCTGACTCATTTTGCTAAATGAGTCACCATTTCTAACACGGAGTTCCATAATAAATGAGTGCCACCATACCCAAGATCCTCATATATATATATATATATATATATATATATATATATATATATATATATATATATATATATATATATATATATATATATATATATATAAGGATCAAATGAGAACTCCTTACAAATATGAAAACTAAGAACCCAATCTCTACCCTTAGATCTTTAACCAATCAATGGTTGTGATTATACTCCATTAAATTTAAAAGGTTAACTAAATGGCACGTTTGTCATTTTAGTTATAAAATCAGTTACATTATAGGCAGTTTTTTCTTGCCTAATTAACCACAACCTTCTTGATTACGTTTCAATTTAGGCCAACAGCGACTGCGCCGGAGTTAAATCCTAGAACCTTGCTCACTATCTGATTGAAGCGAGTCTTCGAGGGTGCGCGTCGATGAACCCTTGCTAACGAATAGATTAACAAAACAGAATCACTTTGATTAACTTACAGAATCATAAAGAATAGATTAACAGAATCAACTAGTTCACAACACAGTATTTTTTAAAAAATAGCAAGGTGTTAATAGACAAATGTAATCACTCGGTGATATTTAAAGAATCGAATGTTTTATTGACGTAATCTCAAGAATGTTTTAGTATTTTTACAACTCATTTAACGTAATCATTCTTCTATAATTACAAAATTTCAGTTATATTTATAGAATCGTAATGTTTTTGACGTAATCGAATATTTTATTGTGAGAATCTCGGTGATATTTAGAGAATCTGTATGGTTTATTGACAGAATATCTCAGTAATGTTTTAGTATTCTTACAATTCATTTAACGGAATCATCCTTCTATAGTTACAGAATCTCTCAGTGATGTTTACAGAATCTTAATATTTTATTGATAGAAACTCTCAATAATGTTTTAGTAATCCCTAGCCGATTCGATCACGTCTTGAGTCAAACCCTAGAACCTTGTCGTTTTTAGTCGTGAATCTCAGAAGATAATTTCCCGAAAATTATTGAGCGACCCCTATGATTTGTAAACTAGTAGAATATGAAAAGTTTTTTGAAAAAAGGTGGTTTCGGTGTTTAAAGATTTGTTAGTTTTTTTCCTTTTATATCTCTGTGTTTTTTACTTGTTTACCCTTTTTTCAGTTTGTAATGTCTATTTAATTATAATTCTGCGACCTTAATTTTGACAGAATCTGAGCCTTTATTTTTATATCATGGATGGTTGATATTGGGTTCTTAGTTCTCACATTTATTTGGGTTCTCATTGGAACCAACCCCTATATATATATATATATATATATATATATATATATATATATATATATATATATATATATATATATATATATATATATATATATATATATATATATATATATATATATATATATATATGAGGAATATGGAGAAACTTGGTACCAAGTTTTTTCATTTTTCACTATATATATATATAGGGGTTGGATCAAATGAGAACTCCTCACAAATATGAGAACTAAGAACCAAATCTCTACCCTTAGATCTTTAACCAATCAATGGTTGTGATTATACTCCATTAAATTTAAAAGGTTAACTAAATGGCGTTTGTCATTTTAGTTATAAAATCGATTACATTATAGGTAATTTTTTCTTTCCTAACTAAAGCAACCTTCTTCCTTACGTAGCGATTGAAATCTCGAATGAAACGAAGGATTTGAATCAAAAATTCGATGTGATAAATAAATCTAAAAGAATCATCACCGAGTCTAATAATTAAATCAAAATTAAAGAAAGAGAAAAATAGTCTCCATGGGTGCTATGTATTTCAATGCATAATGGCATGAGAAGTAAATGATATGAATTTTAATGGAGAATGGCATGAGAAGTAAATGATATGAATTTTAATGGAGAATGGCATGAGAAGTAAATGATATGAATTTTAATGGAGAATGGCATGAGAAGTAAATGATATGAATTTTAATGGAGAATGGCATGAGAAGTAAATGATATGAATTTTAATGGAGAATGGCATGAGAAGTAAATGATATGAATTTTAATGGAGAATGGCATGAGAAGTAAATGATATGAATTTTAATGGAGAATGGCATGAGAAGTAAATGATATGAATTTTAATGGAGAATGGCATGAGAAGTAAATGATATGAATTTTAATGGAGAATGGCATGAGAAGTAAATGATATGAATTTTAATGGAGAATGGCATGAGAAGTAAATGATATGAATTTTAATGGAGAATGGCATGAGAAGTAAATGATATGAATTTTAATGGAGAATGGCATGAGAAGTAAATAGCGGGATGGCATGAGAAGTAAATGATATGAATTTTAATGGAGAATGGCATGAGAAGTAAATAGCGGGATGGCATGAGAAGTAAATGATATGAATTTTAATGGAGAATGGCATGAGAAGTAAATGATATGAATTTTAATGGAGAATGGCATGAGAAGTAAATGATATGAATTTTAATGGAGAATGGCATGAGAAGTAAATGATATGAATTTTAATGGAGAATGGCATGAGAAGTAAATGATATGAATTTTAATGGAGAATGGCATGAGAAGTAAATGATATGAATTTTAATGGAGAATGGCATGAGAAGTAAATAGTGGATATGAATTTCAATGTGTAATGACATTAGAAGTATCCACATCACTACCAAGTTCTTTTGAGGAACTTGGTACCAAGTTTTTTCATTTTTCACTATATATATATATATATATATATATATATATATATATATATATATATATATATATATATATATATATATATATATATATATATATAGTAAAGCTCCTATAAACTTAAGTGGATAGGAGCACTTGTCCACCAAACGTTTTATCCATTCATTATGCTTTGTGATTTGTGCTACACATCAATGCTATCTTTGAGATTTGTGCCTTTATTTTTATCACATGCTAGCACAAATCTCAATGCAAAATCAATAGATAAAAAATTAGTGGACAAATAATTCCTATCCACTTAAGTTTATAGGAGATTATATATATATATATATATATATATATATATATATATATATATATATATATATATATATATATATATATATATATATATATATATATATATATATATATATATAGGGGTTGGATCAAATGAGAACTCCTCACAAATATGAGAACTAAGAACCAAATCTCTACCCTTAGATCTTTAACCAATCAGCGGTTGTGATTAAACTCTATTAAATTCAAAATTTTAACTAAAGGGCATGCTGGTCATTTTGATCATAGAATCAGTTACATTATAGGTAATTTTTTCTTTCCTAACTAAGCGCAACCTTCTTCCTTACGTAACGATTGAAATCTCGAATGAAACGAAGGACTGAATCAAAAATTCGATGTGATAAATAAATCTAAAAAGAATCATCACCGAGTCTAATAATTAAATCAAAATTAAAGAAAGAGAAAAAATAGTCTCCGCGGGTGCTATGTATTTCAATGCATAATGGCATGAGAAGTAAATAGCAGGATGGCATGAGAAGTAAATGATATGAATTTTAATGGAGAATGGCATGAGAAGTAAATAGTGGATATGAATTTCAATGTGTAATGACATTAGAAGTAAATTACTCAGATTCTGCAAACTAAAACATTAGATTCGTTATAATACATAATGATTCTATACATATTATAATATGATTACGTAACCATCAAACAATGGATACCAAAAATTATTATTTTAGAATTAAAGAGATTTCATAACTTATACTACATGATTCTCGTAAGAATAACAAAATAATTCTCTATATATAATAATATGATTCGTATTTTCAAATAGATTAATAAATTAGTTATTTAGAACATAGATTCGTAAACATTCACAATAGATTCTAAAAATTAATAATAAGATTACGTAACATAACAATAACATTGATAGCACACAATATTTAAAAATAATTATTGATAATAATATGGTTACAGAATCATATTATAACTGTCTGAGAATCTGTTATGTATTATAACGGAATCTAATATTTTAGTTTGCAGAATCTGAGTAATTTACTTCTAATGTCATTACACATTGAAATTCATATCCACTATTTACTTCTCATGTCATTCCCCATTGAAATTCATATCATTTACTTCTCATGTCATTCTGCTATTTACTTCTCATGCCATTACGCATTGAAATTATTGATTTGTTGAATCTGAAACCTGATGATATGCAACAATTAGCGCGGACGAACCAGAAAAAAGGGAGGTTTCCGTGTTTATAGGTTTGTCAATTTTTTCCATTATACCTCTGTGCTTTTTATATTTTTACCCTTATTTTAGTTTCTAATATCTATTTAATTATAATTTTGCCACCTTGATTTATGCAGAATCTCAGCCTTCGGTTTTGTATGATGGATGGTTAATATTGGGTTCTTAGTTCTCATATTTATTTGGGTTCTCATTGGTGTATATATATATATATATATATATATATATATATATATATATATATATATATATATATATATATATATATATATATATATATATATATATATATATAAAAACCTCAGTTTACCTATCTGAAACAGTAGAATTACCAATATAAACAAACAAGGCTGGATAGACTAAAGTCATGTGAAGCCCAAGCCTGTTCTTATGGTAGAAATCTTAAGTATAAGCATATACACAACTATAAAAATCTAATAGAAACAATTATCAATCTATTCGAGGTATGATTTCCACACACCTGATCAAGATAAAAACATGTTCATTAGGTGCATTCAATTAAATTGCAAATACATTTTCTAGAGGCTTATTGAATTTTCCACATCTTAAGAACAATATCTATATATATATATATATATATATATATATATATATATATATATATATATATATATATATATATATATATATATATATATATATATATATATATATATATATATATATCCAAATTAAACTTGTGATTAGAAAAATATTCAACTTGGGGAGGATGAGTGCTACAAGTTGTAGCCTGTCTTCGATTCTCTCCCCTTTTATCACATGTCAATATCATAGTTTGGGTGGATTAGTTAACTACAAAACCTTAAGCAATGTTTGATTCAATCCACTTAAGCCATCTAGACCGATTAAAGTGTTCAACTATAGATTCATAGGGTGGGCTGCTGAAAATTATTCAAACCACAGAACAACCGTTAAGAGTCCACGTTAAGACTTTAGAATCGAACTCGATAATGTAAGGCTTATGGAGTGTACATGAAAAATAATGTGCACAGTTTTTGGTCCCTCTAGTAAGCTTGTTTATATTCATTTTGTTTTTGTTATGAGCCATCAGCAAATCTTTGGCTGGTCTAAGTTTGATCAATTATATATCTTCTTTTATTTGCATGAGAATCATCTTAAATTAATTAGTCCTAGGTGTAGACCAGCCGTGTGTATTAAGAACTCTATGAACCAAGAATTGTTTGCAGATTTTTAAGTTATATAAAAAAGAATAACTGAAAGCTTCCAGAGATTTTCTTTGTATTGTACATTAGGTTTTTTTTTTTTTTGGTGGGTCCGCTTCTTTCTTTCGGCAACTGTACAGATGACTCGAATCCTTTAAAATAATACCAGAAAAGCACATAATAGTCAGCAAACTCAGGCCCAACTTGAAAAAAATGAGAAACTTAAACTTGTACGAACTTTAAATTGTGCTGGATTTTTAGTTTTCATTGATTTGACTAATAAACCAATTCAAATGGCTGCTAAATTAAGTAGTTTGGAACTAATAATAGCAGTATTAGTTGACATCTACTGCAAAATTCACTTGAAAGCTCATACCTTCAGATTTCTGTAATTCTGTTCAAGTTCAGTTTCATGTGTGTGTAAGTATGTTACACTGAAATGGAGCAAACATTGAAGATGTATCATTTGGGTTAATAAGGACTTCATTAGACATAATAACTGATCGATAAATATAAAAGAAGGCTTGATATTTCATTTGAGCTTGGTTACATGCATTTATACAAGACGGAGAGTTAGAATAGAAAGTCCGATAAAGATAGAAAATAAAGAGAAAATACTAGCTAATATATGCCAATATATGGTTGTTGGCCACTTAATATAGAAGATAGTAAGAGAATATATGTTACTATCTTTAGCAATAACATTAGTTGGAAATTTCTAGTTTTGTTTGTATTCTTACTTAGGTAACAGGTTAGTTGATCAGACATGACTCTATCATAGGTAGGTAGTTTTCCTGTTACCATGAAAGCAGATGTTCAACTGTCATTTTGAGCAGCTGCTACTAGTGTATAAACAGTTGAGAGTGCTTAACAAAAACAAGGCTTAATTGCACTTAAATACCCTATAGTTTCCCCCCACTTAGCACTTATATACCCTCAATTGTTTTTGGGAGTGCTTATGTACCTTAAAGGTTTTTAAAACTTATAGTTGTATACCCTTGCTTGTTTTGACCGCACTTATATACCCGAAAGTTTTAAAAATTTTAGGGTACTTAAGTGTCACTTTTAAAAACTATAGGGTATTTAAGTTGAATGTTTAAAAATTTATGGTGTATAAGCACTGCCAAAAACAAATAAGAGTATATAACTTGAAAGTTTTAAAAACTTTAGGGTATATTAGTACTGCTGAAAACAAGTGAGTGTAAATAAGTGCGGAGTAGGAGAAACTATAGAGAATTGAAGTGCAATTAAGCCCAAAACAAAGATCTCAATAAATTAAGGGTTATTATTATTATTATTATTATTATTATTATTTTGGTACATCCTCCAGAGCTTCAAAAATAACGTTTTCTTCTGAATGTATACAGGATATTGCATGTAAAAGAAACCACCAAGACTTTTAAGTAACAGCTAAAATTGTTGAACTGATTTTGAATGCATACCACGTCAATAGGATGGTTAATATTCATTCTTCATAGACTTTATGATGTGACAATCAATTGTTGAATTAATTTTATGGGAGCAACCTTATTCAAAAGGTTTTTCGGAAAGTAAAATTGACTGGTGAGTGATTTTTGTTCACGAATTAATTATCTGTCTCATCAAAATTCAAATACAAAGTGATCGATGCAGTGAAGGGAAAATCATAAAGAACTTTTGTGGATTCTAAATCAAGATGAACAAAGGAAAAGATGAGAGGGAGGAGGAACCCCACTTGTGTACAACTATTATTTAGTCTGCCTAACTCTCAAATGGCTATAATTGCAAGTCCACTGTGGTCCCCACATTGTTGGCCACTGATAATTACTCCTATCATGTCATCAAACTGGGATTAGTTTTCTAAACCTCCAATTCAAATTCAGATTAAGTACTGATGGTGTTAATGATCATTTGTGGTTTTGTTTTGATTTTAGTAGTGCTAGCTGATGTGCATATTTCTAGTTCTGGATTGGTGTACTTCAGATTTCTTATACATATAGATATTTATCATGTAGTGTGGAGGCTTGCCTTTGAAACATATATAGAGCTCCACATAAGAACTTGCCTTGAAAGCGAACAATTAACAAAACAGGGATAGTGGGCTTCCAATTTGATCTCTATTGATTTTTTAGTTCTATTAAGGGCGAGGTATATAATTTAGTATTATGAGTTTCTAAGTGGAAAAAAAAAAAAAAAACTTTTTGTAAGTCAAACTTGGAATGGCTAGCTTTGCATCAAATTTTTTATTTTTAGCTTGAAAGAACAGCATTACTAGTTCAATGTTCAAACTGTAGCGGGTTGGTATAATACAGAGAACTACAAGCTGTGGATTACTGGGTGTAATAAACACAAAAGTCTATGAGTGAAACTGATCCTACAGTTTTGTTATCCATTTAATCTCCAATTAATTCGATTATCTAAGGGTATTTATTAAAGTGAAATTTAATTGGGGTATACAATCTGAATTAACAGAATATTCACTAGAGAAACAATTAATAAATTAGCTTGCAGAAATACAAGTTGTTAGAAGTCAAAAGTTTATTTATATTGTTAGTTTAATTTCATGAGTTTGCACATTCCGAAAAATATAGTGACAATTTAGAGATAAAAATTGTGGTGAAGCCAATGATTCCGGACTTACAGATTAAAACTTCATTATTTCAGAAATAATCTCATTCAATTATTAATCACTAGACGCTATTTGTTCAGAACGGGTGGAACACAAACACTATACAATAATAAAATTATGAATTATGGACATTTTATTGTGAAACTATATCGTGCTGGATTCTTATATATTAATGTATATATGTATCACATATGATGCTTTTATCATTTGGTGCTACTATGCATGTACCTAGTTTACTTGAGATTTGACATGTAACATTATATCAGTTTGAGATATATTTGTGTCTATACTTCTTAGTTGCATATAGGTAGTATCGTTTATTATAATTGCATGAAGACTCTTGTATTGCTTGAAAAACTTGATACCTTGATGACAACTCAATATATAAATGATTGAAATTCACAACAAATTTACCCACCACAATTGATCTAGACGGTTGAGAGGTTCCAACATGACTACTTCGATCTTGGCTTTGATTTGGGGCTGGGTTATCAAATAAATAAATAAATAAATCACAACAAATTGTAGAAGGTAATTAGTAGCTGATATTTGGAAGTAACAGGCAACAGCCTCTGTTTAGCTCTTGAGACAAGCATGAAAGGGCAAAGGATGAATACTGCAGCCGGAACACTAAATGCCAACAATTTGACAGCAGAAAACAAGCAGAGAGAACTTATACAGTATGTGGTACGGGCTCCCAAATCTCTGGTTGCCAAGTCACTTTTTGTCGATACAGTTGCATGATTCTCACAACTAGCTAGGGGTGGGCAACGGGACGGGCTGGCCCGTGCAGGCCTAATGGCGGGGCGAGGCAGCTCGTAGCTCGCGGCGGGACCATCGGGGCGTCTCTGATCGCTTGTTTTCGAGCCTGGAGTTTGACCCAGCTCGCTCGGGAGCCGAGAACAAGTGGGACGGGCCATAGCACGTGCCCACCCACCTATCCCACTTAAAAGTTTTTGCTTTTATTTTTTATTTTGTATTGTTTATTTTATTGTCTTTTTTAGTATTATTGACACTTAAAAAATTATGTTTAAATAAGAAACTAACAATTTGACGATTATAAGCAATAACAAACAATTTTATTAATAGTTCTATGAACATCCAGACAAAGAGTTTTATTAATAGTTCGATAAAGTTCGCTAAGTTATGTCAATTCTTTTAAAATATAGAGCGTTTTAATTGCCTATGCTCAATTTTCAGTTCAACTGGTTCACAAAATATATATACTTATGTTGATAAAACTATTATCATAATTGAGAAGAATAATAATATAAAATTATAGGCATGATGGGCCGGGATGAGCGGGTCAGCCCGCCGATAAGTGGACCCAGCTCGCTCAATGGGCCAAGCGGGTTGAGCAAGATATTAGCCCACATGAGTCGAGGGCCAACCCAGCTCGCCTCGAGGCCCACTCAACAAGCGGACCGAGACCATCCCGTCTCGCCACCTAGCCGAGTTGGGCCGAGATGAAATGCATGCCGAGCGAACGAGCTACCGAGCCAACTCGGCCTAGTGCCCACCCCTACAACTAGCCAACAATCAGCAAAACTCCCATACGTACTTGTTAGGATGTACGAAGAGCTGAGGATGGATGATCAAATCACTCCACAGCGAGATTAAACATTTAACACTGATCATGCTCTTATAGTTGGATTGCTTCTAACAAGGTGTGAAATTGAAAATCATACTTGCAACAGTAAGATCTATTCAGCATAAGTTAATTATTAGTTCATCGACGCATTTAAAGTAGGGTAAATTACACTAAACCTCAACTTTTAGGCTATGTTTGGAAGTTTACTAAGTAATGAAACGGAAAGTTAAGTAATGGAAAGGAAAGGTAGGGAATGGAAGGAAAAAGATAAAATGTTGTTTGGGAGTTTAGTAAGGGGAACGGAAGTAAATTTGTTTTACCTTGTTTGAGAGTTCTAAGAGTAACGGAAGTAAAAAGATAAAGTTACGTAAATACCCTTACATATTGGATGGAGGTATATCTTAGCCATTGATTTTAATACCATAAGGGTATAATTGTCTTATCACATTATAAAACTTTACATCCGTTTCCATTACACCCTCTACCGCCCAATTCGGAGGTGAAGAAAATTGACCAAAATTTTACATCCCCTTCCATCCTCTAACCCCCTAAAAAAACTCTCAAACGAGGTGAAAATGAAATTTTACATTCCTTTCCATCCATTCACCTCCATCCAAACAAGGCATTAGCATTTTTCACTAAACCTTCGATACCTTTCATAATCACACTAAACACGTAACTTTTGGAATTGTAGAAAATCCCTAATAAATTTTCGTATTTTGCAGATAACACCAATAAATTAGAAGCAAAAAGACAACACATTTTGAAAGTTATTAGGGGTTTAGTATAATTTACACAAAAGATATTAGGAGTTTTCTGCAAAAGTTATTGGGGGTGTTTTGTGGGATTTTGAAAGTTATTGGGGTGTTTACTACAAAATGCTGAAAGTTCTTGGGGGTTTTGTGTAATTTACCCTTTATGATTCCATCTTTTTCTCAAAATAATAATAATAATAATAATAAATAAATAAATAAATCATTTGAAATTTCATACCTTCAGATTTCTGTAATTCTGTTTGCAAGTTCAGTTTCATACGTACGTTACACTGAAATGGAGCCCACATTGAAGATGTATCATTTGGGTTATTAAGGACTTCATTAGACACAATAACTAATAAATATAAAAGAAGACTTGATATTTTATATGAGCTTGCTTACCTGCATTTATACAAGACGGAGAGTAAGTATAGAAAGTCCCAATAAAAGTAGAAAATAAAAAGCAAATAAAAAGAGAATACTATCTAATACGTGGTTATCGGCTACCTATATAGAAGATAGTAAGAGAATATATGTTACTATCTTTAACAATAACATTAGTTGGAATTTTCTAGTTTTGTTTGTTTTCTTACTTATAGGTAACAAGTTAGTTGATCAGACATGAGCCTATCATAGGTAGGTAGTTTTCCTGTTACCTGAAAACAAAAGTTCAACTTTCATTTTGAGCAGTTAATTAGCACCTGTGTAGCTAAATAGTTGAGAGTGCTTCCTTCGGTCTTCCAAGTAAATAATAATAATAATAATAATAATAATAATAATAAGAAAAATGTTAAGGTGGTTTTTTAATATATCCATTAGAGTTTCAAATGTAAAGTTCTTTTTCCGAGTATCCATTGCATATAATAGTAGTTGCCAAGACATCTAAAATAATAGTAGTTGCCAAGACATCTAAAAAGAAAAAAAATGTTAAGGTGATATGTGACTATAGCAGAAGTAAAATAGGATGATTAATCTAATTGTCATAGACTTTATGGAGAAAACTTTTTCCAAAAGTAAATTTGACTATTGAGTGATTGTTGTCATGAATTAACTAAACTAAATAATACAGTGAAGGAAAATTAATCGTGAAGAACTTTTGTGAATTCTGAATCGAAATGAAGATGAACGAAGCAAAAGATGAGGAAGAGGAACCCCACTTGAATATTCAATTATTATTAGTCCGCCTAACGCTCAAATGACCATAATTGCATTTCCACTTGGTCCCCACATTGTTGGCCACTGATAATTACTCCTATCATGTCATCAAACGGGGATTAGTTTTCTAAACCTCCAATTCAAATTCAGATTAAGTACTGGTGGTGTTAATGATCATTTGTGGTTTTGTTTTGATTTAGTAATGCTAGCTGATGTGTATATTTCTAGTTCTGGATTGGTGTACTTCAGATTTCTTATACATCTAGATATTTATCATGTAGTGTGGAGGCTTGACTTTGAAACATATGTAGACTTGATGTAGGTGTAGACTACTTCGATCTCTATTGATTTTTTAGTTCTATTAAGGGCGAGGTATATAATTTAGTATTATGAGTTTCTAAGTGAGAAAAAAAACTTTTGTAAGTCAAACTTGGAACGGCTAGCTTTGCATCAAATTTTTTATTTTTAGCTTGAAAGAACAGCATTACTAGTTCAATGTTCAAACTGTAGTGGCTTGGTATAATACACAGAACTACAAGCTGTGGATTACTGGGTGTCATCAACACAAAAGTCTATAAGTGAAACTGATTCTACATTTTTTGTTATCCATTTAATCTCCAATTAATTCGATTGTCTGAGGGTAGTTATTAAAGTGAAATTTAATTGAGGTATACAATCTGAATTAACAGAATAGTAACTAGAGAAACAATTAATAAATTAGCTTGCAGAAATAAAAGCTGTTAGAAGTCAAAAAGTTTATATATAATGTTAGTTTAATTTCATGACTTTGCACATTCCGAAAAATATAGAGACAAGATAAAGATTGTGGTGAAGCCAATGATTCCGGACTTACAGATTAAAACTTCTTTATTTCAGAAATAATCTCACTCAATTATTGATCACTTAACGCTATTTGTTGAGAACGGGCGGAACACAAACACTATACAATAATAAAATTATGAATTATGGACATTTTTTTTGTGAAACTATATCGTGCTGGATTCTTATTATCGTATCACTAGTAAAAATCGAAGCATTCTAGACGGAATATCCTAGACGAAAAATTTTCCGTCTAGGATGTGCGACAATAACGACGGAATATTTCCGTCTAGGATATTCCGTCTAGAAAGAATCTTGCTAGACGGAAAAACCGTCTACAAAAGTCTTTCTAGACGGAATACTGGTTTTTTATTTTTTTAAAAAGTGGGCCCCACTATCCTAGACGGAAATTTCCGTCTAGAAAAATCCTAGACGGAAAATTTCCGTCTAGAAAAAATCCTAGACGGAAAATTTCCGTCTAGGATAGTGGGGCCCACTTTTAAAAAAAATAAAAAACCATCCAGCATATAACCCAAACCCCTATTCGTACTCATTCCCCCTAATTTTTTCGTTTTCCCCAAATTTCCCTCGACACCCGAACCCAAAACCTACCGTACCCGCCCATTTCATGCATGCGCTTGTAGCCGTCGCTCCGCCCTCTGACCCGTCGCCCCCCTCCCGCCCTCGCCTCTCGGCACCGCCTCGCCGCTCAGCTAGCCTCGTCGCTCAGCCTCTGCTCCACACCGCTCTGCCCGTGACCTTGACCCACGCCTCATGGCCGACCACATCGGCGAGATCTCGTCTAGCAGAGGAACACCGCAATGTATCTTTTCAATTTAAATTTGATAGTATATTAGAAGTTCCCAGGAATTTTGCTAGAATAAATTGGGTGTTTATTTTCTTCTCTTTTGAATTACTTATGTTTCAGTTTATTTCAAAGGAAAGTGACATATGAATACTTCCAAGTGTGCGGAGAATGTCTCGGTGAGTTTTTGGAGTTTGGATTCTTTTTCAGTTGATATAGGGTAGTTCAAATATCCAAGTACAATTCATGGAGCTAAGTAAACTCTATTTCACGCTTTAATTTAAAAAAATTCTTTGAATTTCATTTGTGTATGTTTTTTTTTTTTTGAGAAATTTAAAGAACATAGCTTTGCAAGAACAGGAAATACTGCAACAGGAAAGGTCATATAGCATTCCAAGTATTAATAATTAAGTAATCAAGTGGTGGTTTCTCTTTTCTTCCCTCTTGAAAAGGATGTGCATGTCTTGCTACTGCTAACTTAACCAGCTCTAAATGTTCATATCATGCATTAGGATTTGGCATTCTGACAAAGCAAATGTCAGTACTATTAGCCGTATTTGATTTGAATCTGATTAGCTCGCACATGTCCTCAATTTTATAGTTATTTTTTTTCTCTATTTTATGAAAATTATGAAATGAATTGCATGTGTGGAATAAGCTTTTAGACTATGCTGGTTGTGTGAATGTGGCAGGAGCTGCGAGCGGTACACTATTGCATTATATTGCCTGCAAAGGGGAGTCTCAACAGCTACCAGGCATAATTATTTGCATTATACCTCCTTTGATTTTAGAAGCTCGCTGACTTTTTTTTTCCTCGTCCACTATAATCAGTAATAATATATGTTTGAATCTTCTTGTTTATGTTAAAATTAATAGTTTCTAATAGCGTCTCACTTTTAGGCGTTCTTATTTTTCAGGTGGCTTCCACTTGATGTTGCTAAAACTAATGTAGGGTCGTCATTTTCTCGAGACTTTCGTTGTGCCCAATTCTTAATATGGCAAGGTATTTTTTGTTTGCGAAAAACAGTTATATGATCATACAAATGTGTGTTGCTATGTCCTTATTTCAGGCCTCGTATTTTAACCGAACTCATTTTTTCCGGTTATTTGGCACTGTAAAGATTACCAGAGGAAGAAAGAGCTACATGGAAAAGGCAAACAACTTTAAGAAACTAGCCACACTGGTTCCTTTTGTGGTGGTATTTTTTGACTTTGCTAAAAACCTTCCCCCTTTGGATTAGAATTGTTAGAGATGAGGCATGGTTGATGTTTGAATGTTTATGTGCCTTTTTATTGTGTTGAATTTTGATTCTAAAGCTCATTAGGTTGGCATAAAGCTCATTAGGTTGGCCTTTTTTGTGCCATTATACTCCTTGGGTCTTTATTATGAAAGTTGAAGGTTCTTTAAGATATAGCGGTTAGCTACTAGTGAGAAATTGCTTAGATAAGAGTTAGAAATATGACATATCGTGAATAGGCTACAATAAACCTTCTCTATCACTCGACAACGAACAAATGAATTTCACATCACACAAAACCCTTGGCGTTGCTGTTAATATTTACGTTTGTTTCATAATATTATTTCATAAATAAGTTATGAAGACTAGTCCCACCTATTACATGAATTCCTATCCTCAACACTATATCACTATGCCTAAGTTAGGCTGGGAGTATTTCTTCTATCTTTATGCTCTTATTGTTTTCTTTTCCTGAGAACTTATGTTTCCTCCTTTAAGCATCTTTTCAGTGCAATTACAACTCCCCAAACCCCCCCACCCACCCAATTTGGTTCTAGTTATTTTAACAAGAAGGTAAAGAATGAATCTGTTTTCTTTTACTCTTGCAAGTAGTTTAAACGAAGTTCATGACGCTGCAACCTAAACTCATTCTTTTGATATTCCTGAAGGTGCTAGAGATATGCTGGTTCAAAATCTGTTGGAGATCGACAATGAGATTCCTTCTCAAGAAGAATTGATGCTTTCAAATTTCAACTTATTGGTTTTGGAAAACGTTTGTGAAGCTGGTACTATAAATGTCTTAAGTTTTATACATTTTAAAGTTAGAATTTCATAACGAGGGACTCAAAACATTCTCATGGATTTATATCGGAAGAAATGATAGCTCAGATTGGGAGTTTCTTCCAGTTCCTTCAAGGCAAGCTCTTAACCTTGTCATCTTAATTTTTAACTTCCATGCTGATTATTGTTAGCGTGTTTCATTTGGATGGTTTTGAACTGTATTTTCATTATCTTGTCATCTTCCAATTCCGTATATATAGTATGTATATGTATTTAATATAATTTGGAGAAGAAAGAGGAGAAAAAGGAGAGAGAGATTGAAGCTTAATGATTTTATTTTCCATGCAGGCTTCATCTTGGCATAATCAAGAATGAGAGCTTTGATGGACTTGCAAAGAGTTTCAAGTAGAGGTGAAGATCCTTGATTAGAAGGTGTTATGATGTCTGTCAATTGTAGATAATTTTTGTCTTTACAATTTTTACTATTGTAATGATTTTGGTACTTAGATGTAGGTGACATTCAATTATATACTCAGTTTTTTTAATATTTGTCCGTGAGGATAATTGTAGTGATTTTTAATATTTGTCCGTGAGGATAATTGTACTGATGCTTATATTTGATAATGGAATATAATTAGATTGTGTTGGATATGAATATGATTTGGTATTGTATTATGCACATTATATACAAGTTATATTATATGTCGTACAAAGTAGAATCCGCACCAAAAAAAAAAGGAAAAGAAAAAGAAAAATACCATTCTAGACGGATTTTCCGTCTAGAATGCTCATCTAGACGGAAATTCGTCTAGGATGCCATAGACGAATTTCCGTCTAGGATGAGCATTCTAGACGGATTTTCCGTCTAGATACATCCTAGACGGAATTTCCGTCTAGGATGCCATAGACGGAATTTCCGTCTAGGATGAGCATTCTAGACGGATTTTCCGTCTAGGATACATCCTAGACGGAATTTCCGTCTAGGATGATCAATTTAGACGAATTGGATATTCTAGGCGGAAATCCGTCTAGAATGCTCATCCTAGACGGAAATTCGTCTAGGATGCCATAGACGAATTTCCGTCTAGGATGAGCATTCTAGACGGATTTTCCGTCTAGGATACATCCTAGACGGAATTTCCGTCTAGGATGCTTCCTAGACGGATTTTCCGTCTAGGAATATCCTAGACGGTTTTTTAATCCGTCTAGGATGAATGTCCGTCTACAATGAGTTGTCTAGACGGAATTCCGTCTAGAATGCCGCATCCTAGACGGAAACTTACTAGACGGACATCCTAGACGGAATTCCGTCTAGGATGATCAATTTAGACGGAATTCTGGATATTCTAGACGGAATATTCCGTCTAGGATGCGATGTTTTTTACTAGTGGTATCACATACAATGCTTTTTATCATTTGGAGCTATTATGCGTGTTCGTAGTTTACTTGAAATTTGACATGTACCATTATATCAGTTTGAGACATATTTGTGTCTATACTTCTTAGTTGCATATAGTATTGTTTATTATAATTGCATGAGGACTCTTTTATTGCTTGAAAAACACGATACATTGATGACAACTCAATATATAGATGATTGAAATTCACAACAAATTGACCCACCACGGTTGATCTGGATGGTTGGGAAGTTTCAACATGACTCCTTCGATCTTGATTTGATTTCGGGCTTGGTTATCCCAAAAATAGAAAAATAAAAAAATAAAAAGAAAAACCACAACAAATTGTAGAAGGTAATTAGTGGCTGATATATGGAAGTACAGGCAACAATCTCTGTTTAGCTCTTGAGACAAGCATAAAAGGGCAAAGGATGAATACTGCCGCCGGAACACTAAATGGCAACAATTTGACAGCAGAAAACAAGAAGAGAGAACTTATGTAGCATGTGGTACGGGCTCCCAAATCTCTAGTTGCCAAGTCACTTTTTGTCGATACAGTTGCATAATTCTCACAGCTAGCCAACAATCAGCAAAATTCCTACGTACTTGTTAGGTTGTACGAGGAGCTGAGGATGGATGACCAAATCACTCCACAGCGAGATTAAACATTTAACACTGACCATGCTCTTAAAGATGGATTGCTTCTAACAAGGTGTGAAATTGAAAATCATACTTGCAACAGTCAGATCTATTCAGCCTAAGTTAATTATTAGTTCATCGACGCATTTAAATTAGGGTAAATTGCACTAAGCCTTAACCTTTAGCATTTTTCACTAAACCCTCAATAACTTTCATAATCGCACTAAACACCTAATTTTTGGAATTGTGGAAAATTCCTAATAAGTTTTCATATTTCGCAGATAACCGCAAGAAATTAGAAGCAAAAAACAACACATTTTGAAAGTTAATGGGGTTTTAGTATAATTTACACAAAAGATATTGGGAGTTTTCTGCAAAAAGTTATTTGGGGTTTTTGTGGGATTTTGAAAGTTATTGGGGTGTTTACTATAAAATGTTGAAAGTTCTTGGGGTTTTGTGTAATTTACCCTTTAAATTACCATGGGGAAAAACAAAATAAGGCATAAACTTCATTGGAATTTAGAAAGGAAAAAATGCATAGTACTCATTCCAAACTATCTAATCTAATATATACTTACTATTCTATTCTAATTCTAAAAGTGTGAAGGGTGTTAAAAAATTTTCCTAAAATGTCCTCCAATATTTATTCAAAATAAGAAAAGTACTTCATTAAACTTATGTATCGTTATGGTATTACATAATTTTAGTTCTTAAGACATACATGAAACCACACACAGGACACATATACATATATGATACAAATTATTTAAGCCCTTTATAATAACCACTATTCATTAATCATCAATCTCTTCAAATTTTATAACCTCTACATTTAATTAATAGCCCTCAATTTCGTGTTTATTGTGTACTCATTATGAGACTAATTAAAACATTATTATATGACTAACACTCTTCCCATGGGCCGTCCCCATAGGGACGACCCACTATGAACCATTGGATTCCCTTGGGATATGAAAAATTTCAGATCCCAAGGAGATCCAATGGTTCAAATGGAAGGGGTGCAATGCACCCGTCCATACTTTCCCCTCCCTTCCTCCTCCTCTCACTAATCCCCAAAAACATATCTCCTTCAAATTTCTTCCTTTTCCCACAAATCCAGATTATGTTCAATCCTACTTATCCATCTCTTCTTCGCAAATGGTACCAATATCTTGACTTCGACTATTATAAAGCAGTGAAAACCATCATCCTTTTTGGTTGAGTCATCGAAATCTGCGGTCGCATTTTAATCTTATATAGTCTGATTTATATAATTTGTTTATTTCCTCAGATTCTTCAATTGTATTTAAGTTTTTCTCCTTTGGAATTAGTTTGAGATTGCATTGCACAGAAACTCTTGTAGATAGAGAAAAATTGAGCAGTGTCTTGCTTAGCTTTGAAGTTTAGAAGACTACAGTTATCTTTAAGTAGCAGTTGTGCATTTTTCATGTTTTGATAATTAAATTTAACTAATTTTATGGTTTGACCGTTGATGCTTGACTCCATCCAATTTACAGGTAAGGAAGAAGATGTTCTTTGTAGATTTTGCAATGCCAAGACGGCAGGAGCGACATTGTCTTTACTTTGAACTTCATTATTTTGTAGTGTGTATTGTTCATTTACTTGCGAATATAATGATATTGAACTTCATTATTTTGTAGTGTGTATTGTTCATCTGTGGGAGATATAATGTTAGCGGAGCATAAGTTATAAAATATGCTTTTGTTGTTAATATTTCATAAAACACGGTGTTTTTTCTGAGCTGATCACAAATACACTCTTTATTGTCACATGTGAAGAAATTCTATAATTTCAACTATATATGTCTTTTTTTTTTTTTGTGGTGACGTAAGCACTGGATTTTTCAAAGGACACCCATGTTAATATTCATGATTTTAAGTGAGCGGATTCATGTAAATAGCATCTTGGGAAGTTAAATTAACGCTAGAGAAATATTTGTTACATAATTGGATGCAACACGCGAGCATTATTTCAATAATTCAGATTTTAGAAGGATGGAGCATTATGTGATGCGAATAAAATAAGCAAGTAAATCAATTTTATATCAATTTCTTGATGACTGATTACCTTTATTACTCCAACTAATAGACATATCGGCAACTTTCGAATAAAAAATCAACAAGGGAAGTCTTCTGGGTTGTAATGCATGTACGATGTAATCTTATAAAAGTCTTCATGAAAGGTTTGAATTTCTAATCCCCACCCGAAAACAAGGATTCAATAATTACATGAATATACATGTAAAATTTTAAGTATTGAAAAGTAGAATTAGAAGATCAATTATTTACAACTATCTTGACGATTTATTCTTTTATTTTTGTAAATTTTAGAATTTGTTGCTCGGATCAAGAATAAGAAAAAAAAAAGAATACCAATTTAAATTCTTGAATATGTAAGTTTTGTCTCCTCTTATTGGTAGAGGATTTATGTAGGTACGTTTTATCATATATTTTACTTTTGACCCATTTTAGGCTAACCCCTCGAACTTCTAAAAATATCTAACCCTATAACTTTTGAAATTCTCACAAAACTTTTATAAGTTTTAACTTCTTAATGATCCCTTGAAGGGTGTAAAGTCCCAATTTTTCATTGGGAAGTTAAGTCAACTTCACAAAGCCCCTAATTTTTCATTTGGTATTTTTAATAGAGTAAATTTCAAGATTTCAAGATCCCTGACTTTTGGCCTATTTTGAACTAACCCCATAACTTTTAAAATGTCACTTAACCCCTATGTTAAGCAAGTTTCACAAAGTTCCCAAATTTTAATTTTGGGGTATATTGAAAAGTTAAAACTTATGAGGATTTATACCAAAAACTCAAAAGTTAGAGGGATTAAGTGACATTTAGAAGCTCGGGAGTTAATTGGCAAAAACTAAAGGCTTTTGTGGCTGATAAACTACTAATATCTATAATAATTTGTGACTATACATTATGATTAATATTATTGTTAATAATTACAAATTAATATTTTAACATATAGAAAAGGGCAAATTTCAGTTAGCATTGTGAAGGAGAAACTGAGTAGAGATCCTATTTTCTTCACAACGTTTAAAGTTATTCTTGATAAAAAATTTAACAACATCCAAAGTTGAATCGTTTCTGCTCATGTTACTTATAAAATTAGGTAATATTACGTGTGAATGCTCAAACTTTATTTCTAATATTTTACTTTAATTTTGGGTAAATTATATTGGACGCCCAATAAGCTTCGATGTTTTGTGGTTTACATGGTTAACCCCAAAAGTTTAAAACTCTCACTAAACCTCTAATAAGTTTGGAAATATTAGAAAATCCCAAAAATATTTTAATTTCTTTATACTTAACCCTGTAGCAGCATTGCCCTAATTTTTACATGGATCAAAATACCCTCAAATCCAAAATGGTAAGGAAAGAAGGATCATATTCATATGTACCCATCAAAAATAAAAACTGAAAAATATTAAATTGCTCTACCTAAAAATTTTGAATATTACAAACATCCCTTATAATGGGGAAAAATACAAACAGCCCATGACAAATAAAAAAATTATAAATAACACCCTTTAAATTTTGAAATTACAATGAACTCTGTAACAAATCAAAAAAGGGGTTTTTCGATATTGGTCCCTTAAATCACTCCTATTTTCATATTAGTCCCCCAAATCTTCATATTTTGATATTAGTCCCCCAAATTATTTAAGTTTGTTGATATAAGTCCTTCTGTTACTATTTCCGTTTAAAAGTTCTAACCATGGTTAGATTAAGACTAACCATGGTATGAAATTACTAACCAATGGAGGTGGCGCCGTCGGCGGCTAATCCACCGGCGACGGAGGAGGCGGCGGCGATGGCGGCAAGAAAGAGATATGAAAGGCTGATGACAATACGATCAAAGGCAATAAAGGGCAAGGGCTGCATCGGGCCCACCTCGAGCCCTTCCTCCTCCTCTCGGACTCCGTGGCCGTGCAGTGGCTCGGCTGCTCCCTCTGCGGCGCCACCTTCTCGCCTCCAACCCTTCGAACCTCCACGGATCACTTGAAGAAGGGCGTGCCCCAACTTCAGCGCCGCCCCCCTCCGCCCTCCTCGTCCATGGCGCCCGCCCGATCTCTTCGGCCCCTCCGGCGAAGCGAGCTTCCCGAAGCCCACACCGCCGCTTCTCCTCCCGCCCGCCCGGCACGCGACACGGAATCCTCTCCGGCGGTAAAGAGGATTTGGGCGCCCTTGCAATGCTCGAAGACAGCGTCAAGCACCTCAAGAGCCCGAAGCTGTTGGAGAAGATGAACAGTGTGTAATGGGTTTCAGTTAAGTTTAACGGGATATTCCTCTCTAATCCTAACCCTAACTAACCGGAGGACTAATATCAACAAACTCAAGCAATTTGGGGGACTAATATCAAAATATGAAGATTTGGGGGACTAATATCAAAATAGGAGTGATTTAAGGGACCAATATCGAAAAACCCCATCAAAAAAATGCAAACAAGCCCTACAAAATATGAAAAACTCTTTGAGCCTCTTTGAATGTTCAAAAATTAAAAGAACCACCCAAGAAATCTGAAAATTGCAAAAAATCCTCCTATCAAATTGAAAGTGGTAAACTACCCCTCAAGATTAGAAAATAACAATCCCTGAAAATTCGATAATTATAAACAGATCACAAAAATATGAAAAATTTAAAAAAAAATTCGTAAAAATAAAAAAATTGCAAAAAGGGGATTTAGTGCAAGTTTTAAAGTTTTTGGAGGTATACTGCAAATGCTGATGGTTATTGGAGGTTTAACTGTAATTTACCATTTAAATTTTGGTATTTTCTTCAAGATAATTTCTCATTTTCATGTTCAAAAGTTAGAACATCAAAGAAGTATATCCACGTGCTACGCACATGCTTTATACTAGTATATTAAACTTCGGGGAATGGAAAAAAAAATAAGAAAAATAAAGCATTCACTCCAAACTTCCCCTCCGAATCACTAATCATCAAAGACAATAAAATTACACAGTAAACATCCCTTGATCAGAATATATGAAAGTACAAATCCCAAAACTAACCTCCATGACTTAAAGATAAAAACGTGTAGCTGTTATATGGGCCCCTTTACACCCCCCATTAAATTTTCATTTCTCTCTCATCTTTATGCCTTTCCTAAGTCTTATTCTTCTCTCTTCTCTCTTCTTGACTTGATCATTTCTCCCCTCCACCTAAAAACCATTAAGCCACCTTCTAAAGGCTCCTCCAAATTTTTTTTTTTTTCTTCTTCCTCTTCATCTTGGTCTCTTTTGGCATACATCCATTTTCTTTCTTCTCCATTAAAACTCCATTTCCTCTCTCTATCTCTCTCAAAACCCATCTCGCCCTTGTACATAACACACACGAAGGACAAAACAACAAAATCCCTCGAACTCCAATTCTTCAATTTCAATGGCTGCCAACAAATTTGCCACCACGCTACACAGAAATAAAACCCCCAAAATCGCCATAATTCTCATCTACACTCTCCTCGAGTGGACTCTAATTGCTCTCCTCCTCTTAAACGGTCTCTTCTCGTATCTCATCTCCAGATTCGCCTGCTTCTTCGGCCTCAAGCCCCCCTGCGTCTTCTGCTCTCGGGTCGATCACGTTTTCTGCCGAAAGCGCGAATCTTACAGCGATCTTATTTGTGATGCTCACTCTGCTGAGATTTCTAAACTTGGGTATTGCTCGACTCATCGGAATTTGGCTGAGGCTAGCGAGATGTGCGAGGATTGCTCGTCGTCGAGGCCGACGGATGATCGGTCGGTGGCGGTTCTCTCTTGGATGAAGAGGAGTGAAGAGGGGGAGAAGGATTTGAGGTGCTCTTGCTGTGATGTGATTTTAGAAAGTGGGTTCTTTTCGCCCTATTTGGTGTTAAAGCAATCATCTTTGGGGGTTTTGGAGTATACCCAGAAAGGGAAATTGGAGGATGATGAAGATGATGATTTAGTTGGAGAGGAAAAGGTGGAAGAAATTAAACAAAGGGAGAGTCCCGTTGTTGAAAATTTTGATGGGGGTTTGAAGGTTGTGGATGATGAATCCTCGGAGCTGATTACTCCGATGGGAACGGGGAACGGGCTGTTGGCGGAGGAGGAGAGATTGGTTCCTGTTGAATTGATTGATTCTTCGACCTTGATTCATGGGGTTGAAGATGAGGATGACGATCACAGAGACTATGTTGGGTATAATCTCGTGGAGAAGGATGATACTGCTGTTGATCTAGGAACTGTCTCGGAGGAGGAAGAGGAGAAAATAGCTTTGCTTTCGACTGTGGAAGTTAACAGGCCTCAAGATTTCCCTGTGGTTAATGTTGTTGAAGAAGAGTGCTCTTTAGTTGATCATCAATGTGAAACTCATGAATCAGTTTTGAGTTCGGAGCGGGGATTGGATGACCAAGTGGAAGAAGAATGTGCAGGGGAGGAAGAGGAGAAGGTTGCCTTGCTTTCGACTACTGAAATTAACAAGTCTCAACATTTCCCTTTGATTAATATTGTTGAAGAAGAGCTCTCTTTAATTGATCTTCAATGTGAAGCTCATCAATCTGTTTTGAGTTCGGAGCGGGAGTTGGATGCACAAGAGGAAGCAGGGTGTGCAGATGGTTTTGGTGAATTTCAAGGTAATTCGATGCTTTGATTTATTCTGATTGTTATGCTCGGTTTTTATTTTTGTTACAATAGTCTTAATTGCATATTTGATTGATAAATACAGTTTCTGAAGAAGAGATTAAAGCGATAGATGCTGAGGCTAACTGTGAAATATCAATAGGGAGTGAGATCTGTGACCATGAGCAGATTGAACTGCCTCATGTTAATGAACTTGAAGTTCCTCAGTCAGTTTGTGCAAATGAGCAATGCTCTGCAAGCTACGATGTGGTTGTTGATAAAGAACAAGGTACCATTTGCTAAAAAAACTACTCATTTCATCATTTGATCACAATTTCATCATTTCTCTAGTTTCTTATTAGAGTTTCATCCGTACATTTGAATTTACAGTAACTGAAGCTGAACCAATGGCAGAGACTATTGCAAGAACTGTCGATGGGCTTTCTGTATGTACTGGAATGAATGAGAATGAAGACGAGAAATTGCCTGAGACACCTTGTTCAATTGATAGTCTCCATGCTTTACACAAGAGGTTTCTGTTTGAAAGGAGAGAATCCGGAGCAGAGTCCTTAGATGGAAGTGTTGCTAGTGAGATTGATGGAAATGGTATATTGACAGTTGATCAACTTAAAGGTGCATTGAGAGCAGAACGCAAAGCACTAAGTGCATTATATATGGAGCTAGAAGAAGAGAGGAATGCTTCTGCAATAGCAGCAAACCAAACCATGGCCATGATCACCAGACTTCAAGAAGAGAAGGCGGCAATGCAGATGGAAGCATTACAGTACCAGAGAATGATGGAAGAGCAATCAGAATATGATCAGGAAGCTTTGCAGCTTTTGAATGATTTAATGATGAAAAGGGAAAAGGAGAAGCAAGAATTAGAGAAAGAGTTGGAGCTCTATAGGAAGAAGGTAATTGTTTATGAGGCAAAAGAGAGAAGAAAGGAAGCAGAGAGGAGTAAGATCAATGGCAATGGCACAGGATCTTCTTCTGGCTCGTCAAGTGCTAGCGACGGTGATGACCTTTCTTTTGGATCTCATGAAGGAGAGGACTCTAATTATAGCCACAATGAGAGCATCCCTAATATTCCAATAAATGATGGTTTAAGCTCTGTGGCCGATCAAGAGGCACACAAGCATCTGGTTTCCCTTGATGAGTCCTTAGCAGATTTTGAAGAGGAGAGGCTCTCCATTCTAGAGCAACTAAAGTCATTGGAGGAAAAATTATTTTCAATGGATGATAATGAACTAGAATCCGTGGAACATAAAAATCATTCAAATGGAAATGGTCATGCGTTCAATGGGGACTATGAACTTTATGAAGATGATGTAAATGGTGATTTGTTAATTGGTTTTGACCATAATAACACAAATGGAAAGCTTCACCAAAAATCAAGGACCATGGCTAGTGGAAGAAAGAGGCTTCTTCCTCTTTTTGATGCCACTATTGGCATGGAGAATGAAAATGGGATAATTTCAGACCATGATATGACAGATTGTTCTCCACGATCTATTCCTAAATCTGTAACGGATGATCAAAAGAGGCTTGCCATTGCTGAGGAGGTTGATAATGTATATGAGAGGCTGCAAGCTCTCGAGGCAGATAGAGAGTTTCTCAGGCATTGTATTAGGTCCTTAAAGAAAGGAGACAAAGGGATGGATCTTCTTCAAGAGATCTTGCAGCACCTTCGCGATCTCAGGAATGTGGAACTTCGTGTGAGGAATACCGGTGATGCACTTGCTTCATTATCAGACTAATCAACATCAACCAAAGGTACCTCAATCTTCTTGCGACTACTTGAATATTTAAAGATTGTGTGTTTAATAGTGATATTAAGATTATAATCAGTGGAGCAAAGATGAGTAGAGGTAGACCTAAGAAAATTTGGTTGGAAGCAATTAAGAATGATATGATAATGGTTAACTTAAAGAGGAGGTAGCCCTAAATAGAATTGAATGGAAGAGTATGATTCATTTAGCCGACCCCAGAAAATCGTATAAAGACTTTGTTGTGATGTCGTGTTTAATAGTCATAATGAATTCTAACCCATCCAAAATTCTATCAATTATCATGAGCTTTTATAACCATTTGCATTCTCTATATTAAGTAAACATTAAGTCTTTATTCTACACATTGTAGTTGCTTGATCTTTTAGTTAAGAGGGCCTTTATTTTTTATACCAATGTTATTTTTTTCTCAATGCAACCCTTCTGTTGGAGATGCTTATCGTTTCACCTAGATTTTCTTATATACTTCCAGTGTTGACCAAATTCCCATTTGTTTGGTAGATGGAACCTGTTTAAAGTGGGAGCTGATTGATGGTCTTCTATAGTATACAACAAGCGACAACCGAGATTGTTCCAAGCTAATGAGACACTAAAGAGCATTTTCATAGTATATGAGAATGCTACCTTAAAAACTCTGGTGTTAATATGCAGAGTTTGGTCATGCCAGGAGAAAAGGAAGCTCCTGGTTGTATTTGTTTGTTGGTTGGTTCCTTTAGCTTTGTTAAGTGGAGGCAGACCAAGAGGTGAGTCTGCATCCAAGAGCCCTTTTGTTTTTGTGGGCTATTTTATTTTATTTTTCTTTGATTTTTATTTTGTGGGATCCCATTCCCAATCCCAATCCCCATCACCTTTATCTAGTAGGGCAATGGTTGATGAGGCAAGGGAGGGTGGTAGGTCAGCCACCCATATGATGTTATTAGTGTTGTTGGTGGTAGAAATCATGGCTTGCAAAGCTGGACAAAGCCTGATATTCTTGCTGCCAGCTCAAGGATCCAGGTATACAACCAGTTTTATATAGAGCAAAGGAGGAATAGGATGAGTGTGAGTTCCTTTTGTTCTTTTATTCAATTTTTCTTTCTTTTTCTAGAGTTGTGTATGTATGTATGATGATGATGATGCTATTTGCATTTGGTTTTTGATTGAGTACATATTATAAAATGTCCATTATACTTTGTGAGTATTAGTTGTTTGTTTGTTGTGGTCCTTAAGAAATGTGCAACTTCTTTGCACTTGTAATTTTGGTCCAAGCTGTTAAAAAGCTTTAATATTATGTACTTCAAAGTGTAAAAGGTGTTAGTGAACATCAGTGGCTTTTTTGCTTTCAGGTTGGTTGGCAGAATCATAGAGATGATACTAATTTTGGCATTGAACCATGTGCTAAGCTTTGGCTCTAAGCATGCTCTATTAAACTCAATTATTTGTTTTATCTTTACCAAAGAAAAGAACATCCCTGCCATTTGTGTCTTCATGCAATCAAGAAGCATCTTTCTTGTAAGGAGGAAAGGATCCCTCAGTGGGGTGGAGTTGCCAAGAAATTATTGATGATGGCAGGCAACAATAGGACAGAATTTACAATCAGAACCTCTTCTGTTTCTAATTTGCAGATTCCAGGATGTCATTGCTTTTTTTCTTTTTTCTTTTTCATAATTTTCCTTTTTTAATCTTTGCCTAACGGTCAGACTGCTAGTTGATTCACGCTATCCAAGTTGACTCTGGTTATCCGAATTTAGAGATACCCAATCAGATTCTACATTGATTTTGATTTAATATTCATCTAATGGATTGTGCAGGTCTAAATCAATTTGATGTAAATCAGATTAGTTTTGAGCCAAGGACAAGTGGACTGAAACAAACTAGTTTGGTGTAACAATACAGTCGGTGTGTTTGGCAACTTCTCAAAATAGGGTCAGGTTTGAACATGACCTCAATTTGGACAAAGTTTTATTTGGATAAAATTGTGCTAAGTTTGGCTTAGTTTTTCTAAGGCTAAATTTGACCTCAAATGGTTTTGCTTTGGACTACCTCCCATTTGGTTCAAAACAAAACTAATTTTGTTTAAAACATGGGCTCAATTTTAGGGTAGTTACCAAACACGCCCCCTAAGATCTATTTTTCGTCCACACTAGGAGTGACTTAAACTGTCTTTGTTACACTAAACTAGTTTAAGCGAAGTTTTTACTATGGGGATCAGATCAACACTAAGCAAGATCCCAGCCAAACCAACCCAAATTGAACCTGATATTGACATTTCCTTTTACACCACGCATCTATACTTTTGGTGCAAAAATATACCCTGCACAAAATGCGGCAATGGTGGCAGAGAATCCGGAACCAGCTCCAAGCAATAAAACACGTGTCCTTGTTTGCCATTCTTTTATGTTTCTAGTCACTCTAGGACACTGCTGCACAATTATGAAGAGGTAACTTAGTATGTAAATATTTTCTTAAGTTCAGGCTTTAATGTCCCCACCGAAGACATGCCTTGTGATGGCCATGAGTACACCACGAGAGAGAGATTTATAAGGAGGTTTTGCGTACAAGCAAGCAAATAGTATTTCCTTTGACTGTCCTTAAAACAATTTTTTAATTGGAGATCTTTACGTTAATGAAAAGTATTAATAAATTGTTGATTACAAGTGTGGTATCTATACAGTCCAGTCCTTTCCAAGAGGATTTTCCATATAATAAGTGGAAGAGGAATTACTAATGAGTAGGTTGAAAGTTTTCACATGGGCTTACGCTGGGGACCATTAGAAAGGTTACTTAATTGCTGCAAATTGCATGGTTTGTATGATTGGACTCTAATGGTTGCAATTGCAAAATAAATGCTAAAAATAATTTATACTTTGTGGTCTGTAGCAGATCCCAGTCCCACAAGAGGAGAAATATAGAGTAAATAATTTATTAGATGAATGTAGGGATGATGTGGTACAGTTAATGTAAGGCATGGTTTCTCGCAATGTAGAAAAAAACCTATTTTGAAACTCGTTTTAACCCGTTTCAACACCTAACAGAGCGAAAGCGTTATAAAACTCAAGCAGAAAATCCATGATGTATTTAATGCAGAAAATAACACCAAAAAAAGTATTTTGTTCGCGTTACGTTAAGCATTATTTAACATTTGTTAAATTGAGTTATATTGATAACCAGATTAGGATGCGTGGCGATATCTCCACCATCTAAATCAGTATCACGCTAACTGAAATAAGTTTCCAATTGAATACCCAGCTTCAATTTCAGTCACGTGAAAACCCCCTAGCCATCCCTTGACCCCATCTCTAGCACCTCCCTCATCTCCTCCCCCTCCACCTCCTCTCACTCTTCGACGACGAAACCTCTCGATCTCTTCTTCCTCTCACGCCTTCAATGAAGACTAAGCCTCTTGCCGACGACAAGGCTCTTCTCGTCCTCTATCTCCTCCAACGACAAGGCTCTTCTCTGATCCCTCCTTGGCTCTAATATCTCCTCTCGCCGACGAAGAAAATCCTAACCTTATCTCCATCTGCAACACCTCTCCACCCTCTAAATCATTACTCCTTTCGACGAAAATTAAGCCTTCTAAATCCTTACTCCTGTAACTCTTTCAGTTCTCCTTCATGTTTGAAAATTTTGATGATATTAATTATTAAAGGCATTATGAATAATTTATATTTATAAAATATCTAAATAATTAATAAATGAAATAACATACATTATGCATTACTTTTTTTTAGAGTTTTTTCGCTTAACGTTTAACAAAAGGTAGAGCATTACATAATGTGTTATCGTTATTTTCAGCATTGGACTTTCTCGTTCAGGGGGTGCATCTTTAGAAGTGTGAATGATATCAAGTGATACCTTTGACAGTATAATCATATCTAGTTCTATTTTCAAAGATTGAGGATTCTAATTCCTCGGAAGACTTAGACTATGAAAATTTGAATTGATATGCAAAGAGTGCATAAATGTACTCTGAAATACACAGAGTGCATAAATGTACAAAAATTTAGGGAAAATTTGTGTCAAGGCCCCACATTTTAAGTATTGATGTGTCATGTGCCCCCATTTCCCCATAGCATAAATTTTTGAAAATCCAGCCCTCCACTCATAATCACTCCATATTTCACCTAAAAACCCGATTTTACCCCTCTCCTCCATTAAAATGCCCTCTTCTTCTTCCTCTCCTCCTCCTCCTCTCCTCAGGCCCCTCCCAAACCCTAATTCTAACCCTACTAACCAACTAATCTTCTCTCATTCCTCCTCTCCTTCCTTCTCCTCCTCCTCCACCCTCTAAATCATTACTCCTTTCGTGAAAATTAAGCCTTCTAAATCCTTACTCCTGTAACTCTTCAGTTCTCCTTCATGTTTGAAAATTTTGATGATATTAATTATTAAAGGCATTATGAATAATTTATATTTATAAAATATCTAAATAATTAATAAATGAAATAACATACATTATGCATTACTTTTTTAGAGTTTTTCGCTTAACGCTTAACAAAAGGTAGAGCATTACATAATGTGTTATCGTTATTTTCAAAGATTGAGGATTCTAATTCCTCGGAAGACTTAGACTATGAAAATTTGAATTGATATGCAAAGAGTGCATAAATGTACTCTGAAATACACAGAGTGCATAAATGTACTCTGAAATACACAGAGTGCATAAATGTACTCTGAAATACACAGAGTGCATAAATGTACTCTGAAATACACAGAGTGCATAAATGTACTCTGAAATACACAGAGTGCATAAATGTACTCTGAAATACACAGAGTGCATAAATGTACTCTGAAATACACAGAGTGCATAAATGTACTCTGAAATACACAGAGTGCATAAATGTACTCTGAAATACACAGAGTGCATAAATGTACTCTGAAATACACAGAGTGCATAAATGTACTCTGAAATACACAGAGTGCATAAATGTACTCTGAAATACACAGAGTGCATAAATGTACTCTGAAATACACAGAGTGCATAAATGTACTCTGAAATACACAGAGTGCATAAATGTACTCTGAAATACACAGAGTGCATAAATGTACTCTGAAATACACAGAGTGCATAAATGTACTCTGAAATACACAGAGTGCATAAATGTACTCTGAAATACACAGAGTGCATAAATGTACTCTGAAATACACAGAGTGCATAAATGTACTCTGAAATACACAGAGTGCATAAATGTACTCTGAAATACACAGAGTGCATAAATGTACTCTGAAATACACAGAGTGCATAAATGTACTCTGAAATACACAGAGTGCATAAATGTACTCTGAAATACACAGAGTGCATAAATGTACTCTGAAATACACAGAGTGCATAAATGTACTCTGAAATACACAGAGTGCATAAATGTACTCTGAAATACACAGAGTGCATAAATGTACTCTGAAATACACAGAGTGCATAAATGTACTCTGAAATACACAGAGTGCATAAATGTACTCTGAAATACACAGAGTGCATAAATGTACTCTGAAATACACAGAGTGCATAAATGTACTCTGAAATACACAGAGTGCATAAATGTACTCTGAAATACACAGAGTGCATAAATGTACTCTGAAATACACAGAGTGCATAAATGTACTCTGAAATACACAGAGTGCATAAATGTACAAAATTTAGGAAAATTTGTGTCAAGGCCCCACATTTTAAGTATTGATGTCTTTGCAGCCTACTTTCCCCATGTGCTACAAATCTTCTCTCATTCCTCCTCTCCTTCCTTCTCCTCCTCCTCCTCCTCCTCTCCTCAGGCCCCTCCCAAACCCTAATTCTAACCCTACTAACCAACTAATCTTCTCTCATTCCTCCTCTCCTTCCTTCTCCTCCTCCTCCTCCTCCACCCCCTCTAAGAATATCCTAATTCTCCTCCCGCAAGTGCAAAACCCCCAGGTCTCATCAAACGAAGTAATGAATATGTATGATGAAATGTCGTGCAAGAATTTTGTCGCTTGGAACTTTGCTATACTATTAAAGCTTGAATTCATCAAAACAAGCAGCTCAAATTAATGAAGATATTTTTTATTATTTTATTTTGAAGTAATGGATGTATAAATATTTAGTAGATTAATTATTAAGTCTACGTAACACATGTGAACTATAGCCGTTTAACTGTCAACGTTTATCTGTATCATGTTAACTATAATAGGGTAAATGTTAACGTTTTTATCTTAGATATTAACTCTAGCTTATTAACTGTTAACTTTTATAAAGTACATGTGAACTATCGCCGATTAAGTGTTAACGTTTACACGTACCATGTTAACTAATAATAGTTAACATGGTATAGTTAACATGGTACGTGTAAACGTTAACACTTAATCGGCGATAGTTCACATGTACTTTATAAAAGTTAACAGTTAATAAGCTAGAGTTAACATCTAAGATAAAAACGTTAACACTTACCATATTATAGTTAACATGATACAGGTAAACGTTGACAGTTAAGCGGCTGTAGTTCACATGTGTTACGTAAGACTTAATAATTAATCTACATTAATTTGAGTTTTTTTTTGATGAATTCAATCTTTAATAGTATAGCAAATTTCTAAGAAAATTTCTGTGGGGGAGTGGAGGAGAAGGAGGAGGAGAAGGAAGGAGGCAGGAGAGGAGGAAGGAGAGAGGGTTAGTTGGTCAGTAAGATTATAATTAAGGTTTGAGAGGGGACTCGGAGGCGGGAGAGAGAGGAGAGAATAAGGAAGGCGAAGGAGAAGATGATGAGGGAATGAAGATCACGAGATTGAGGGGCGGAAGGTGGAGCGGAAGGGTGGGGTGGAGGGAGGAATGGAAGGAAGGAAGGAGAAGATGATGAGGGAATGAAGATCACGAGATTGAGGGCGGCGGGGGGAGTGGAGGAGAAGGAGGAGGAGAAGGAGGAGGAGAAGGAGGAGGAGAAGGAGGAGGAGAAGGAGGAGGAGAAGGAGGAGGAGAAGGAGGAGGAGAAGGAGGAGGAGAAGGAGGAGGAGAAGGAGGAGGAGAAGGAGGAGGAGAAGGAGGAGGAGAAGGAGGAGGAGAAGGAGGAGGAGAAGGAGGAGGAGAAGGAGGAGGAGAAGGAGGAGGAGAAGGAGGAGGAAGGAGAGAGGGTTAGTTGGTCAAGAAGATTATAATTAAGGTTTGAGAGGGACCTGAGATGGAGAGAGAGGAGAGAATAAGGAAGGAAGGAGAAGATGATGAGGGAATGAAGATCACGAGATTGAGGGCGGCGGGGGGAGTGGAGGAGAAGGAGGAGGAGAAGGAGGAGGAGAAGGAAGGAGAAGATGATGAGGGAATGAAGATCACGAGATTGAGGGCGGCGGGGGGAGTGGAGGAGAAGGAGGAGGAAGGAGAGAGGGTTAGTTGGTCAAGAAGATTATAATTAAGGTTTGAGAGGACTCGAGGCTGAGAGAGAGGAGAGAATAAGGAAGGAAGGAGAAGATGATGAGGGAATGAAGATCACGAGATTGAGGGCGGCGGGGGGAGTGGAGGAGAAGGAGGAGGAAGGAGAGAGGGTTAGTTGGTCAAGAAGATTATAATTAAGGTTTGAGAGGGACCTGAGATGGAGAGAGAGGAGAGAATAAGGAAGGAAGGAGAAGATGATGAGGGAATGAAGATCACGAGATTGAGGGCGGCGGGGGGAGTGGAGGAGAAGGAGGAGGAAGGAGAGAGGGTTAGTTGGTCAAGAAGATTATAATTAAGGTTTGAGAGGACTTCGAGGCGGAGAGAGAGGAGAGAATAAGGAAGGAAGGAGAAGATGATGAGGGAATGAAGATCAATGAGGAGAAATGGAAATAAATGGAAGGATGAAAATGGAATGGAATGGAATGGAAGGAAGGAAGGAGAAGATGATGAGGGAATGAAGATCACGAGATTGAGGGCGGCGGGGGGAGTGGAGGAGAAGGAGGAGGAAGGAGAGAGGGTTAGTTGGTCAAGAAGATTATAATTAAGGTTTGAGAGGGACCTGAGATGGAGAGAGAGGAGAGAATAAGGAAGGAAGGAGAAGATGATGAGGGAATGAAGATCAATGAGGAGAAATGGAAATAAATGGAAGGATGAAAATGGAATGGAATGGAAGGAAGGAAGGAGAAGATGATGAGGGAATGAAGATCACGAGATTGAGGGTGGACCTTTCACTTACCAATTTTAGTTTTTCAACGGAAATCATTGCAAATCTATTGGAAACTATTGGGAATTTTGACATTGTCTTGTTTAAAAGTAACATTCTTAAGTTGGAATAGTGGACAAACCAAATATGCTAGGTTTGAGGGATAATTTTGTAAATACCAAGATTTGAGGGGCAATTTTGCAAACATCAAAGGTTATATATGCAAAATTCCCATTGAAATTTATGTGGGCTCTCAAAAAGTTCTTAAAAACATTTCCAAGAGCAAAGTCAATTTATTAAGAAAATTTTTAATTCTCATGTAAGTTGATATAAACCATCATCTATATTTATACTACTTATAAAGAGAATACTCATGTCAAAAACTTTTGATTTCCTTTTTATACCCTCTTAATTTTTATAACTCACAATTATACCATTATTTCATAAAAGTAATGATCCATAACCTCTTTTTAACTATGCACCTCTTCATTTTCTCAAAATATTTGGTCATTCACTAGAATATATTAATAATATATAATGATAGTAAAATTCATAAATATATTATAATTTATTATAAAGAATTATTAATTATATAAAATAGTAAAATTATTTATGTAATAAATTATTATACATACTTATAATTATTAATAATAGTATAAATAGGGATTGATTCTTTATGTACTAAAGAATATTACCTTAGTCGATAATAAATATCATCTTGATAATAAAAATTTAGACAATATAAATTAAAAATACTTTTATTTAGGAAAATGAATTTTTATAAAAATATTGGATCCTTAAAATTTATGAGACATATATTTTCTCTTCATTTTCCCAAAATATTTGGTCATTCACTAGAATATATTAATAATTTATAATGATAATAAAATTCATAAATATATTATAATTTATTATAAAAATTATTAATTGTAATGAAATAGTAAAAATATTTATTTAATAAATTATTGTACATATTATAATTGTTAATAATAGTATAAATAGGGATTGATTGTTTATATTGTAAGGAATATTAGCTTGTTCGACGTTATAATATTGTATTAGTAATAAAAATAGAAATTACAGATTGAAAATAATTTTATTTAGGACAATTACTTTATATTAAAATATTGGATCATTGAAACTTATGAGACATACACTTTTGTTGGAAAGTAAATGTCTCATAAATTTCAAGGATCTAATATTTTTATATAAAGTATTTTCCTAAATAAAAGTATTCTTAATTTATAAAATCCAATTTTATTACTAAGATGATATTAATTATTGAACAAAGTAATATTATTTACAACATAGTCATAAAATATTAAGAATATTGTAATTATTTAATAAATATTGTAATAAAATATCTACGTAGTATAAATATTTAATAATATAAATTTATTTCAATAGTGTTACTTAAACTAATGATTATATTATTATTTAATAATTATACTCTTAAATAAATTGTTTAATAACATAATACTACGTAAATTTAAATAACTATTAAATGAAAGTTAATAATAGTATACCTTAATCTTTTAATAATAGGCGTAATAAAATAACTTTATAATATATATATATAAAATTTATTAAACAATATAATATTAAATAAAAAATATCCACGTGTAAAACACCCTAATTATACTAGTTTACCAAAGCACGTTGCCAAACCACACCAAAAGACTAGGGTTTTATTAAACAACCACCAGCTCTTTTCACTCAATTGCCTTATACAATCCTCCGTCCTCTTGGGTGTCCACGAATTTCAATAAGATTTGCTTTATTTTATAGTCCTCATCAGGAATCTCTAGCGCTTCGCTGCTCCCTCTTTCTCTTTCCTCGTCGCTTTCGAGGTATCACCTTTTCTTCTCACTTCCCCTTTTCTTTAACCTAATCTTGCTCCTTTTTTTTGGTTGCTTTTTTTTTAATTATCATTATTATTATTAATCTCGTACGGTAATTTCATTGCTTTTATCATTTAAACTTTTTTATTCTCGAAGCACGCTTTTTCTTTTTTCCTTAAAGAATTTATTTCTTTCGAGGAAAAACATCAAATTGAGCATTTCAAGTCACTCTATGAAAGAACCGAACTGTAACAAAGATTATGAAGTGCTACATTGTTTGTGCCCCACTCTGATACTGATAACATAGAAAATTTTATGCTGGATAAAATTGTGTATACGATTTTTTTCTAAATTCTAAAGCCGGTCCTTCGTTCATTACGATTTATGCACATCGAGTCGAGCTTCATCATTTAGGTTGTTATGTACTTGAAGACGAGTTGAAGTAATGTGCTTTCTTGGGGAACATTTGATTTGTTGATTTAGAGACATCGCGACGTTTTTACTGCAAATTTCTATAAATTATATCATTCTTTAGTCCCCTCATGAACACACAATTCTTAGGATGAATAGTATTTTGCCTATCGTCTTTCTTTGTGATTGGTTTGTTATGGCAAAATTCATCACATGGTTTGATTGTTTGTTATGGCAAAGCTTTCGGACATAACTTGCCATGTTCCTTGTGACATCCCTCATAACCACAATCAATCGAGCTCGTCCTCTTAAAAGAAACTTCACGCGAGCAGTCGCGTGGTATCGAGCATAGGAAAGATTGTTTTTTATTGAGTACTTAGTTTCCCGCAAAATGTTAGCCCCATAAATTCATCTATCTTATTGAGGAAATAGCATGCATGTACCTAATCTCACTTGCTCATTTGCTCACTAGGTAGAATGACATTTAAAATCTAGGTTCTATAATCTGTCGATAAAGTAATTGTCATTCTAGCAACTCTGAATGGTCTTGAGAATTCAGAAGCTAAGGTTGAAAAAGACCCTAATTCTAAATAGCCAAAAATACAGAAAGCTTCTTTAAAAAAAAAAACAACTTAAAGCCATGAAAAATTCATTGACAAACCGATACTGTAACCACTAAAATCTAACATGAAAACTCAATGTCTGATAGTGGCTTGTTGATCCCCATCACAAGATAGTCGTCTTCTTTAATCATGCAAATGTCCAGCAGTTCGGGCAGTACCGTTCCTGGGATAGGCATGGCTGAACTGGTACATCATTCACGTTCGTTTTGATACATGTCCAACTATAAAACGAATCTGTTAGCATCTTTATAAAATTGAGATGTCACACAACGTTCATGTGATGAACCATAAACTATCCCTTACACTGGTTGAATGTTGAATTATGTCTATGCCTTGCGGAGGTGAAATCATATGGAGCTGTTATTCTATGGAGCTTTTTCTTGATTTATGGCTTACCGTGTGTCTCCAAGATGACGTTGAGGTATTATCACTATCTCATCCATCCTGTATTATAACTCCTTATGGTAATGCTTTACCATCAACCCCATCCAGGGTTCATTCTACACGTCGCGTAATCCATCAGGAAACAAAGGAGTTCGTGAAGGTATTAAGCAATCTACTTATTATCCTATATTTTGAAAGTTTGTCCTCTTTTTTTGTGTTTCTAGGATGATCAGTTTCAAACAGCTTGCACTATATAACATCATGGGTCTAGTTTCCCTCTGGTAAAAAAAGGTCATAATTACACGGTGAATCCCAGTGTAGCTAGGTACTAGTAGTCGTCATGATCATCATAAACGAAAATAGCAACAATGTAAACACCAACAACGTCAAAGCCTTTATTCAAACATTTCAAATGGACTACATGGATCCTTTTCTAGGTGGTAGTCCATTTGCTATGGCAACAATCTTCTGAACATGATAATTCTTTTTGAATCCTAAAAGATCCACATAGCCTCACTCTCTTTAAGCCTAACTTTACATAGTATTTGGCACTTGTCAGGACACACAATATACAGTTCTGATATGGATCCTGCTTCTGCTTATACAATCAACTTATTTGTAATATGGCACTCTTTCAGCGTTAACAACAGAGTTGATAATGCCATCACGAAATGACAAACAGGTCTGGAATCAGTTCTTAGCGCAGCTGACGTCTGCTGCAATGATCAGAAAGACATCTTTGGGTTAAATTTGAAGTTCATATGGTATTTGGAGACTTGATATTAGAAACAGTAATTACCCTAGCTTGGGAACTCTTGCTTGATCCCCGTTTGATTGTTGCTGAGGCTGGCACAGTTCAAGATCAACTGGAACGTGCGACTCTTCAGTGATGCTAAAACCATATGGGGTAATTGAACCCCTGTTAACTGTACCATTTTGCCCCCTTGATCCATGAACCTGCACTAGATAGTTCTATGCTTAGCACATGATACCAGCAATTCCCCATTTTATCATGAGTTGAAAATTGAAATAGTATGTTTCTAAATTTGAAGTCCCTTTGCTCTATAGTTATTTACCTTCTTCTTTAATTCCATGTTTTCTTGACGCATAAGGTTTATATTCTTATAAAGTTCCATATTTTCTTGGTGAATCAGGTAACCCTGCAATGGAGCATGAAGTTTAGATCCTGAGCTATAGCACATATTACTTCGAAACAAAAGGTAAACAGTGTGTGCTATGCACCTTTCGATTGAGTTCTTGAATTTCAGTAGTTAATAATTGTTCCTGCAATAATAAAAACAAGATATTAAAGCAGTGAAAAGGATAAAAATGAGTTTGAGTGGTTGGTGAACATGACCAAGTTCATCTGCACCTTCTGCATTCTGACACCACGCATGCTCATCTCTAGTTTGTTCTCTAGATTTTGGAGATCTTTGATGCTTAAACCAGAAAGGTGCTCTCCCATCAATTGCCTGCACAATTAGCTCTAAAAAGGTTGGATGCACTACAATTGCCTTTTAATTGTGCATTGCTAGTTCTATTATTCTTTGTGGTGCAATTCATGTTTCTCATTCTCCCTTGATTCAAATAGTTTGAAAAGAGGGTGTAGGTTCTACCTCACCATAAGCAAACTATATAATATAATACTATGTAATGTTATCATTTAGAAGAATCTTTAACAACAGGGTGCTAAAATCATCAGTGAATATTATATATTGGGTGGGTCAAATCAGACTATCTCCAAGCAAGTTCAAAGCTTATTACATGTTTGATACATAAGAGATGTGTCCACTGAGTTTCATGCAGGTATTTATAGTGCTATGAATTATGTACATTCATAGAAAACAATGAAAAACATAAGATCAATTGTAAACGTGCAGATTATCCTACTTTACTTGGAGGTGACTGTAAATGTGAAAACTAAAACTGGAAATGGTGTTGTCAAATGCAGTAAAAGATGTTAGATTATGCGATATTTGGGCTTCTCGAAGAAGTAGGGGCCATTTAGACTTTGTGAAACCAATTACCTTGCTGAAGATGTAGAGAATTTCTGTTTTGTTATATTTTGTTGATAATTGATTGATTCACCTTAAGTTAGAGCATGTTTGGGAATTGGTCAAAGTGGATAATAAGCCACTTTTGTGGCTTGTAAACCACTGGGACATGTTTGACAAACACCTTTTTTTGGCTTATAAGCCCAAAAAATAAAAGCTGGGGTAACCCACCTTATTTTTTGATGGCTTATAAGCCACATAGTTTGACCAAGTAAAAGACCACTATACCCCTTAACAATTAAGAAAATTCAAAAGCTCTCTATTCTCTATCTCCAACCCTTTTTTGGTCATTTTGACAACAAAGATGGATCATAAGCCACATTTGCCAAACATTCTACTATTGGAAATGGCTTATAATCCATTAAATTTACCAAACACTTTGGATAATATCTACTTGAATTATAAGCCATTTGTGGATTATAAGCTAAGTAGATGATAATCTAAAATTGCCAAACATGGCCTTAATAAGCCTTGTTCACATTATGACCCTTAGGTCCGTAAACTTGCTAATAATATTCTATGTGAAACATAATACAAATACACATCAATGGCTAGTTGACCATAATAACTATATTAGTTACTGTTATAGACATAAAAATGTTACCTGTGACTTTCTTGCAAGCTATGTAATTGCTGCCTCAAGCTCGATGCCTCCTTCTGCCAGTACTGGTGAAAAAAAAAAGAATTTAGCATTTACAGTATGGATAATGAACATGGCTTAAATGAGAACTGTTTGTTAAAACGTCCTGTACAAGGAATTCAAAATCATTAGAGGGTCATTCTAAAAATTTTTTTACAGATTATGCTTTGGAGTACATGTATTAGACAACCGATATTTCATGAAGCTGAAGCACTTAACCAAAAGCTTAAGCAATGTGTTAATAATCCACCAATGTATATAGAGCAAACTTCACATTTAACACTCCGCTTGTCATTGGTTGTTGGCCACATGGAAAGGCCTCAAGTATAAACATAAATCACTTGCAAAGATATAATAATTAGGCTGGATTGATATATTTATGATTTGCATTGCTGAGGTTTGAATGAAGTACTTCATAATGCTCAAATACATATTGTATGACTCCACCCCTAAGCCTCAAGACAAAGGGTACAGGTGTATATCTAGCACACTTCACAGTTATATGCAAACTATGTTTCCTAGACAGTGCCATTTATTTGTAGCCTAAATTGAGAAATCTAAGCTAGTTTAAAATTTTTAGCCTTTAGAAAAGATATTCTTATAGAATTTTGATGCTTCAATGTCGCAATTACCTTTTAAATATGCAATTTCTTTGTCTTATTAAATCTTCATAGCTGCATTAGACCGGCCAATGTTTCCATTTTTCTAGTTTGTGGGATCCTAATCAGCTCCGTTAACTAGGTGTATATGAGATTATTCAATTAAGACAAACAATTTAGATTCATGAATTCACTATATGGGAGAGGATTTTATTTTTATGTGGATCCAAGGCTTCCAGGAGACTCAAGGATATATTGGTTTGATCCAATACTCATAATTTAAACCATGATAAATTTAGTTTTATGAGGCCAGTTCAAATCTTGACAACTCTATCTTTTTCCTGGTTTAATTTGATGATTTATTTATTTATTTATTATTATTATTTTTTGTTCAACATAGTTGTTTTCTCATTTTGGGTCATCCTTCATGTCGTATGGAGCAGTGCCGATATGATGATTTAGAAGCTAGATCATGCTACATTGCATAGGAAGGTATTTCCGAAGTTTTAGAAACCCTAGACTTGGTGTCTTATCTAATGTATCTGGTTTTCATTTGATACAGTTTGTTTCATTCCATTTCCTCACATGTTACTATGCTTAAGCGGGATGAATACTTGTTTAACAGAAATGCAGTCCATTTAAGCGGCCCATGTCCCTTAGGAGTCCTAGGCGCTTAACTAGAGGGCTTGGGTAGCGCCTAAGCCTAGGCGGACGCCTATACCGCTTTTTAAAATAGTAGGTACAGGTACGAGATACGTCAAATTTGTAAAAGGTGGGATACAAGGACACGACTATATATATGTATATCGAAATTAATAATTTACATGATATCAATATTATCTTTTTCATTCACACGTTATAAGAAGCAAAATGCCTATAATATTGTTATATTTTTTTAATTATGCATATTATAAATTGGAAAAAAATACACTCACTTTGAACTATATATACAAACGGCGCTCTAGAGTTATAGTTTTGAGTGTCTGCTAAAATGAACCCGACCCTTGTCCACCGAGTTTCAGAAAGTGATATGAAGTGTAGAATATACATTCAAGAAGTGTATTGAGAGTTTTAAACTAAAAAAATGTATTATAATTGAGTACATGTCTTAGTAAATGTATGTGTATATTCATGGAGAGTCGAAGGAGTGTCAGTGCCTGCTACTGGTATGGGAAGTGTCGAGTGCAGGTACAACTTCATGGTAGAAGTGTCTACTCTACACAACATTTTTTAGAAGGCATCCAAATTAAAATTAGCTTTAGTTGAAGGCGACAAGTAAAATATGTAGGAGAGAAGTCATTATAAACTTGGGATCCCTGGAAAATGTCTACAAATTACATGCTCATATCTACGAGATCATTTACAAATGAATCATAATGCTTATGGCTCTGTGCTAGCAAGTTCTATTTGCTGATAACAACCGGAAGCTTTTATCATCAAGAAACAACTTAAAGGAGAAACATGCAAACTTTCATCTATATATTGACCATGTGCTGCAAATTATTGCAAACGCTTCATCTTTTTACTGTCTACTTGGTTTTGTGTCGTGGGATCCATTCTAGCAAAGTTACCGATGGATATAGTTAACTTTTGACTAGAATCGATATTGTGACTCCATTATTACCATTATGATCATGTCTTTGCTTTTTCCCATCTTCTTGGGGTCAACTACAGAGCAAAACGATCCACAAGATGATTTGAAATTTTTTTTATTTATCGGCCATCAGTTCAAAGTCATCCCTCTTAACTAGTTCTGAATTCCTAATATAGGAAAAGATCGATTGCAGGTACAACCCCTGTGCTATACGGGTTGGCTACTGATTACCCCTACACTTTTTATTAGCATTTTGACCCTCATCTCAAAATGGAGTTATCTCCCCCAATCTGCATACGTCATATGGGTATCACGTAACTTCAACGTGTTGCAAAGAAACTCCCTGTTCTCTTATAGATGTAGAACATATAGCTCCTGTAGTACAATTATAGATAACAAAGAGAGAACTCCATTTGTGCATCAGGGTTCTAATAATTCATAAAAATGTTACGGGGTAGTGAGTGATTGACCTCCTGTAGTACAGGGAGTGTATCTGCAACTAACCCTATAGAAAACTAATAATTTGAGAGGGTTTCACCATAGATTCAGGAAGGCTATATGTAGGAACACCTACATTACTGTTTATGTAAAGGTTGCACAACAAAGGAGTAAGCATTCAAAATCCTGTTGGACTAAGAAATAACCTATAAGAAGGGGAAGAATGGTGAATTTAGCAACCTGTACCTCTCTCGACTTATGGATAATGGCACATGGCTATTTTGCGTTTATCAATTGATGTTGCACTGGGTGTAACTCAAGTCTCCTATCCCTGGAATCAATCGCATCTCCCTTCCTTTCAGCACTCTTCCTGGTTTCCAAGCGAAGCCTTGTGACACATTTCTACATTTTTAGCATGCCATACTTGTAGCATAGGTTTTCCAGATTCTTTATATCAATATACCTGTGTTGTGCCATGTCATGTCTTTTCCATGTATCCTTTTCCATGCAACAAAGTTTGTGGTTTCTCGGGCAATCTGGTTGTAGGCATTAGAAACCCCTGACCGATATAATCTATTTCCAAATCAAATGTCAGATTGTAATATATCTAGTTATGTCATACCTGTTACTATTAGACTTTCACTTCTATCTAGTTGACACTCAAACATCATGTTTTCCATTTATAGTATATACATGCTACCTCTCATGGAATCATTCTTGATCTTGAAGAATTAGAAGTCCCAAAATATATTGGAAGCATCATGATGCTTGGTTATCTACATTTGAATTTCTCATCCTTAAGTTTACTTTAATACCCAACCCTTTCCAGCTAAGCTTCATATTCACCTTCAATACTCGATGACCTTGGCTGAGCTTCTCCCACTACAGTGAAAGACACTGAAAATATCATGGTCTCATCTGTGAAGGAGGTGGTAAACTTTTACCCTTTTGCCTAATAATAGTTTTCAATTAATAATATAAGCGTATGGATGTCCTATTCAGATAGAGTCCTAGGTGTTGTAATGACTGTTCTCCACCGTATCCAGTCACGGTTATGCAAAGGAACACCAGCTATATCCAAACTATATTTAAAATGATTTCAAATGGGGAGTTTATTCTGATTCATAGGATTAAACACATTTCTTTGATGAACTGCATTAGTTTCCAATTTTATAGTGTAGATAGGAGTGGGGAAGTTTATAATGGTTGGTGCACTTTCCAATCTTAGGATAAAGTGTTTGGTCAAATCCCATCTACGTTTGAACAGTATGTTCTGATCATAAATGAGAATGTGGACCAGTTTTACTTCACTCTTCGTGTATAAGGACTCTAATTGTCATGTATACTACGTTCACTGGCATGTTCCATATTCAATATCTTAACACCATATTTTAGATGATGTTCTCTCTGATTTAGTGAAAAAAGAATCCAAATATCTATTGATATATGTACAGGAGCTACCGAAACGGGGTTGATTGTTGAGTTGGGTGGTAAACAAAAGTCTGCAGGTACAGACTGAATCTGCAACAGAGAGTAATAATATAGATGTGTTTGTAGAGAGTGAGGCACAAGGAGAGATGCCTGCAGGAGATATTGAGTATGACTTTGAAATTTACAGTATTTTAGTATCTCGAAGCTATTGATATTTTCCAGTAACTTTTACATACCCTTGATGGTTCTGCATTGCAAGTTCTAGAATCGGCAGTTGCTTGTTCAACTTAGCGCTGAAAGATATTCCTGCACTTCGCTTGTTCCTCTGTTGACGAGAATAACCTGGAAAAAGTTTAATCCATTGGCAGTAACTTCTTTTCATAGAATACATAGCCATCTATGTATAATTGGATGATGTAGTTATTGAAATCCAAGGGAACCCATAATTTGACACTGAATTATTGACCAATGTCCTCTGCATCCATGTTAATTCAACCTATCGTCATGTTTGGATAGGCAATTAACAGGCAGATCCTATGCTAATAATTCTTCTTAACTCAAGTCGGTTATATTACCTTCAAAAAGACTTACTATCAAGAACATAGGTACATGGATGCAGTTCTGTCTCCTGTTCTTTTGTAAATGTATTCCCAAGAAGCCTCTTTCGAGATTCTTTCTAACTATGAAAATTGCAATTAGAAGCTTTAGCATCTATTCTTCTATTCTCCTTAATCGTATTTTAACATTGTGCTGGGAATTTGATTCACTAATTTCTCTTGCTCAACGAAGCTTCCTAATGCATCCTCTGGGGAGATAAAAAGAGTGCCATACCAATGTACCGTGATGTGGAATGGGGGATCATCCTGCAATTGTGTTACACTTGATATCTTTTTTTGTTCGAAAAACATATTACTGTAGGGTTAATGTGTCCAGTCTTCAATCTGTGACCTCCAACAATCCAGTTCCCCTAGTCCCATTGAGCCAAGCCTCAGTTGCTTGTCGACCAATGCTCACACATTACAAAAGTCTTTGTAATGTACATATGTTCTTGATAGCAACTCTTTTTGAGTGTAATATAACCGGCTTGAATTAAGTAGAGCTAGCAGCACAGGATCTGGCAGTTGATTGCCTCAGTTGCTTGTCGACCAATGGTTACACAATAAAAGTCTTTGGAATCTGATCAAGTGTTTTATTCGGAGTAAAAAGTTCTTCTATATTTATAGAGTATGCTCCCATATTTTGCTTATTGTGTTGTCATTTTCCTGTCCATCAAAGCTAGGATAGCACATTCGGTAGTCTGACAGACAACCAACAGACAAGATTGGATTTTCATGACATGAATCATAAAGAAGAAAAAGCAATCAACTTTGCCTTCAACATTTGGATTAAATTTTTTTCTTGACTTTTGGATTTAAGATGTCACAGAAGGTGAGAATTGGTGAAAGTGAAGGTTGCGAACACACCAATATCTAGCAATGTGAGATTCGTAGTCGAAGTGAGAAATATCCATATGATCTGCAAGTTCGTCTCATGAAAACAGGAAGATACATTTCCTGAATAGCAGATCAGGCCTTAACTAAAAGTTACTAAATCATGATCTTAAGCTTCAATGTATGGGGAAAATACGATACAAGAACCCTTACGATCATAAGAATTTTAGAATTTTAGAACCCTCTTATTGTTTCCAATAATCATGAACTCCAGATTCTTGAACTTATCTCAGCTTTAAGACCGGCGTGAAAGGGATGAATGGAGAGCACTTATTTTGACCTAGATAAGTTAATCTTGGGATATAATGTGATAAATGACAGGAACTGGAATCGAAACAAGGATGAAATGAATTTGAGGAAGAGAAGATAGATATTTGGTGACCCTGGCAGGTAGAACTACCTCTTGTGCTATAATCCGGAACCATTGTTGGATATGCGCCTCTGAGGCAAGAAGAAGCAAGGTTGCAGTTTTCATTAAGTTATAATTATTAATCATAGGATAGTGTGGTAAGTGGCTAAGTATCTGGATACCCATGTCTAGTTTTGTAGAATTCATCTCAACTTATCGTGATCGTGATCCCGATCAAAGCCTTTTCCCACAGAATTGAGGTCTGTTAGTTGGTGGTTTGAATTTCAACAATCGCGGGACCCATTTGAAAAGGATGATAGAAAAATCTTTTGAGCAACATAGTCAAAATTAGTGGCTAGAGAAATCTCTCTGGTTGTGTGCGAGAGATATGGAGAAGTGTCGCTATCAGAGAGGAGTCGCTTTCATGGTTTCGGTTTAAGTGAAAGATGAAATAATTGAAGGGCACTCTCGACTACATTCATTCGGATTTGTGGGGACCTGCTCAGGTTCCATCCAAAGGTGGCGCTCTTTATTTTCTGATGTTTATTGATGATTTTTTCAGGAAAGTTTGGGTTTATTTTCTCAGGCACAAAAGCGAGGTGTTCGAAACTTTCAAGAAGTGGAAAGTTCTTGTTGAGGATCAAACTGGGAAGAAGATTAAACGTCTCCGAACAGATAATGGCCTAGAGTTCTGCAATGGTGAGTTCAACCAGTTCTGCGCAAATTCTGTGATCGTACGACATCGCACGGTCAGGTACACTCCTTAACAAAATGGGGTGGCAGAACGAATGAATAGAATATTGACGGAGAGAGCTAGGTGTATGCTCTCAAACTCTGGGTTGGATAAAGACTTCTGGGTCGAAGCTGTTAACACATCTTGTTACTTGGTGAACCGGTCTCCTTCTACCGCCATTGAGCACAAGACTCCAAATGAGGTATGGTCAGGTACACCCAGTGATTATTCAAATTTAAAGGTATTTGGATGTCCTGCTTACTATCATGTTAGAGATGGTAAACTTGAGCCTAGATCTAAGAAATGCATATTTGTTGGTTATGCTGATGGCGTCAAAGGCTATCACTTGTGGAGTCTTTAACCTGATTCTCCTAAATTCACTATTAGTAGAGATGTTACTTTTAACGAAAAATATATGCTTGATCATGAAAAGGTTTCCGTTGAGTCTACAGGAAATGTAGAGAAGGCTATGGATAAGGTGGAGCTTCAGGTGGAGCTCGAGGGAGAGACTTCTCAAAAGTCGTCTACAAAAATTACTCCTACAGTTGTAGAAGAGCAACATAATTCAGGCTCAGATGATGATGATGCTGAGACTGAAGAATCTTATTCCATAGCCACCGACAGAGAGATGAGACAGATCAGACCTCCTCAAAGATATGCACATGCTGAGTTAGTGGCATATGCTCTCACGACAGCTGAAGAGATGGGTATTCAAGAGTCATCAAACTTTACTGAAGCTGTCTTATACAGAGAATTTGGTCATTAGGCCACAGCTATGACAGAAGAACTAGAGTCACTTTATAAAAATCAGACTTGGGATTTAGTGCAATTACCTAAGGGTAAAAGGGCAATTGGATGCAAGTGGATTTTTAAGAAGAAAGAAGGGATCCCAGGGGTTGAAGATGCTAGATTCAAAGCACGGTTGGTGGCAAATGATTATAGGCAAAAGGAGGGAATTGACTATGATGAAGTATTTTCTCCAGTTGTGAAGCATACCTCCATCCGTGTATTGCTTGCCATGATTGCTCTATTTGATCTGGAGCTTGAGCAGCTCAATGTGAAGACTGTATTTTTACATGGTGAGCTTGAGGAGACCATCTACATGTCTCAACTAGAGGGATAATTCATAGAAGGTAAAGAAGATCATGTTTGCAGATTGAAAAAAATCTTTGTATGACCTGAAGCAGTCTCCCAGACAGTGCTACAAGAGGTTTGATAATTTTATGCTTAATCATGGGTACTCAATAAGTACTTATGATAGTTGTGTGTACTACATGCATCTAGGAGATGATTTTTTTATTTATCTTCTATTATGTGCCGATGACATGTTTATTGCTGCTAAGAATATGTCGCAGATTCTTATTTTGAAGAAACAACTCAGTGATAAGTTTGAGATGAAAGATCTTGGCACAGCAAAGAAAGTTTGAGATGAAAGATCTTGGCACAGCAAAGAAGATCTTAGGGATGGAGATCAAGAGGGACAGAAAAGCTGGAACATTATATCTCTCACAGAAGAGTTATATTGAAAAGGTGCTTGAGCGCTTTGGGATGAAGAAGGCCAAGCCCGTTACGACTCCTTTAGCTCCACACTTTAGGCTCTCAGCTTCAGATTCACCTAAGTGTGAAACCGAGAAGAAGGAGATGTCCCGAGTTCCATACTCTAGTGCAGTGGGTAGTATTATGTATGCTATGATTTGCACTCATCCAGACATTGCCCAGGCAGTCAGTGTAGTGAGCAGATATATGGCTCAGTCAGGGAAAGCACATTGGGAGGCAGTGAAGTGGATCCTTCAGTATCTCAGGGGTACCTTAGATTTGGGTTTGATTTTTGATAGCAGTACTTCGAGAACCTCAGTTGTAGGTTTTGTGGATTCTGACTATGTAGGTGATCTCGATAAAAGGAGATCTTTGACTGGTTATCTTTTTACTCTTTCTGGTTCAGCTATTAGTTGGAGATCGACTCTACAGTCGACAGTGACTTTGTCTATTATAGAGGCAGAGTACATGGCAACAGCAGAAGCAGTAAAGGAGGTCATTTGGTTGAGAAACCTCGTGAGTGAGCTTGGGCTTCAGCAGGAAGCTAGTTCAGTTGTACTTTGCGACAATCAGAGCGCAATACATCTAAGTAAAAACTCAGCACATCACGAGAGGATAAAACATATCGATGTCAGATATCATTTCATTCGTGAGGCAACTGCTGAAAGAAGCATCACAATGAAGAAGATTGGTACTGCGGACAACCCAGCTGACATGATGACCAAACCGGCCCCTGCCTTCAAGTTCAAGCACTGCTTGGACTTGGGAGGTATTCGCACTTGTTAGGTGGCCCCGTTTGGGGCAATGTTTGCAAGAGGGGTAGAATTCACTGGTTCTTGATGTTTGAGAATTCAACCCAAGGTGGAGATTGTTAGTTGGTGGTTTGAATTTCAACAATCGCGGGACCCATTTGAAAAGGATGATAAAAAAAATCCTTTGAGCAACATAGTCAAAATTAATGGCTAGAGAAATCTCTCTGGTTGTGTGCGAGAGATATGGAGAAGTGTCGCTATCAGAGAGGAGTCGTTTTCATGGTTTCGGTTTGAGTGAAATATGAAATAATTGAAGGGCTTACCTTTCTTCTCTCCTCTGATGAAAAACACTCCTTAACTCTCTCTTCAGAAAGAAGCGTGTGTGTTTTTGACAGCCTCAGAGAGAGTGCTACACAAACAGTGTGAGGTGCTCATTTTGTACGAGTGTTTTATTGCTTAATTTTGAGTGTTGTAATTGAGAGAGAGAAATATAGTGAAACCCCCTCTTGCCGTGGACGTAGATTAATTTGATCGAACCACGTAAATCTTGTGTGTTTGTGTGTCTCTCTATTTTCTGATTAGTGTGTCATATTGGTATTCTTTGTTCCAACCGCTGCGAATTTATCCCAACAAACAAACCTGCTATTTAGCTCTAACTGATAAGATTCTAGAAGAAGACTTTTACTGTGAACTTATGTCTATGAATTTTCAGTAGCTCTGCATTCGGAGGAAGACTCAGCTTAAGCAGGCAATTCATGCTGCTTTGTTGCCAAATTAGCCTGTGGGCTTGGCAAGCTTTCCCCATGTTTACTACAAAGTTGGACTTAACTCCAGCTGATGATTTGAAGCCAAGCTTGGAGTATTGTTACTTAACCATAACCCAGTTCTAAAAGGAAGTTCAAAAGAATAAATTATGTAGAGAAAAAAGAAAAAGGAAACTAATAGTTTGCAACACGTGCGAATATTGCTACCCGTGCCGCTCGAGCCATATGTTTATCACATGAGAATTATGTGCCCTAAGAAGTTTTGTAAATTTTCCCTTGAAGATTACTGCTGGCTGATCATGTTCCACCTTGCAGATTTATAACTCTCTTAGGAGATTCTGCAGCCTGGTGTATTGTGGGTTATTACATGTTTCAGCTGATTTAGTTTTCAGTCCTTCATCTTCTTTTAGCTTTAAAATTTTATCATAGAGATCTTCCATGAGTGAGGTAGCCTACTAATTTGCATCTGAACAGATATTTTCTAGCAGGTCTTTAAAGAAAGAGGACTTGGAGTATCGAATGAACAAGAAGAGGCTACAATGTAGAGGGTATACTCTTTTATAAGCTTTGTTGTAGCTTTGACTACGAATATTGTTAGCACAAAACCATTGTAAAAATGATTAGTCCTTGTTACAATTGATTCATATGACCTATGTCATGCCTGGGCCCCGGAGTCCATTGACAAAATGTAAAACCTAGAACCCAATGAGTGCAACATATTGTTTGGCTCAAAGCACTGTCAAAATGATCGGTCATAGTTGCACTTGATTTTCATGACCTACCTTATAAACCCATCTATACTCATGTAAGTTCACGATGTGGAACAAATAAATGGGATACCATAATCATCTGTTGGCTTTTATTTTGGCCAACAATGAAAGATTTGGAGATGGTAGGGAGGTAGGAGAAAGAGATGAGGGTTTACGGATTTGGGGCCGAAGTTGTTTTTCTCTATCTCTTCATATGGCAGTTTACATGACAAACTCATTTAAACCCAACTCATTTGGGGATATAATCCTATCCATACTTTTGGCTATTACAAGAACCCAATTATTGTGCAACACAAATGACTCATTACATTTCGTTTTTTTTACGAGCATAAACCCAAAGATAAAGCAACTAACAAAGCATTAATTTTAACTTCATAACACCTCAAATTCGCGACATCTTCTTTGCGGCATGATAATGCTCCATCCTAGTATCACAACCATGCAATATGGGTTTCAGAGGTGGCTCCTTTGGGTCCTAGAGGTGGCTCTCACCTGCTCACATGATAGCACTTAGTTTCACATAGCACTTAGTGCCACACCTCTGGTTAACTAACTTATCATGTTCTAGGTCAGTGAGCCCGTTAGCACAATGTAAAGCCAAAGAACCCATTGCATGAAACATGCTTTTTCACTCAAACCACAACGAAAGTCACCGGTCATTTTTGCACTTGATTCTCATGACCCACTCTATGAACTCATTCATACATTTAATTAGTTCCCCATCTGGGACAAATAAATAGGTTGTCACAATTACCCTGCAACGTCATTGTCATGGTATGACAAAGGTCCATCCCAGGATTACAACCATGCGATATGGATTCTAGGAGTGGTTCTTACCGTGCTCACGCGATATAGCACTTAGTTCCACACTTCTGGCTGACTACTGCTCTAATACCATTTGTCACGCCCTCGAGCTCATTAGCTGATGTAAGCCTTGGTGGATTCACTGATTGCAACACATTTAGCTCAAATCACTGCTAAAGTCACCCATCCTTTCATAAGTTTTTGATGTGGAATAAATGAATGAGGTATCACAATCATCTGACCTTAAATACGGGCTTATCACAGCATGTCAATGGTCAATCATAGGATCAAAACCAAACCGTGTGAATTTCAGAGGTGATTCCTGCGGGTTCTAGAGAGGGCTTCATCGTGCTCAAATAATATAGCACTTAGTCTCGCATAACATTAGTTCCACACTTCTAACAGGTTGACTACTTTGCTACCACTCGTCACGCTGTGGGTCCCATACCATATTGATGCAATGTAAGACGTGGGACCCATCGAGTGCAACAAGTTGCTTGGCTCAAGTTACTCCAAAGATGACTAGTCATTGTTGCATTTAATTCCCATAACCCTCTTATAAACTCATCCATACTTTTGTAAGCTTCTGATATGGGATAAATAAATGGGGCATCACAACGCACCTTATGAACTCATCCATACTTCCATAAATTCCTAATGTGGGACAAATAAATGAGGTATCAGTATCACACACCATGACCTTTGGTTGAAGGCCTTCTTTGTTCTAAGAATAATTTTAATTTTCCTTTCCATTTCATTGTAGCCAAATCAGATTTTTAACCTTAAATTTTGCAGCATAGAGTCATAGAAGCATGACACATGCTAAATATATTGAAAGCTTCCTTGGTGTTAGGTGTGCAACTTGATTCACTCTCTTTTGCCTAGATATGTGTTAGCCTTGCGTTTATTGTCACATGACTTTCTTGCATTAATGATTTGAAAAGCCCTCTTCTTCCCTCATTGCATACTGGCATGCTAAGATTAATTGGTCATTTTCTTATAATTCTCCCACTTTGGTATGATATTTTATGGAAATACTTCGTATCAACATCTCTACCAACCACAGCAACACAAAGTTATCGCTGCTATCACTGAAGAAAAAAAACAATAATAAGAGAAAACCATTAGTATTTATAGCTCACATAAGTTAACAGATATATGCACTATAATCTAACTTGTAAATTGCCCAAAAGCCATATTTTTCATGCAACATAATGCGTAAATGCAGTATCAGCGTTCTTGTTAACGTAAAATGAAGTTGTAAATGTACTGAAAATATTTGTATTAATAGTTCTAGGTAATTAATATGCTCTTCAAGCTTGCATTAGCCAACAATACATGATTAACATGCGGGAGTCTATGTTGGATATTTTCTAAAAAAATATTTAGCATACCTTAACTTCTGAGTTCACATTTTGCATCTGCGGCTGCTTCTCTTTCGCCTTGTCGTAGCGCTCGATTACAGATTTCATGCTGATATTGCAAGAATTTTGTTATGTTAATCTTCTGTAAGATATCAATCAAGGTGATTTATCTTAGTGTATGATACTGGAAAAACAATTGTGCCATATATTTATGTCAAGGATGGGAAAAAATGTGGCAGAACCTTTTCCTTTTTTCCTTTCGGTATTCAGTGCTATGAAATTCTAAACCATCATTGTGCGAATGTACTTTGCATTATTTGTTTGGAAACTATTTGCTTAATTTTTTCATAAAGTTTCTTAATGGTATAATAATAGAATAAGCCTGCACTTTTTTCATTGCAATCTGACAACATCACAAGCTTTTATTATACAAAACAAATACCAACCGAGGAGCAAATATCAAAGAGAGAAAACATGGTGATCTATAGATTATATAGGAAAAAACCTTCACATATGGAGTTTAGGAGCTGAGAAAAGGCTATACCAAAAAGGTGCATCATTAATTCCGATATTGTTTTTGTAAATGTACATGATCATTCACAAGTTGCCATAATTTGCATAAAAGTTGCCAACATTACAGGCAATATATAATATTTCAAGAGATCTTTGTGCTATTATTGTACAGAAAGTGTCATATAAAATCTTATTTATGAGACACTACGATAAAAGTTGTATTTATCCATACTTATTTTATGACACATATAAAAGTGTCATTTTATTTGCAAAAGATTAAACAATAGTGACACAAATAAAAAGTGTGGCAAATCACGACACATATTTGTGTTATTAGATATATAATTAAATATAGTTGAAATAGGCTAATAGTCCAACATGAATTGTGAGAAGATCTATTAATGAGTTTAAATAATAAATCTTAGATTTTAATTTTAATGATGATTAAAAATTTATGATAGTGTAGAAGCTAAAAAGCTTCATAGTTAATTGTGCTTTGGTGAGAGTAATTCTAGGATGGGTGACCTTCTGGGAAGTTATAATGTTGAATTATGATACTCTTTATATTTTTAATGGTATAGACACAACTATGTGTCAACACTCTTGATACATATATGTGTCACGAGTTTTGTGACACTTGTATGTGTCACCATGTTCGACATATATATGTGTTGTGACTTTGTGACACATTCGCACATGTGTAGAAAAACGCTCTCCACACATGCTCTAACCACACTTTTGTTATGTGTCGCACTCTACTTGTGCGACACAAAAATGTGTCGCGTAGAGACAAAAAATATATCATAATTTACAATCTTTGTTGTAGTGAGAAGATCTCAATGAACTGTATAGGGTTGAAAATTGGATAAGTTTTTTACCCGAACAAGATCAACCTGTTATTAGATGATGTTCAACGCTTCAGTTTAGAATGTGGTTCAGATATCCACAAAAAAATTGAAACTCTTCTTAAACTCGGGCCAGATATAGGTATGCCATTCAGACTAAACCCTACTCGAAAATATAATTGAATTTTATATGAGTTAAATTCTCCTTCGGTCCGAGGTAAAGAGTAAAGATAATCATGTTCAGCCATTCTTCCTACAGTGGCAATGGTTGTTTGGTTGGCAAAAATTTTGAGGAAATCAAAGAAATGAGGAGACAAACCCATGTGGGCTTGTCTCATTTCCCACCTCTTTTGATTTCTTTGCTTTGGTTGAGAGAAAAAAAATAAAGAAATGTCTTACATGTGAGACCCACACATGTGAGAGGTAATAGTTCTTGTGGGCCCCAAAAGAAGGAAAACCCATTTCCTCCCAAAAAGCTCTGAAATAGGCTTTAAAAATGAGAAATGTGGACCTCACATTGTACTTAAGCTATTTCTTTATTTTCGTTTTCTTTTCTTAACTTTTAGGGAAATAACCAAACAGGTCTTAAAGCGAGATATATCTTGAGGTATATATGAGATTTGTTTAAATATTTATTCGAAATTTGTTTAAAGATATTTAATTTGGTTGATTCTGCGCATGAAAAACAATTGGTCGATCATGTTCTCAATTCTTAGTTTTAAGAATTATAAGGATTTAGTTAATAACTGGTTCAACAGAAAATCATGGTACGGATGCCGTAACTGTATAAAATGTCTGTTGTGCGGCTGGTGTCAACTCTTTTGGCTGATGTCACTTTTTGGATGGATGTGATAAACATCTGTTATGTCTATAGCTATGGGTTTTTGATGTAAAAATACTGTTATCATTCTCATCTTATGGTTGGGGATGTAAGTGGTTTTTTGTATTCAACCAATTTATGGTAATGGTAGTGGTGGCTGGGGTCTTTTCTGTAAGAGTACCCCATCATTTTTCTTCAAATAATAATGAATAATAATAATAATAATAAAGAACTATAGTAATTTTGTTTCAATAATCGAGCTCTCAACCCGCTGTATGTCCTGAGTAAACCGGACCCAAACTACATAATCCAATATTTACATGTTTGTTGGATATTGGTATGATATTTCAAAAAGCTGTGGTTTGGCCAGGTAGGGATAACTTTTTTGTGTGGGCTGGGTATGTAAATGCCCTAAACTGGGTCTAACCTCCTCAAGGTTTTAAATATCGGATATCAAAAAAAAAAAAAAAACAAAAACAAAAGGTCAAAATCAATTCCGAGTTGCGACTGTTGAGGAAATATCGGGGACATTTAGTACATATTGGATTGCCATGTTGAATGATATACATATATAGTATAATATCCTCAAATATAATCTAAACATGCTTTATGAAATTGAAGCATACAAAATGTAAATAATATATGTTTAGGATCAGTAACCAATTTTAGAAACTTAAACTTCATATGGATGGAAATTTTACTAAAAAGGCGTTAAATAAATTTTGCAGAACTATATTGCTTTGCGACAAGCCACATAAAAGCACACATATAGGCCAACATATCGACTGATATATATGTCATGTCGGGGATATATCACTCAAAAATTGTCAAAAAATGGTAAAAGGATATTGAGACCAAATAGCTTTTGTAGCAAGCTTTATAAAATGATATATTGGTCAATATACTGGCTATACCGGGGATATTTAAAATAATGAACCTCCACAACTGCTATACGAAAAAAGGAGATTTCTTAAGTTCTTTTTTCCTTGAAATGTACATTTTGTAAGAAATAGAATTAGATGTGAGGCCATCAACCTTCTCTCTCTATTGGCTAAGGTGAATAAGAAATGCAAAGAAACATTTCCCTCTACTATCGACCAGTCAGCAGCAGGCACATCACACAATCCATGGTAAATGGTTTGTATCACTAAGTCCTGTTACTCTCAAGGGATTTTGGTCGTAAAATACTATATATGATAAAGAAAACGGAATAGAGGTGCATGAGCCGTTAATGCAGATTCAATACGCATGAATATCATGTATAGACACTAACTGAGATATATTTAAATCAAACAATATAAGGTCTAAAATAATGCATAAAAGATTATGCTAATGTAATTTTTTTGGCAGGTAGCTATCAAAGGAGACTCGTAAAGGGTGAGAACTGGTGCACTATTCACTACTGAGCTGAAGCGGCTATGGAATTCATTCATGCATATAAACAAGCAATATTAATCAGGGGTATAGCTTGGGAAGTTCGGGGCAATGAGTTTGTAATATTGTTTTATTCTTCTATGTAAAATGCTTGTTAGGATGGTGGTGGTTCTGCGTTTGGATTTGCTATTTTTGTATCATAGCAATGAAGAATTAATGTCAAGTATACAGATTCTACTGATCAACTTCTAGATCTATTATGTTTGTTGTCTGTATCCTTAATCATCTTTAATGAAACATGATGACCTCAAGAGAAATTGTGATGCGTGCAAATATTTCAGCAGTGCATACTTAAATATATTGCCGGTTCAGTTATAGTCCACTGTTGCTATTTGCTGTTTGTGTGTGTCTGTTTATTCGAATTGTTCACTGTACGGTGGTGGTTTATGTATATGACTCTGCAAAGAGGTACCAAATGTTAGTAGAACTGTGAGCGTATACGCCTCCGAAATGTGTGACCACCTAGAATATAGACCTTTGGTAGAACTCCTTTGATTTTACGGAGATTGGTTTATTTAGTTTCATACTTGCGTATATAGAGCAGCCTAAGATATTGATTCTCAAATTCTGTTCTCAAAAAAAATATTAAGGTAATAATTTTAATTGAATGCAATGCATCATCCACATTTCATTTTTTAAGGAAAAAACTTAAAGTGGTGTTGACAAATTTACTTTGCTTTTGGATAATCACCGGTTGATATACAGGAGAAAGAGCTGGGGATCAATTTTAAGGTAACCCTACTGTGTAACTTCAAAGTTACTAACTCTACTCTAATTCAAATAAGTCTAATAAAAATCTGAACAAGATGGATCAGAATTTAAGGAATGTGTCAATTAATCAAGACCACTTCAATCCATCTAAAAATAAATTATACTCAGAAATCATGCACTGACTGACTCATTATCTATTCAAAAGCTTCTTCGGATAAAACCCACAACATGAAGGGAAACATAATTAAACATGATGTTCCTTCTTTAGATGTGAAGAGTATCTTTCTAGGGTTCCCTATATGATACTATACAGCTGAAAAATCTATCAAGTTTAGCCAAGGAGAATGGGAACAAGATATAAACCAACAAAGATAGAAAAGTAAACAAAGCGAAATTCTCTATCCTCTTCTACCAAGAGTTCTGGGAGACCATCAAAGAAGATATCTTCTCTGTGTTTACCAATCTCTATGAAGACTCCTCCACCCTTCATAACATTAATTTTCCCCTCATCTCTCTAATTCCAAAATTGAGGGAGCATGTAGAGTCCAAGACTTCAGACCAATAAGCCTCCTCAATGGTCTATTTAAAATATTCTCCAGAGAAGAAATTAGAGCTGCAGTGTTTGGGCTGCATCCTGATAAATGCCCTGGCCCATACGGCCTCTCTATCCTCTTCTATCAAGAGTTCTGGGAGACCATCAAAGAAAATATCTTCTCTGTGTTTACCAGTCTCTATGAAGACTCCTCCACCCTTCATAACATCAATTTTTCCCTCATCTCTCTTATTCCAAAAATTGAGGGAGCATGTAGAGTCCAAGACTTCAGACCAATAAGCCTTCTCAATGGTCTATTTAAAATATTCTCCAAAGTGCTAGCCAACAGGCTAGCCCCTCTTTTACCCTCACTTGTGCACCCTACCCAAATAGCCTTTCAAAAGGGCAAATCCACACTGGACTCATGTGCAATTGCACATGACATTCTCCACTCCTGTTCCTCTAAGAGGAAAGAAATTTGAATGATGAAAATTGACTTCATGAAGGCCTTTGATTGCATAGACTGGACTTTCATTCTTAGTCTTCTACAAGCTAGGGGTTTTAGCTCTAAGTGGTGTCAATGGATTAGAGACATCCTTTCTTCCTCCAAGTCGGCCATTCTTGTCAATGGCAACCCCACCCAATTCTTCCAATGCTATAGGGGCCTGAAATAAGGGGACCCTCTATCCCTAATGCTTTTCATCCTAGCTGCAGACGTCCTCAACAATATGCTTACCTCTAGTGTGGACAGGGGGGACCTATCTGAGCTTCACCTTAAAGGTGAGCTCAACAACATTCGATCTCTCCAATATGCTGATGACACTATCATTATGTGTAGAGCATTCATCCCTGACATCACTGTTCTTAAAGTCATTCTCTACATTTTTGAAGGTGTTTCTGGCCTTGGCATTAACTATGCCAAAACCACCCTCTCATACTTTGGCAAGTCTCCTACAAGAGGAGTTAGGCTAGCCAACACACTCAACTGTGCCCTCATCTCTCCCCCATTCACTTACCTAGACATTCCATTGAAAAAAGGTACCATCAACAAGCAAGATTGGCAGCCTTTGTTGGACAAAATGACTAAGAGGTTATATATGTGGAAAAGTAAACAACTATTCATTGGAGGAAGACTTACCCCAGTTCTTACCTCCCTCCCATTATATTATATGTCATTCTTCAAACTCCCCTCATGAGTTATCCTAGCAATTGATAGGATCAGGAGGAACTTTCTTTGGGTGGGACAAATCTCTCCTCTCCTTGTAAAGCTTTAGTCAAATGGTGCCTTATTTGCATACCAAAGAAGGAGGGGGCGTTGGGCATTCTCAACATCCATGACTTCAACCTAGCACTTATATCCAAATGAATGTGGATGGTTCTGAATAATAACTCCTTCCCGCGTAAAGTCCTCAATTCACTGTACTCTTTTAACCTTCCCAATCCTAGCTGTACACCACCAAGACTCTCAGGTTCTAGATTTTGGAAAGATGTATCCAATTACAGTCAAGCCCTTAGGAGTCTAGTCTAATTGAATTTAGGGAAAGGAGTCAAGGTCAGATTTTGGGAGGACAAATGAACAGGGAACAACACCCTTGCCTCCTTGTTTCCTCAATCTTACTACCTCTCCCTTTCAGCTAATGTTAATGTCAGATCTCAAGGGATCTTCCACAATAATGAGTGGAGATGGCGGCCTTTAATTAGAAGGCCCATCTCCAGCACTCAAATTTCAGAGGTTCAGGCTATGAGAGACTTTCTGTCCAACCTTCTCATATAGCCGTCCATTGTCAACGTAGATGAAGCTAGATAACCATTCCATCCTTCAGGCAAGTTTTCAGTCAAAACTGCATACTCTATCATCAATGGCACATGACATCCTTTAGAGGATACAATTTCATTTGGCAATCCCCCTTACCTCTCAAAGTTAAAGTTTTCTATGGATTCTTAGCAAGAGGAAGCTCAACACCAAGCTAAATCTCAGGAATAAAGGATGGACAGGTGAGGTCTCCTGCTCTTTTTGTAATATAGAACCAGAAAGTGATGACCACATAATTCATAGTTGCTCCTACACCCACCAGGTCTGGGACTACTTCATTCCTTTTCTGCATTCATCACCTCTATTTTATGAATTCAGTGTCATTTTGGATACAAAAGGATCATTTTTTGGGGACAAAGAGGATAGATTGCTGTGGTCAGTTCTGTTCCTGTGCATATGTTGGTGCATCTGGAGGGCAAGAAACAACTTGATCTTCTAACAGACTGCTACACCACCCAGAGTGCTAGCTTCGCATATCTCACACTTTGTGATTTTATGGACATGCAATCTTGCAGCCAAGAGAGCTGCCAGTGGGGGTGGCTCATCGAGGCCTTGCACAGCTGTTGCTGGAGGAGGACTCTTCTTCCCTAGACATGGCTAGGGTGAGGGAAAACTTTCAAAGACATTATAGGCTCCAGATTGGAAAACCAATATGATGTAATTATAAAACTTTGGTAACAGTTTAAGTCTTAAGATGTTGTTATGTTGTTTGGTTTTGGTTGTATATAGGAGCTTTGTACAAGCTCCAAATTTTGTAAACTCTTTCACCTATCCGTTCTTTGAACGGCTTAGTCTTACCACCTCCATTCAGTTTCACACTCCTAGTAGTAGGTGATGGCCATGGTCCTCTCCCTACTCTAAGATTGGGGGCTCTTGGACGGGGTTTTAGACTACAGCCTTCAACGTTAAGATAGGATTTTTGGATCTTTAATGAAATATGAATAGGGTATCTCACCCTATTTCCTTTCGTCAAAAAAAAAAAAAAACACATAACGAATTATCCTTCTAGACATAACATAGAAGGATCAGCCGGTGTAGGTTCATTATTTGTAGTAATAGCCACAGAAAAGAATAATATTAACAAAAGAGAGGAGATAATGTAATTAGATGCAATAGATGAAGTTTAGTCCATGCTAATAGACGCTTTACTTGCATTGTTCCCATATATCTAACAAAGTAGCTAGTATAGAACAATCTCTAGCAAGATCATTAATTATGCATTAGATATAATGTCAGTGCTAAATTCTTCCCAGAAAAATATCAGGGCTAAAATACTTTCTTCAGTTTTCTGGACAGTTAAAAAAGTAGCTAATAGGAAAAATTAAGATGCAACTCTAATTCAGAAACTTAGATTCTCAAAGAAACACTCCAATGTGAAGAGCAAATTGAAGAAGAGTTGTCAAACCAGCATATGTATGAATATCATAAGCTCAGATCTTCCTGTTACATGACTCCAAACAATTTATTTTTCGTCCATGCAATATTATCTAGTTTCTTCAAGTCCAAAGTAGTTATCTTAGTTTGCATCATGTCATCAACAAAATGGAGGGTTAGAGCATTTCTCAAGTGTGTATGTATTTTCCTAGGAGCAGAAGGGTGAGTCTTTAAAACTTCTCTAAGGACAAATTAAAAGTTTCTCATATTTAAAATTTCATGATAAATCATCTATATGCATGGTCCACTCTATTCATCTTTTTATCATGCCATAAAATGTTTATGGACAAAAAGCATATAATTTTAAAGGTTTCATGTCAACCATCTAGTTGCTTTTCCCCTATAGAAAGCTGTTTATTTTACAATAATCATTAGATGAATGGGATAGGAATCTTAAAACCATATTTTTTGAACATGTGTTAAAACAATATTTTTGCGTACATGTGCTTTATGGTATCCGTCAAGATGAGTACATTTAGATCATCTATAAGGATGACAAACCATACAATTCGATAGGTGAAAACAAACTCAAAATACATTCTTAGAGATACTACTCTCCTAGGATAATGAAGATATTTGTATTCTGAAAATATATATTGTTCTTTGAATAAATATAAGCATTTTGATATCAGCATGAACTGTCTTAAAACATAAACATTTTGCACAGGAATATGACTATTGTTAACTAGATCATAAAATTATAAAATTAAATGTTGCAGAAAATTTTTAAAGATAATTTCATAAGAATTATTCTTTATGATCTGAAGTCAATGGCCAATTTTGCACAATTTCCTAATGTCTATAGTAACCAGACGTGTGTGTGTATGTGTGTGTAGTTTGTTTTTATTATTTATTATTTTTTATTTTAACAAACAGAGGCTTTCTAAGATGCATTCAGAAAATAAAACAATGAAAAATACAACTTTTGGTAGTCACATTTAATAAACTCGGTTTTCTAGTACTAGTATAGAGGCAAATGTTTGAGCAGTGACTTGAGTACAAAGCAACACGCAGTTAGAGTTCCTAAATACAATAGTACATGTTAGTTTCAAAGAGTGTTAAATCAATTAATTAAGATTGTTACATTATTTCATTCATGTGAAAGAAAATAGCTGAGAAAAGAGAGTCCAAATTGTATTCTTCATTTGATTACAGTAGATAACGCTTTAATAGGATAGATTGAGGGCATGAAGAAAATGTATTAGCTTATAAGAACTTCCTTGAACCTCCCTTCCTCTCTTTCTTTTGAGTGACAAAATCTCTCCATTGGGTTATAACATGGGATTTAGATATGATTATAATGCATAATCGCAATTGTTCTAACAGATGGGACAACAATCTCACTTTTCTAATAGATAAGAACTACATATAAGTTACTGGTAAATGTATGTAAGAGGTAAGCATGTAAGTAGAAATGATAATCATTTAATTTAAATTATATCATATCAACAATCAGTATGTAAATATGAAATGTTCTCAAAAATATGATAGAAAACATAAACTTTAAGTAGCATATACAATAGTCATGAAATATATATAAAAACAATTAATTCATGTGTTTGTGCAGACAATAGTAATAAGTGCGTAATATAATTTAGACAGATATTTTTTTGTGTGAAAAAGTTGGATAGATATTAACCGTACATATAAGGCATAAAAGTATAAATAAAATATAACTGTGTATGATATAACTGATAATTGTACAAAATAATCCATCTATACGCACAAACAAATAGAAAATCTCCACGAGTGTTATTCTTATGTAGAGAGTGATAATGATCTGATTAAGTATGTAATCCAAGAGCTTTAGCCCAAAGGGTGCAATTCTTGTAGCCTCTTTTCGTCCAGAAAAGCACTATTTAATTAGACATATACATCTTCAACTAGATAGCCCCTAAAACATGCAACCTTAGGGGTTTTTTCTTTTCTTTTTTTTTTTTGGCCTACTTTAGGATGATCAACTGTTGAGAAATCAAATATATCTCAAAATGTTGACACTTGAGGAATGTGAACAACATCATGGAGCGGTAATACACTTTACACAAGCAAAAACCCAGGGAAACTTGAAGTTTTCTATTCGAATTGTATAGGAAACCATGAGATTGCGTTCTCTTGTTCTAAAGATTATTGGAACATCTTACGTGAATTATATCACTCGGTCCAATATATGTCTAGAATGAGTTCTGGCTTGTATATGTCAATCCAGCACTAGTAGCTCTATTATAAATCAACATGCATTCTCTACCACTTTCAATCCCGTAATTAAGGTCTATGGAAAATGAATACCATTTTGCTTGCCAATTTATACTTATATATAATATATATAATTAGAATCCATCATAATGCTCAGATTATGATAACATAGGGTTAACAGATCATATACGTAATTATCTGAAACAAAGGCATATTCCAAAAATCTCCCATTTCAAAAGAAGGAAAAGAAGCAAAGAGAGTTAATCTTTGTATGTAAATTGTTCGGTTTTAGCAATAATATTTTAGAGAAAATAGTAGTAAATATTGTTAGGACAGTTCAGAGAGTAAAAATAAATAATAATAAAAAGAACTTTTACAAATAGAAATATAATTATGAGTACTCCTTTTCACAAGCAACCCTAGTTTATTAGACAGCGATTATGTTATGGATTTCATATATAAAATCAAACACTGAACTATTGAAAAAACCACATCCATGCTTTCAGGTCATGCACAACTGTTACGAAAGCAAACTGATGCAAATATCAAATACAAAAGGAATCATCATAATAAAAGTAACTAAAATGAACTAGGAAAAAAAACTATCAATTCTAGTAATTGCTAGCTAGGTATATTTCAAATTCAATGTGAATTTTATAAATTACTGCATCAACTATCTAAAAACAAATATCAAGTAATATACTGAAGCATATGGAAGAAAATAGTAATAACCTGCAGGCACAAATACTTCGAACATAACTTCCCCTTTTATGAAAAGAGTTGTATGGCATAGTCTCAAGGTTGCATTTGATTAATCGTAAAGAAGAAAAAAAAAAAATTATAGATCCGTAGAAATATCTTATAATTTTATGTCCTTTTAATGATATTTTAGGAATGCTTGAAAGTGGCAAAGGCATCTCATGCCATGCAATGTCTCATTTTGATCAACGGTGTAAAACTGAGTACTTGAAGGGCTGAAACCAAGAAAAAGATACACATAAGAAAGATATAATATTACTGACTTAATCTGGATAACCTTAAACATACATATGAAACCAGACGAAATTCTTTCTCGAAAGAAGCCAAAGCTAATCAATGAGTTTTCTATCTTTAGATCCATAAAAAATCCAGCAACCCATGAAATAAAAGTTAACTTGCATAGCCCTAAAGGTATATACCATCGTCTAGCAATCTCAAACATAACATAAAAATAAACAAATTCAGAAACAATTAGCTATATATCAAACAAAAAATGAAAACCCTAGCTAGAGATAGAAAATGATAATAAGAACCCTAGCTCGCTAGAGAAAAAAAGCGATAATAAAGCAAGAGGTAATATAACAATACCTAGAGCTAGCAAACTCGTGAAGGCGACCAGTGCTCGAGAAGATGATTAGTCCAACCTCGGCATCGCAAAGAATGGCGAGCTCCTTGGCTTTCTTCAGCAATCCATTCCTCCTCTTTGAAAACGTCACTTGTCGACTCGTCGAGTTATCAATCCTCCTGATCACAATCTTCCCTCTCCCCATCAGATCTAATCCAAAAACACAAAATCAAGAAGAACTTTATTTGATCATGAAAATATCCAATAAAACTAGATCAGGGTCTGAGTGGGATTTAGGACTGATTACCTTGTTAATGAAACTGGTGGTCACAAATTAGTGGAACGCTTAGTGCTCTTTTTTCTTGATTTAGAAAGAGTTTATAAGAGGAAGGGGGGAGATAAAAGGGGTTCACTTCTCCTAACTCCCAACCCTTTTCTTTTTCTTTTTTTTTCCCCCACTTGTTTTGCTATTTCTAATTATAATTACTTGGTCCTAGGTACAAAGAATCATAATTTGGAGAATTCCATTAACCCAACAACACACCAATGGCTCATTAACCCTAGCTATAGGTGGGTCCATATGATTAGTAGAGAGGTGATAATTTGGGTATGTAATTAAAATGAGTGTGTCTAGGATTTGATAAATTGAATTGTATACAATCGTGTCAGTGCTTTTTGACAGCGCCGCTAGCCGTATGGATCGCCAACACGTGGACCAATAACTTAGTACGATGCTTTCAGTCAACATCTGTTTTAGGGATTTTTTTTTCTTTTTAACTTTTTAGGCTTCTGCAACTTATTAAGGAAAGACCCGAGAGTAGCAAATCTCAATGATCTCTTGGATTAATTATGTACATGTTGGCTTAGTTTATACTTAACCAAACATAGTACAAGTTTACACCATCACTACAACAAAGATGGTAAATTATGATATATTTTTTGTCTCTACGCGACATATTTTTGTGTCACACAAATAGAACGCGACACATAACTAAAGTGTGGTTAGAGCATGTGTGGAGAGCGTCTTTCTACACATGTGCGAATGTGTCACAAAGTCGCAACACATATATATGACGAGCATGGTGACATATACAAGTGTCACAAAACTCGTGACGCATATATGTGGCAAGAGTAGTGATACATAGTTATGTCTATAACATTAAAAATATAAAGAGTATCATCATTCAACACTATAACTTCCCAGAAGGTCACCCATCCTAGGATTACTCTCACCAAAGCACAATTAACTATGAAGCTTTTTTAGCTTGTACACTATCATAAATGTTTAATCATCATTATAATTAAAATCTAAAATTTATTATTTAAACCTATTAATAGATCTTCTCACAATCCATGTTGGACTATTAGGTTTTTCAATTATATTTAATTGTATATCTAATGACACAAATATGTGTCGTGATTTGTTACACTTTTATTTGTGTCACTATTGTTTAATCTTATGCAAATAAAATGACACTTTTATATGTGTCATAAAATAAGTGTGGATAAATACAACTTTTATTATAGTGAATGGTCAAATGATAGGTACAAAGTTTAGGACCTTAGATTAGAGGTGACAAATTAAGGGTTAACTTATTTGAGCATAGACCAAAGTTTGCTGCCAATGGATTGGTCTTATTAGTGTTTCCTTATGTTTATGGATGCTTCTGATTTGACTCTGTCACTCTATTGGTAATATTTATGATTCTTTATCATCAATTTCGCAACCATGAAAACTAACTATAGCACACTCCATTTGTTGTCTCCCCAAAGAAGCAAACGCATAAACAATAACAAGAAAATATGAAAGAGATGAAAAAGGATAAACTTGTTGAAATTCAACAACAACTTCTAGAGAATTCTAATTTCATGGAAGAATATGTTCTAGTATTTCTAGAGAAATCTATTATAGACATGATAAAGAATATCCTAATGGATATTCTAGATAAGTTCTAGTTAGGTTCTAGACTATTTGGTTCTAGAGAATTCCACCATCCATCCTTCACTATAAATAGGGATGGAGAGAGTGCATTTGTACGAAGCCATCAAGCAAGCAAGAAGTGAGCTTGAGAGCTTGAGTGTGTAGTGTAGGCTTGTGTGAGTGTCCACCAAAATAAGAAAGTTGTGTGATAGTGAGGTGTTCTTGTAAGAGTGAGTGTTGTACTCTTTAGTGTTCTATCAATAAAAATTCCCTTTGTGTAGAGAGTTGTATTCTCCAAAAGCCAACAGTTTGGTATCAGAGCAGGCGATTAGGACCTGTGTTGAGAGTGTGCCAGTCGATCGAGGACCGTATTTGAGACACTGCTTGAGGGAGATCTTTTGACGTGCACAATCCGGGATTGTGAAGCTTGTGCGTTTGGGACCAAGCTTACTTGGAACGTGAGGGACAACCAAGTCACGATGTCATATCAGATCACAGCTCTTGGCAGTATGGAGAAGCTCAAAGAGTATAACTATCGAGATTGGCGGACGTGTATTAAGTTCTATCTCAGAGGTCAAGACTTATGGGATATTGTTGATGGCGATGACACCTCACCACCAACGGAGAATGCACAGCCAATCAAGAAATGGAATATAAAGGTGGGGAAAGCTTTGTACGTGATTCAGGCCATAATAGACAAGAGTCTGCTTTCACGTATTGAAGATGCTGAGACACCCAAACAAGCATGGGACGCACTCGCTGCCCTCTTCTCAAAGAAAAATACTGCTTGCCTTCAGCTGCTTGAGAGAGAGAGCTCATGAACGCATCACAAGGTACACAGTCTATTAGTGATTACTTTCAAAAAGTTAGAAGCTTGTGCCGTGAAATAGTGCAATTAGATACAAATGCTAAAATTGGTGAAGATAGAATGAGAAGAATTATATGTAATGGTTTAAAACCGGAATACACCGAATTTATCATGGCAATACAAGGTTGGCCAGTTCAACCTTCTCTAAATGAATTAGAGAATATACTGGCAAACCAAGAAGCTCTCTTAAAATAAATTGCGAGAGTTTCATTAAAAAATAATAACGAGGAGGAGGCACTCTTTACTAGTAAAAGAAGAGGCGATGGAAATAAACAGGATAGTACTAAAGCTGAAGGGAGGTTTCGTGAGCAGCGAGGGGGCTCTCACTCAGGGGGAGCTCAACATGGTCGTGGAAAAGATGGCCGAAGTGCAAGGCGAAGTGACGAATGCTTCAATCGTGGAAAGAAGGGCCACTTCGCTCGCAATTGCTGGCATAGAAAAAATATAGTAGAAGGAAATCTAGTAACATAAAAAAGCTACTGAGATGTGGTTGATAATGAAGAAAAGTGGGATGCACAAGCATCATCAGCTACAGCCTTTCTTGCTGACTTGATAGAAGAAGAGGAGGATTTTGACAAGGAAGACGTCATGAACGAGCCAGATGAGAAGGCCCTTGCAATCGTAGACTCCGAAGCCATCTACTATAACAATAATTGGATCGTTGATTCAGGTTTCTCCAACCACATATCTGGTGATAATGAGAAGCTACAGACAGCATTCGAGTATAAAGAAGAAAAACTAGTTCTGACTGCTGAAAACTCTAAATTGCTAATTATTCATAGTGATAACACAATAATGGTGCCACACCTCAGTCCTAATCAAGCACAATTACATAATATCTTTGATAAGGCAGCATCATGGTGGCTGCAAGAGGTGACATCGCTAAATTCTAAAAATTTAGAGATCAAGTTGCAGGGAAAATTAGAGAAGAAAGGACAAGAAGATAGCAAATCATCAAATGCAAAAACCAAGAAGCAACAAGTCTCTCAAGAAGATTTCACATAGCCTAGCTTCGCTATAAGGACGTGGACGACAGATGTTCATCAAGAGACGATTGAAGAGGAGTGGCCAAGCCAGATAGAAGACACTGGAGAAGAATCGACTATGCAACTTCAGAGATCGACAAGAACAAGGAAGCCAAATTCGAAATATCCAAATGCAAGTGCTGTGAAAGTCAATTTCGGTATGTGATCAGGAAAGTTGTTGTTGAGGAGGAGTGTTAAAAATCAACAACAACTTCTAGAGAATTCTAATTTCATGGTAGAATATGTTCTAGTGTTTCTAGAGAAATCTATTATCGTCATGGTGAAGAATATCCTAATGGATATTCTAGATAAGTTCTAGTTAGGTTCTAGACTATTTGGTTCTAGAGAATTCCACCATTCATCCACCACTATAAATAGGGATGGAGAGAGTGCATTTGTACGAAGCCATCAAGCAAGCAAGAAGTGAGCTTGAGTGTGTAGTGTAGGCTTGTGTGAGTGTCCACCAAAATAAGAGGGTTGTGTGATAGTGAGATGTTCTTGTAAGAGTGAGTGTTGTACTCTTTAGTGTTCTATCAATAACAATTCCCTTTGTGTAGAGAGTTGTATTCTGCAAAAGCCAACAAAACTACCGAATAGTTCTTTTTAAGATCAAAATAATTTCTGAACAGTCATTTTCCAATGTCAATAATCAATATAATTGTTTTAGGTGCTGACGGAAAATATATATGCATGTATGCTGATTAGCCTTGAGGAATAAATGCATATTGAATATTTTTTATTTTAACCTAGATGTCGTCATTGATCCCTTCAATTTCCCGACAGAGTGATTTGGTATCGCATCAATGTGTCCTTTTCCTCCAAGCCGCATCTATATGTGAGTTTGTCTTTATCTTGCTATAAGGAAATTAAACGCCTGTTAATATGTCTTCAATATTTGTTTTGCATGTAGTTGAGTTGATTATAGGAAGAAATGTAAATGATGTTAGAAAATTCTTACCTTTATTGACTTAATATTTAAAAAAGAAAAGATTCTTGGGGTCTTAAGCCTAAAAAGAAAGAGAAAGAGAGGAGATGGCTAAGAAGTTGAGGATATTAAATTTCAAAAGCATATATAGGTGAAATGATTAAGATATGCAATGAGAGCGCTTCTAGAAGAGGCACAACATGCCTCAGAAATTAGATGTGTACCTAAAGAAGACTAGACACCATTGTTAGCATAATAAAGGAATCAACAAAATAAAGAGAGAAGAGAGTCTCATAGGGTAAAAGTTCATCCATGCAGCCTTTCTCATACTAAGTTACGTTATAATCATACAGCGATTATGTAGCTTTTTTCATAATCAACTTCTATGTTATACTCTTCCCATTATAGAGATTCACGTGCTCTTCAATGTGTCTAGCTAGATAGTAGACATATCACTTTTTAAAATATATATATAATCATATGCCATTTAGTGAATGATTATAATCTACATTTGCTATTGCAATGAACATGATGATAATTGTATGTATATGATTGAAAAAAGTGATCACTACTCACTCTACTGTGAGAACCGTACGTAGCATCTAAACACTTTTCACTATTTTCACAATCCAATACAAAAATGTTCTGCAAAGTTTTTAGACAAATCTACACGCAAAGATACATTAGAGAACAACAACATTCAAAGCAGGTCCGAAATTTGATACTACTCAAAATTAAGCTACATTTCCCAATATCACCTTCTTGATTCCTTAATTCATAAGCATGTCAAAATATTATTGTTTAGAATCATGTAACACTAACCTAGCTAGTTAGTCAATCTCATTCTCTCATGTTGGTTGTTCGACATCAAATTTTCCCTTCCAAATTAAGTAGATACATCTTTTTAAAAGCTACGCACTAATTATATACATGGTTAATGATACAACCTTGTGCATCTAATTCAATAATCTCTTTCCACGTCACACTTCAGCTCAACCAAGGCAGATCTCCATCCTTTGGGTGCACAAAAATCTCAACCATGTCATTTGTGTATCTCCTTTTAGGCCAACGGGATGATAGCTACATCTCCCGAGGTCACTTAGTTGTTGGCTTGATCAATTGAAAGCTCACAGTTTTGCCTCCGCCTTTGTGATGGAATGATAGGGCGATGATTGACACTTGGACCTTAGCACGCAAATCAAGAACTAACTAGTGATGTGATGCTCTATTTATGCACTTTAATTCCTATTTTGGTGCATCACTTGGCGTGCTCATGGGGTCAGCCAGCCTCGTTGTAATTGGTGAGGGAATCGCATCCCATGTGGGCTTTAGCCAATCGAGAGACGGAGGGGGGTTTTGGTGGAATAAGAATGCGAGTAGTATTGTTAATTAATTACTTGTGATGTATCTTAATTTGGTGATCAGAGCTTTTGCTCCTCTTTTAATCTCACTTTTTTTAAAGCTGTGATGTAAGCGTGCGGAGGTCGCTGTTTGGTGGGTGGACAGTGAGGAAGTAGTTGTACTTGCATGCTGGTCATCTTGTTTGTGTCCAGCTCTATATGTACACCCGAAATAATAGGGTTAGTTTGTTGCGCGTAGCGGAAAATTTCGGCAGCACCTCCGGTGCACAAAGGCCACAACAAGAGAGCTAGATCGCAATAAGAATTCCCGTCTCACCAAGAAAACAAGAATCTGAAGCAAATATCTCAATAAAGTGGGATATTTACTCTTCCTCTCATCAGTTCTAGGACTGACCTGTCGAGGGAACCTAAAAGCTATTACAAATCACACAAATAGCTATTACAAACCAATCAACAGCAAGACACACGAATTTTACGTGATTCGGCAAGTTGTCTACGTCCACGGGGCAAGGAGGAGGAGATTTACTATTTGAGAGAAAGAGAATATAAATAGGGTACAAATCTCGCACCAAAACCCTAGAACAAAGCTCTCTAAACCCTCACAAATATCTCCCTCAAAAAGATGCTTAAAACCCTAAAAAAGGGTTGCTCAAACAAAGGATGGCGGCTGCTCAAAACCGGCGGCGTTTTTTGTGACCATACTCTCCAAGCACGCCTTTTTTTTCAAAGCTCCCGCACCAACCTCACAAAACCCTAGGCAAGCTATATTTATAGCTATGAATATCGGGTGGGCCAAGATGCGTTTTCACGTGATTCACAATTCCGTGTGGCCCCCACACTCACATGATTCACAATTCTTCACCTCGGTGAAGTTTTTTCAAAAACTGAGCCGACACCAAAGCAACCAAATGTCCCACTTATTGCATCCAGGACAAAGTGGAATAAATCCACGACAACGGACTCAATCTACAACAAGTCGGGAACCCAAACGAGAGTTCAAACAATCTTTCCCCCCATCAAAACCAACACCGGCTGCATCATAAAGACTGCCTATGTATCCTCTTGCCCAAGGAATCAAGCCTTGCGTAGTTCACCCAAATGGCCGCCAACGGTCTCAACAATCACGAATGTGCAACAAGTCTCTGCAATGATCAAACTTGTTGCTCGGAACCACCTTTGTGAGCATATCTGTCGGATTATCCTTCGTGTGGACCTTCACAATCTCCACATCACCATCTTCAAGAACATCACGAACGAAGTGATAACGAACGTCAATGTGCTTCGTCCTCGCATGAAGAACCTGGTTCTTCGCTAAATAGATAGCACTCATGCTATCACAATGAATGGCGACGGACTGTTGCGATATACCAAGTTTCTCTAAAAGTCCTCGAAGCCAAATCGCCTCCTTCACAGCCTCCGTAATTGCCATATACTCTGCCTCCGTCATAGACAAAGTAACCGTAGACTGTAAGGTGCATCTCCAACACACCGGCGCACGGGTCAAAGTGAACACATACCCCGTCCTAGACCGGCGTTTATCCAAATCCCTGGCATAATCCGAATCAACATAACCAACACACAACTGCCCACCTGTAGTGTCCTGCTCATATACCAAACCAACATTGAGCGTACCTCGAATGTACCTCAAAATCTATTTCACGACGTTCCAATGACCCACTCCTGGATCGTGCATATATCTCGAAACCATGCTTACCGCCTATGACAAATCTGGTCTCGTACATACCATTGCGTATATCAAGCTTCCAACTGCGCTCGCATATGGAGTCTTCGACATCAACTCTCGATCTTCAACTGTCTTCGGTGAAAGGTTAGCTGAAAGCTTCAAATGAGCTCCTAATAGTATACTGACTGGCTTCGTATCCATGCTAACATGGAACCACTGCAGAACCTTCTTCAAATAAGCCATCTGTGTTAAATAAATTTTGCCCTTCTTCTTGTCTCTGCCGATCTTCATCCCTAAAATATGCTTAGCCTCACCCAAATCCTTCATCTCAAACTCCTTTGAAAGCTGTGCCTTTAATTCATTTATAGCAGATCTGGAAATGGAGGCAACCAATATGTCATCGACATATAGCAACAAATAGATATACGTACCTCCTTTCAACTTGTGAAAATATATGCAAGGATCAAATTGGCTCCGAGTGTACGAATGACCAAGCATAAAATCATCGAATCGCCTATACCACTGTCGAGGAGACTGCTTCAAATCATATAGCGCTTTCTTTAGTCTGCAAACCAACTTTTCTTTCCCTGCAGCTCGGAATCCCAATGGCTGAGTCATATAGATTTCTTTATTAAGATCACCATGAAGAAATGCTGTCTTCACATTCAACTGATCTAATTCCAATCCATACTGTGCCACCAAAGCTAGCAAAATCCGAATTGACGAATGCTTCACCACCGGAGAGAAGACCTCATTATAATCAATACCTTCCTCCTGTGCATAGCCCTTCGCAACTAACCTAGCTTTGAATCTCAATGGAGTGCTTTCAATGCCCTCCTTCTTAGTGTATACCCACTTGTAACCAATTGCCTTCCGCCCCTTTGGAAGCTCAACAAGCTCCCATGTATCGTTCTTGTGAAGAGACTCCATCTCTTCCTGCATAGCTACCTGCCACGAATCAGCCTCCGAACTCTGCTCGGCCTCTCTGAATGTAGTAGGTATCATCTCATCGATACTCTCCACCGGAAGTGCATATGCAACTGTGTCGGCATACCGTGCTGGCATCTGTATGTTTCTCCTCTGTCTCCGAACCGTAATAGAATCCTGAAGCTGAGCCGTCAGTCCCTGATCCTGTACATCTGTACTCATATTCTCCGTGTCACCGTCGTGCTCGCCTGGCGTCACCTCAGTCGGCACTCTAATGGATATTGTACCATCTGGACAATATGGAGCTGTATCGATCTCCACCACCTGCGATATCTCATTCGTCGGGTCGCTCTCCACCTAATGAGAGTTGGGAAGCTTCAAGATAGAAGCCTCATCGAATGTGACGTCTCTACTCAGCACAATCTTCTCATCAACTGGATCCCATAGCTTGTATCCTTGACACCACGCTTGAATTCTATAAATATGGCGTTCCTAGCTCGCGATTTCAATTTATCTATTCTCACATGATAAAACGCAGGGCACCTGAATACCTTGAGCTGGTCATAATCTCGTGCTGGCTCTCCTGACCACTTCTCCATAGGGGTCTTTCCCTCAATCACAGATGAAGACAGCCTGTTGATGAGGTGGCTCGCATATGTAAGTGCCTCAGCCCAAAAGATCTTTTCCAAACCACTATGCGCCAATAAACATCGGACCTTCTCCAGCAAAGATCGATTCAAATCTCTCTGCCATCCCATTTTGCTGCGGTGTATGACTAACCGTGAAGTGTCTCTCTATGCCCTCGTCTCGACATAGCTGCTAAAAGGGGTCTAAAGTATACTCACCACCGTTATCGGATCGCAACGTCTTGATCTTTCTCCCAGTCTGCAGTTCTAATCTCTTCTTCCACTCCACGAATATATCTAGGACTTCACTCTTCTTCGTCATGGTGTACACCCAACATCGCCTAGAATAGTCATCAATAAATGTGACGAACCAATGTCTACCACCAAGTGATGCCGTCTTGATGAGACCCCAAACATCTGTGTGCACGTAGTCCAGAATACCCCTCATCTGATGGATGGCTATTCCGAACTTCACCTTTGTCTTTTTGTCAAGAACACAGTGCTCACAGAACTCAACTTTTTCACTCTTGGCACCCTTTAATAGCCCCTGCTTGCACAACGTCTGCAGTGACTTATCACCTGTGTGCCCTAACCTATAGTGCCAAAGCCTGCTCGCGTCCGCCTCTGAAAAAACTGAAGCAACGTGGCCAATCTCGGTGGTCCCCTTCAGATAGTATAAATTTCGATTGCGGACTCCCTTCATCACCACCAAAGATCCTTTAGTAACCTTCGCTACACCGTTTTTGAAAGTCACCTTAAATCCCTTCGCCTCCAAAGCTCCAACTGAGATAAGATTTTTCTTCAGCTGAGGAACAAATCTCACCTCCTTCAACTCACGGACTACTCCATCGTGCATCCTAATCTGCACAGTACCTATCCCACAAATGCCACAGTATTGATCATTTCCCATGACAACAACACCCCCGTCAACTTTCTCAAAAGATGCAAACCAGTCTCGCCTAGGGGTCACATGATAAGTAGCGCCGAAATCAAGCATCCAATCGGATGCTTCCACATGGTTCACCTCCGGAATAATTAATAGAGAAAAGCACGAATCATCGGAATCATCGCCTTTAGCAATATTCACCTCATTGGCCTTCGGGCCCTTTTTCTTGCCATTCTCTTTCTCCTTGAGCTTTGGACAATCTCTCTTCCGATGTCCCTGCTCTTTACAGAATGCACATTGGTTCTTTGATAACTGGTGGCAGCTTCTTGACTTTGACCTCCCTCTATTACCACCTTTCGGATATGGGCTTCTACCTCTCATCGACAAGACCTCGCCTGAAGTACTCGCACGGGAAGTCTCCTTGTCGTTCCTCCTCAAATCATGGTTGGTCAATGCGTTAGTGACTTCACTATAGCTGATAGAAGTTCGTTCGTTCAACAAAGTGAGTACAAAGGTGTCACACTCCTCATTCGGTAAGGAGCCCAATAAAATAACTGTCTTGTACTCATCCGTTATCTTCTCATCAATATTTATCAAGTCGGACAACAACTTAGTATAGTTGTTCACATGAGTCGCTAGTGAGGTACCCCTAGACATCTGAAACCTGAAGAGTCTTCGCAGCAAGTGCAACCTGTTCTCAACACTCTTTGTGAGATACTTATTGTTGAGAATTTTTCACATATTTATTGTAGACGTCACCCCAATCACATCATATTTTAGCTCCTGTTCCAAATATGACCTGATCACCCCACACGCGTTCCTATTCATCTTATCTCATATCGCCTCTTCATATTTAGGTGGCCTCTCTTGGACCATGATGGTCTCCCCCAAATTTTAAGCATTAAGTGCATCCTGTACGTCGCTCATCCACAAACCAAAGTTGATTTTACCGTCGTACTTCACCACACTAATTTTGGTGTTCTGAAAACCAACTTGCATTGTACTCGCCATTGACTTGCTGCTTTCACCTTCTTCTCCCATTGCAAACTAACTCCAAATTGTAGAGAAAGAATAATTTTGATAGGATTTAAGAATCACCCAATTGAACCCTAGATCGGATTCCAAATAGATTTCCTAACCACACGAGGAAAGCGAAACCTTCAACGGCAACTCCTAATGCTATCTCTACCGAAGCCGAGAACTCCAAGAACTAAGCTTCACACAAGAATCTTCCTCCACCAAACTCCAAAACCCTAGATCTAAAACCTGGGCTCTAATACCACTTGTTGCGCGCAGCGAAAAATTTCGGCAGCACCTCCGGTGTACAAAGGCCACAACAAGAGAGCTAGATCACAATAAGAATTCCCGTCTCACCAAGAAAATAAAAATCTGAAGCAAATATCTCAACAAAGTGGGATATTTACTCTTCCTCTCATCAGTTCTAGGACTGACCTGTCGAGGAAACCTAAAAGCTATTACAAATCACACAAATAGCTATTACAAACCAATCAACAGCAAGACACACGTTTTACGTGGTTCGGCAAGTTGCCTACGTCCACGGGGCAAGGAGGAGGAGATCTACTATTTAAGAGAAAGAGAATACAAATAAGGTACAAATCTCACACCAAAATTTTAGAACAAAGCTCTCTAAACCCTCACAAATATCTCCCTCAAAGGGATGCTCAAAACCCTAAAAAAAGGTTGCTCAAACAAAGGATGGCGGCTGCTCAAAACCCAAGCGGCATTTTTTTTTTCGCGGCCGTACTCTGCAAGCCGCTGCCTTTTTTTTTCAAAGCTCCCGCACCAACCTCACAAAACCCTAGGCAAGCTATATTTATAGCTATGAATATCGGGTGGGCCAAGATGCGTTTTCACGTGATTCACAATTTCGTGTGGCCCCCACACTCACATGATTCACATAGTTTTGCATCTAAGGGCGTGTTTGGCAAGTGTATAAAATTGGGCCAGGAATGAACCTGACCCAATTTTTTGTTAAATCATGTTTGTCAAACTTTGAGGCTAGACTTGGCCCCATTTTTGAAACTCAAATAGTGCCACTAAACTGGTTTTGTTTTGGACCAGGGGGGTGTGGTCCAAAGCAAAATCAGTTTAGCATAAAACTAGGTCAGGACTGGTCCTGGCCCAGTTTCACTCCATTTGCTAAACACACCCTAAGTCTCTAAATTAGTTTTGACTTAAACTAGTTTAGTTACATATCAGGGAAGGGGTCAGAACAAAATCAGTTTAAGCCTAACATTTGGTCTAGCAAAAGCAGTTTTAAGTCCTGGTCTAGTTCCTATCAAACTAGGGTCATGATATAAACTGGTTCTGTTCCACTAAATCAGTTTTAAGTGGAGTTGCCAGACCCATATCTTTTAATTATTTGCTAGATAATATTGATAAATATAAAAGAAGAAAATTTTGGATATGAATACACTAATGCAAGGGTTATTCTTTCCTTGACATTAACATGACTTGTCGAATGGACATGATATCTACCGAATAATCTTCCCTCTACTTGATACTGTGTAATGCTAGCTACATGTGCGCGTGGGCTGTGGTAGCGACACATGTCCCTAAGAGGACATGTGTTGTTACCACGTGCTCGTGAGCCCCACGCGCGCTTGTGGCTAGACCCTCTCCTTAATACTAGACTCACTAGTAGAGATCCCAGCATCCTAGACGGCCATAACCATCTAGGATGCAGCAACAAACCGTCTAAGATACATATCCTAGATCGTTATCCGTCTAGGATGTGCCGTCAGGGATAAATCCATCTAGGATGCCGCATTCTAGACGGCATAACCGTCTAGGATAATCTTCGTAGACGGTTTTACATCCTAGACAGCTTAACCGTCTAGGATCTTTTAACACATCCTAGATGGCGTAGCCGTCTAGGATGCTTTTGATGATCCTAGCTGGCATGATATCTTAGACGGTCATGCTGTCTAGGATCATCAAAAGCATCCTAGACAGTGTAGACGTCTAAGATGTTATCTTAGACGGCCAAGCCGTCTAAGACCATCAAACGCATCCTAGACATTAGACGGCTACACCGTCTAGGATGGTTTTCAACATCCTCGACCGTTTTCAACATCCTCGACGGCATGGCCATCTAGGATAGTATCCTAGACGGTCCAACCGTCTAGGATATAACATATGTATTTCCAGCAGATATTCTGCATTTTCTCTGCCCCGCTTTTGACCTGTATGAACAGTCCAAACGAATCATCACATTTCAAATATCCATCACATCCAATATGAATAACGAATTCAATATCCACCCACAATCATATTTACAATATCCAACAATATCCACATCCAACACAGTATCAAATAATTTCAAATATCACATCCCACACATTCACAACACAATCCACAAACTAACAATAATTAAAATAACTATCTCACAATGTTTCATCACTTAAATAATTATCTCACACATAGTTTCAAAACCCAATAAATCCATCATACACACATAGATAATAAGTCACATGAGAAATCCATCATAGTCATAAACATGATACAAGCAAAATTTTAAGGCTCCTACAGATAATATAATGTCTCTCACACACAAGATAGATAAGATAGAAAATAAACAGTCAGATACCGAGCTCAACCTCTTCTTCCTGATCATCTTCGCCGGTTGCATGCTTCTCATTCATGCCACTATTGCTCCCCACAGTATCCGCAGCCTTAGCATAAAACAGTTATGTATTAGAATCACCCAAAATGTGGCAATATATTATAATGCATATATCTATACTATTATTTAAGAAAATCCATTTTTGGTGTTTTACCCGTGTTATTCATGCTTTAAAAAAAATTCCAAACACGTCATGTTAAACAACCTCACAACTTATAACTTATTATAACTTAAGTTGCATGACACGTATATATGGGGGTAAAGTTGGTAAATCTTAAAAAATTAAAAATTGAATATCAGTTTGCATAACTCCAAAAAAATTGAATATCATATTTCATCAAGTTAACTTGGGACCGACACAATATGTATTTAATTAAGATTTTGACAAGCTTAACAATAAATTTAACAAAACGTAAATATTAAAATTGTAACCTAGTATTAGCCTTAGCCTTATCATATGACAATGATTTACAATTGAGACGTCTTCTACTAACCATAGCTCAAGTGTAAAAATTGTAGCAGTGATATCACTATACAAACTCCGGTGTCTTAGGAGTTGAGAGTTCCTTCAAGTAATGATGCAGTAGGGATCACTTGGACTGATCAAAACAGCAAGAGCAGCGATTACATAAGTATATACTTAACAACCTAGCTCTACATGTACTGATTACTTACAGAGGTAAGTAACAGAAATTATTAGGGTTAAATTGAAGCAACAAAGTCAACAGTAAATGAATAAAGAATAATTACATGTAAATGAACTAATTAGAGTAGGACATGCAGTTTTGAATGTATAGATAAAATAACGGGTTTTTATACGAAACCACCACAAAATGTAGTGGTTTTTCAGAAAATAGCCACAAACATTTTAATTTTCATAAAACCATCATAAAAATATACATCCTTAATAAAGTGCCACCAAATCATAATTTTTATCCTTATGATGTTAAGTAATATACTAAAGTCCTAAAATACCCTCACTATGGGTCCCGCCAATCTATTATTATATTTTCTCGTACCAGTACTTATTTCTCTCTAAAACTCTGTTAACTCCCTCAAAAATTCCCTCTAAAACTTTGTTAACTGCCTCACATAGGTTTTAATTTCCTCTAAATACCGCCACTCACCCCTTCATAGTGTTGTCATAATGGGCATTTATGTCATTTTATACTATTATTGAACAAAATATTGATGTAAATTATGATTTGGTGGCACTTCGTAAAAGGTTACTATTTTCATGGTGGTTCTATGAAAACTAAAAATTTTGAGGTGGTTTTCCGAAAAAACCACTATATTTTATGGTGTTTCCTATAGAAAACAAACCCCTAAAATAACAATTGAAAAGCAAGTTGAAGTAATTAAAACAAAACAGATCCGTAATTAGGTACATATATACTAATAGTTGGTGATCGAAAAAGATTCCTGGGACTTGATTTGAAGTCTTTGTTTGATTCTCGCGTAGTTTTGATGACAACAATGAACTTTATTTGAAGTATTTGTTTGATTTTCGCGTAGTTTTGATGACAGCGAAGACAACTGCACAGATTTCGATTTTTTGTGCCTTTTTATTTACCCACTAGGCAATGACCAGATATTGCATGGGAGAAGAAGCATTAGTTATACATGAAGTTAATTATCGAAAAAAATCTTTAGCTTGATACGCAGTTAGTATAATCAAATGTGAGAGAAGTACTATAGCATGATACACTCTAATCTATGGTATTTTAAAGTAGTCCAGTACTTGGATATGATATATTGTTAAAAAAAATAGTTTTTCTTTTACTCGGAACTTTTAGCAGGTCTCCAGACAGACCTGCAAACTGTATTAAAAAAGATAACATAAATAGCCAATAAAAATTATAAAAGAGGGCATCGAAGGACTGTTATTTGGATGAACGAGAAAAACAGTATATTAAAGAACTACGCTGAAGTACATGGAGTGTACACTTTATATAGATAAAGAAAATACTTTATACCTCTCTCCAAATTAATTTCATCTAACAATTAGCAACTATTCCTGTCAACTTTCAAGAAAATGTATGATTCATCTTGTAACTCTCAAGATTCTAAAATTTGAACTCAAGCTCTATGATCTAAACCTAAATTATTAGCTGTGAATGCATAAGAATGTGCTTACTAAAATTGTAGCTTGGAGGACGGAGATTTGTCAGATGATGTTAGATTTGAGAAGGACAACAAAGAGTAGCCGTGAGTTTTCTTTGAATTTAGAATTCTGTACGCGAAACTATTTCATTAATAAGAGTTTAACAAAAGAGGCGGCCCAGTAGATCACATGGCAAAACCGTGTCACTCTTTCATGGGGGACCTGGGTTGGATTCCCATGTGCGCCGAAGGCACGATAAAAAAAATAGAGTTTAACAAAACAAAACAAGAACATTTTAGTTTAATTTAATTTTTTGAACTTGTAGGTCTTTTAGTTAGTAAAGTTGGATATTTTTATTTAAGTTTTTTATTATTTTTATTTTTATGAGAAAGCATAAATTTCAGGCTTTGAGAGGCACAACTAGAGGAATTAGACTATTTGGGGAAAAAAAGACCTTGATAATTGAGGCAAATTGCTTTGTTTACTAAAAGTTACTTTGTTACATGGCCACTGAATTGACTAAATACATTGTTTAAGTTTTTATTATTTTTACTTTGCATTGAAAAATAGGACCTACAAGATCAAAATCTTGAATTTTTACTAAATACATTATTTGGTTAGCATTTTTAATCATAAATTTGAAGTTGCCATGTAGGATTAATGCATCAATTCTAATTCCCTAAAAATATGATGATTTCACTCGATTTTTCTTGAGACTTATCTAAAAAGAAAAAACGAGTGATATTTTACCATATTATCCTCAAAAAATTTATTTTTAACCAAATAAGAATTTTTTGCTTGGATTTGTCATTCATCAAATCCTCTTCAATATGCATGCAAATAAACAAGATTATGGATGTCGATTTTTTTAGATCCGCGATATGCATCAAAATTAATCCTAGAACTAAACAGCCCCTCAGTGGCCATTTACCTCATGTTATTGAATCCCTAAACCGATCGAATCCAAGAGATATGGTTGTCTTTGGGAATATTAATTACTTTGAAATCTTTTTAAATTAAGAGGATGCTCATTTGGCAGATGCTTCGCTAAATTAAAAGATGAGAAGATGTTTTACTATCATCCCAAGTGCAAGAAGGATAAACTTATCCATTTATGCTTTGCAGACGATATGATGCTTTTCTGTAGAAGTGATATGAGTTTAATGGAGCAGCTCTATCAAAGATTTTTACATTTTTCTCATGCTTCTGACACATTTTTCTCATGCTTCTGGCCTATGTATGAATGAGTCTAAGAGTTAGATACTTTTTTTGGAGGGGTTTCTACTCCAACCAAGCACTTGATTACCTAATATTTAAAATATGTTGAGGGAGAGTTTCCTATTAGATATCTGGGCATTCCTTTATCCTCCAAGGGGCTCTCTTCTCATGATTATTGTGTTTTAACTGAGAGAATTCTTTCTAAAATCAGAAGTTGGACTGCTAGATTTCTTTCCTACTCGGGCAGATTGCAACTTATTAAGTCTGTCATTTATAGCATGCATTCTTATTTGGGGAGTATATTCTTGTTGCCCAGTAAAATTATTAAGTCTGTGAAACAATTGTGTAGAGAATACTTGTGGACCAGTTCTTATGGCCATCACACTAAGGCCAAAGCGGCCTGAAGCTATGTTTATTAGCCTAAATTGTGTGGGGGACTTGGGTTGCAATAAATGTTTCTTTTGAACAAAACTTTGATCTTGAAGAATATTTGGTCTCTACTGCTTATGAAGGATTCTTTATAGGTCAGGTGGATCCATGGATATTATCTGAAAAATTGTTTTTTTGGGGATATTGAGGTTAAACCTCATTGCTCTTAGGTATTTAGGAATCTCTTAAAATTGAGATTTGATGCTATGCTTTGTGTAAATTAGAGTAATGGGAATCTTCAGTGGAGAGGTGCCAAACCTGAATTCTGTTCTTCATTAGCTTATGTTATTTTACTTAGTGAGTTGGAGGAAAAACAATGGTCTCATGTTGTTTGGAATAGATTTTCTGTTCTGAAATATTCATTCTCTTTCTGGCCCACATGTCTTGATCGACTGCCTGCTAAGAACAGATTGCAGTACATTGGAGTAGTTGAGGATACTACTTGTGTCTTATGTGGTGTGATGATTGAATGCAGGAGATCATTTATTTTTCCAATGCTCATTTAGCTTGGATATATGGTTTTCAGTCATGGCTTATGTGTAGGATTTCTCACCTCCTTACCAATGGCAGGATATTATGCTTTGGTTGGAATTTTCAAGGAATGGATGTTTATCCATTGGGAGGATTAAAAGGGCAGCAGTTGATGCATGCTTGTACCATATTTAGGTAGCTAGAAATCTGATTATCTTCCCAGGAAGGAAGCTCAGTTTATAGGAAATATTATAACATATTAGATATGAGATCAAGGTGCAACGTAGTAGAATTGTGAAAATGAAGGATAACCTATCAAATAGGTGACGGTGCAGGAAGATGTGCATATATCCTATTTTCAGTCCTAGTCTATTTCTTTTTTTTCTTTTTTTCTTTTTTTCTTTTTTGGTCAATGAAAAAGCTTTATTTCATTTCCCAAATATGAAAGTTATGTACATCAAGTCTCAGGTAATAGAAATTCTTGAGTTACAAAAACATATCATCCAAAAATAAGAAAACTATCAGCTCAGTTACAGATTTTTAACCCTATCCTTAAAATGATCCTCAATAGGACTGTTAACAACAATTGAAAAGATATAAGCTTTTGTTACTCTAATCAAGACTTCAAAATCCCTAGCTTTGTGCATAAAAAGCCTCAAATTTCTCTCCTGCCATAAGTAGTAGACTGCTGCTGATAGCGCCATTCTTTTTAGCAGCTGTTTGAACCCTTTCCCTCTGAGTCTAGAAGAGTACCAGTCAATAAGTCTTTCCCAATTGCAAGTTCTTCAATCAAAACACATCCAATCCATAATAGCATTCCAAACATTCATAGAGTAAGTGCACGAGAAGAACAAATGAGGGTGGCTTTCTTCACATTGATGAGAGCATAGAACACATGCATTTGAAGAAATAATTCCCATGTGATTTAACCTGTCCATAGTGAGCAATTTGAACTGGACAGCTAGCCATAGAATAAAAGAGTATTTGGGGTACTTTAAAGTCCCCCAAACAGTACTATACTAGTCTGAAAATTTCACATGGGTATACGATGTGTATAGTGCAGAAAGAGTAACTTTATTGTTAACACAACAGTCTTGGATAGAACTGAAAAGAGCATCAATACCTCCAAAATGATGTATTGCATGATCTCTCATTTTGAGCAACTGTTTCCACATCCATGAGTCACTAACTTTGACTTGCACTGTCCAGATAGTGGGATGTTTTAAATAGTGTTCATGAATCCATTTAATCTAAGGAAAATCCTCTTTCTGATGAATAAGCCATAGCAATCTTAATTATTGCATCAATAGCATTCCACTTTTTTGCTAAAAAGATACCTAGACCACCACATTTTTTTTAGAGGCAAACATTATTCCAAGCTACCAGAGATGTTTTCCTAGTATCACTAGCTTTACCCCAAAGGAATCCTCTACATAATTCATCTATTTTCTCAAGTACCTTAGCATGCAAAATATAGCTGCTAGTCTAGAAGATTTGAATACCCAATATCACACTCTTTATTAGCTCAAGCCTACTAGCATAAGAGAGATTTCTCTTTTTCATCCAGCCTTGAAATTGAGAAGAGATTTTTAAAATCAAAGGAAAACAATCCATGAAGGAGAGCCTTTTACAGATAAGAGACAATCCTAGATATCTTATAGGCATTTTACCCTCAGAGAACCTTAAAGAGGAGAGAATTTATATTCTAGTGTCATCATCAATCCCTTGAAAGAAAATGGAGCTCTTGCTAGCATTTGCTTCAAGTCCAAACGCAGCACAAAACTCTTGAAAGCAATTATAAATCTTATTGATAGATTAAATGTCACCTCTACTAAAAAGTAGCATTTGCTTCAAGTCCAAACGCAGCACAAAACTCTTGAAAGCAATTATAAATCTTATTGATAGATTAAATGTCACCTCTACTAAAAAGTAAGGGATCATCAGCAAATATAAGGTGAGAAATATGCAATTTTGAACACTTCGGATGCCATTTAAACCCCTTATCTTGCTTGAGAAGAGAGAGTCTTCTTGATAGATACTCCATTCCCAAAATAAATAAATAAGACGGGAGGGGATCCTCTTGTCTCAAACCACTTACATCTTTAAAATAGCCATGAAGAGCTCCATTGAGAGATATAGAATATTTGGGAGTTGTAATGCAAGCAAAAATCTAATCAATATAATTAGTAGGAAACCCCAAACCCATGAGCATAGATTTAAGGAAATTCAAACTAATAGTATCAAAGGCCTTTCTTATATCAATGTTTAGCATTACTCCTGAAGAAATATTCCTCCTGCTATAATGCTTCACTAATTCATGTGCAAGTAAAATGTTACTAGAGATCAATCTTCCCTTGACAAATGTACATTAAGATTCATTTATAAGATGCCCCATCACTAATTGAATCCTCATTGCCAAAATGTTAGAAATGATTTTGTATAAGCAATTGCAACAAGAAATTAGTCTGAATTCAGAAGCAAACCTTGGACAATGCACTTTAGGGACAAGGGTAAGAGAGGTAGAATTAATCATACCTAAGAGAGTCTTCGAATGGAAGAATTCCATAATTGCACTAGTGAGATCCTCTCCAATAATACTCCAAGAGGCCTTGAAAGAAAGCACTGTAACCATCAGGCTCTGGTGCTTTATCGTCAGCAATAGAGAATACTTCATCCTTAATTTCAGCAGAAGTAACTGGGGCATTATGCATAGTGATTTGATGGGGGTAACAAACAAGGACCATTTTGAATAATAGAGATATTCGAAGCATCAATTCTAGTAGTTTTTCTTGTGAGATCTTGATAAAAAGTAATAAATTCTTGAATAATATCCTCCATCTCTGTTAGCCTTGTGCCATTAGTTCTATATAGAGTGTGAATTTTGTTGTGATGTCTTTTAGCCTTCATTATAGAATGAAAGTAGCTAGAAGTCTTGTCACCCTTGAGATTCCAAGCAATGTTAGCTTTTTTTTCGATAAAATGAGAGCTCACAAGAAAGAAGATGGTTGTAGGATGCTATACTTTTTTTTTCTTTATTAATCAGGCCCTCACTGAACAGATCATTATGTAATAATGCTTGAATATTATCCAATTCAGCCTTTGCTCTGATAACCTGCTCGCTAATATTTGATAAGTGACGCTTATTAAGATCCTTGAAGGCTCCCTTCAGGAGCTTAAGCTTAGAACAAAAAATATACATTTTATATCCTCCAAGATTCAATTGCCAAGTAGACTGAACAATAGATAAGAAATCAGGATGTTTGGTCCACATTCTAAAAAATCTGAACGTTTTCTTACCCAAACCTTTGTCCTCCCAGATAGAAAGTAAAGCAGGAGAATGATCAGAAAGTTTGAGTTGCAAGAACTCTACTTGACTAGAGTTATATGATTGCAATTATTCTTCATTAACTCCAAACTCTGGAAGAAGCATCCTGTTTGTTTGACCAAGTGTAGAAATTTCCAATAGACTTTAGGTAGCTAAGATGACATGTATCAATAAAGAATTGGAAATCTACTATATCAGCATCAATAACTAACACACCTCCAATTTTCTCCTCAGAGCATAAAATAGAATTAAAATCTCCGCCAAGAAGCCAAGGAGTAGAAACCTGAGCACTAAAAACAGCTACCTCTTCCCATAATGATTTCCTGTCTTCCATAGACTTGAAAGCATAAACAGCAGAGAGATTACAAGAGAATCTATCATCCAAAGTTTTAACAGAGTATGTGATATGCTGACAAGAATAGAAAAGCACATGAACAATTAGATAGGTAGGATCCCAGAGAATCCATACCCTTCCAGAACCAACAACACTTGCATTAGATATCCATTGCCAGCCAGAAAAGCTATTTTCTTTGCAATAAGGTCCATTTTCTACACTTTCACTTTAGTTTCCAAGAGAGCGATAAAAGAGAGATTGTATTCCTTAATGAATTGCTTAACTATGTAATGCATTTGAGATTTATTAAAATATCTCACATTCCAAAAAGCACGGTTCATAAAGATATAGAATCCCCCCTATCAATATTGGAGAGGTCAAGAACTCCATCTTTGTAAAGCAAAGGAGAAAACTTATTGACTTGGGCAGTGCTCCTTTTAGTAACCTGAGTTCTAGGTTTACCATTATGTACATGTCTCCAAGCAGTAGCAGTTCAAGCATGAACAATCCAAAGACATTGACAATAGGACTACTATTCTAATCATGATTATCACCATAATGACCAATAAAATTAGGGTTAGGAGAAGTACCTAAATTGAGAGGAGTATTCATTTGTGGAGCATTCCTAACAGCACAATCAGCATTAATATTAGCATTTGTCTTAGAAGTTCCATGTTGTAAATTTATAGAATCATTTGCAGAGCCTCCAAGTATTAGTACTAGCATTTGAGATCCCATCATTCAAGATGGTAGTGCTTCTAGAACTAACTTTCGGAGGAGCAGGATTCTTAACAACCCATTTTTGTACCAAGTGTTGCCTCTTACAGTGTGAAACATCATGACCAATTACATTGCAATGAGTACACCATTTGGATTTCAATTCATAATAAACCTTTTGAGAGTAGATTCGCCCATCAGGACCTTGAATATTAACATGATCAGGTAATTCTGCAGCTAATGGCAATTTAACTTCAATTAATATTCTTGCGTACGCAAGTCTTTGTCTGGTTGCAATTAGCTTATCTGTGATGATCGGAGTATCAACAAGACTAGCAATTTTACTGAATCAATTTGCATTCTATAAATTGAGATGTAAGCCAAGGAACTACACCCACATAGGATAGGAACAATCCTAGCTTTGTCCATCTCATCAAGAGTCCAAGGTTTTAACACAAGAGGCCTAGAACCAACAAACCATGGTCCTGCCTCTAGAATATTTCTCATATCTTCTTCATTGTTGAACTTGAACAAGAATAGCCTTGGTTTGATGAGACAAATAGAGGGAGTAGCAGCAATGTGACCCCAAACTTTAAGTATATATGCCTCCATAGCTCTCAATTTGGCATTGAGCCCTATAACATATCCAACCAGTGAATTTTTCCAAAGAGCCTGACCCTCCTTCCACTCATCAGAGGTAAAAGAAGCAGTATTAGATGAAGAAGGAATGAAATTTAAGCTCAAACCGCTCCCAAGTTTCCTATTATCAGAGAATAAATCAGCCCAACTCTTTGTGTGCTTATTTGATTGTAATTTTGCAGAAGTTTCGGTATTAGTAGAAATTTTCCCCACATGCTCACCACTAGCAATAGTTTCAAAATTACTAGAATCTCTATCAACATTTGCTTCACTGTCAATAGTATCATCATTTCCACCATTAATTGGAATATTAATCAAATATTTCCAGCATTTTTAGTATTAATTGAAGTATTTTCAATCCCCTTTGCATTAATTGAAACATTGCCATCAAAACACCCAAATTCAATTCAGCAATTTCATCTTCATTCTCAATTTGATTAGCCCACGAAACCCTAGATGAAGAAGGATTAGGTGACTTACATAGATGTCGAGCTATTTAAAAGCCAGATTGAACTTGTCCAATTAAAGGAGCTGCTAGAATAGGTGTTGATTAAGCTAACAACTCCGCCATGGTCACCCTCTTGAACAAATTGAGATAAGTCTTTTACCATTATTTCTCTTCTTCTTGCCCATTAATTTTTCAACGGAGGCGCACTTTAGCAGAGGAGAGATTGCTTGCTAAGTTGCGCCATAGGAGCCGCTCTTTGTTAAAACCTAGAACACAAATGTATAGAGTAGTTTACTTTCTTTTTAGTTGAAGCCCGTTTATTTTTGTAGAGGGCTTTGAGTGTATAGTTGATTTGTACTCCATTTTTATAGTTGATAGTGAAATTTTAATCTTTCTTACCGAAAAAAAGAGGATGCTCGTTTAGATTGGGATTTTTTGCGAATGTGCGAAGGTACTATAGAATGATAATCTTTTAACTTCTTCTTTTTGAGTAAATCGCAACTTGACTTTTTTTTCCTGAAATAGGAATTGGACTTTCAAACGGAAAGAAAGTGGAGTGTCAAAATATATACCTCTTTCAATATGATTTTAGAACTTTGGTAATGGGCTCCTAATCATAGAGAATTAATCTCACTAGGCTATCATTTATGTTATCTATACAACTCTATAAAAAATATTGTGAGGGTAGACAAAAGTGGAGGAATGAGCAATTATTTTTTTAAATTGTCAATGAATAGAGGATCATTTAAGTAAAGAATGAGGGCAATGTGGTCATTCGTTAATATCTTATTGATGTGGGTTTCATCTTCCTCCCTCCTCTCCTTCTCTAGAAGATTCCTTCCTCTCTACTTTAAATTTAAATTTCATTCTTCCCTTTCTAGAAGGTTCGTTACTTTCATTCTTCCATCTCCTTCTTAAATTTAAATTTTTATGCATGAACTTTTAAAAATCATATAATTTAATAAAAAATTAAAATGCAACACAATGTCAGCTAGGTAGTGGCACATCATAAATGATGATCAATAAACTATTATATAAATTTTAAGCTCAATTTTATTCCTCTTACTAATATGAAGGATACAATAACAATTATGTAGATGCATAAAAGATATGCATATTTTTTAATAATTTCTTATTATTTTAATCACACATTATGCACATGTGTATTTTACTAAAAATACTATAAATACATATTAAATGATTATAATATAATTAACGCATAGGACCGAGAACTATTTAGATAGAAGTTTAATATCACTTGCACGCATTTGCACGCCAATATACTAGCATGTCATAAAATAATCCATAATCCATTTAGTAACAAATAGATTACTAGTGATTATCAAGATGGCATATTTTCTTCTCATTGTCATTACTTGTATAGAGAAGATTATAATTGGTGCATGAACAGTATTCTTTTGTTTCTGAAAGAACTATATGTTCATTTGCGCAGTTTTAAGAATAGAAGAACAATGATAACTTCAGAAAGGTAAATTATATGCGAAGAAAAACCTAACACAACTAGAAAACTGATTGCTTTATGAAGATACTAAATATGGTAACATATCAAATTAAGAATGTCATTATTACAATATATATAGAGTACCATAATAGAGTAAATGATACATACATCTAGTAGTCTAGCTAACTAGTTCCTACACTACACAACCAAGCAAACCCAAACTCATTGCACATTTTCTCTAACCATGCCTCTTTCAACCACCGGAGGCGCCATGATCACAGTCTGCCGATCCAAATTACCCTTCCACCCTACAAAAATCCTCAACATTTCCAAATTTTAAAGTTTTTACAGAAAAAGCAAACAATAGAAACAAGAATAATAGTGAAGAAATGCCTCAAATTTACCTAAATTCGCATCAAGCCCGCGATTTTTGAGCTCTCTATACTCCTGGCACAGCGCGCAAGTGTCACAGCAGAAGTGTAAGAGGCAATCGGGGCAAGGGCTATCCTCGAGGAAGAAGCTGTTCCTCATCTTCTTCCGATAAAAGCATGAAAATATCCAATGGCATCCAGTAAGGCAGCATATAATCGCGTATAAAACTGCGCTTACCTCACATGCTGCATTCAAAAACATGCATTATATGCTTAATTATACACATGATTCAAGTTTGAAGGTTTATATATAACGATTAACTTACAGTTTCAACGCAATTACAAAGATAGTCAATAACAATTACTGCATAAAGAGAGTATAAGCATGTCCATATATTCCTAAATGACTTACATGTTGCTCCTCTGTCAATGATCTCTGCAATGCGGCCAAATGTAATACAAGGGCAAAAACAAGTTATGATGCCTGCAATAGCGTGTGCAATCAGTAAAAATATTGAACAAGAAAATCAATGAACTAATCGAAATATTATGCACGATTAATTCAAATTATGTATACAAGTCCCAATATCATCGCAACAGTCACAGAGACCAGTGGACCATGGCGCCGGAGTAACTACCATGGCCGCCTGCGGAGCTGCAGGCTGCATTTGGATTTCTTGCATAGTAGGAGGATTCATGGGGAATAAAATTGGGAGATGGCTCATCAACAAAGGGTTCTTTCATTTGTTTTTGTAATAAGAAGTTTTTCCTGAATGGATTTTTGAATAGTGTCTTTTGGAGGGAAGAGTTAGGGGACGGTTGCTGGATTCGTAACTGTCAGCATGAAATAATCGTTAGTTTTTGAAATTATCACGTTCAAGATTTGCCTGGGCCTTAATTAGGCTTGGCCTTGTATTATTAGGCCCATTTCAAAATGGAATAGTTTTCGTTTGATAATCAAGAAAGGGGCTCCTTTTACCCATCAAATAGTCATCTCTCATCATTGAGAGAGTCAAAGAACAAAATCAAAATGCAGTAAAACCAGCGTTTAAAATGGCATATATATATATATATATATATATATATATATATATATATATAGTCGGATCAAATGAGAACCGATTATAAATATGAGAACTAAGAACCCAATCTTTACTATTAGATCTTTAACCAATCAACGGTTGTGATTAAACTCCATTAAATTTAAAAATTAATTAAAGGGCACGTTTGTCATTTTAGTTTCAAAATCAGTTACATTATAGACAGTTTTTTTTGCCTAATTCACCGCAGCTTTATTGATTACGTATCAATTTATTCCTTCTTTATTCTTCTACTTTGTCGGTTTTTATTTAAAACATGAAAGTGCTGTTATAGCGATCACCACGTATCAATCTCGTCCAATCTTCAACCATTTTTTGATCGTTTTTCTCTTGTTCGCCGGCGCGATTTGCTGCATATCATTAATTTTCAGATTCAATAAATTAATATTTTTAAGTTTTTCGTTGTTGCCATGGAACTCGTAGATTCAGGTATTTCGTACAATTCATTTAACAGAATCATCGTTTTATAGTTACAGAATCTCTCAGTTATAGTTATAGAATCTATCATTGATATTTACAGAATCTGAATGTTTTACTGTCAGAATCTCTCAGTAATATTTTTCAGTAATCTTAGAATTTATTTAACAGAATCATCCTTCTATTGTTACAGAATCTCTTTGTGATTGTTAGAGAATCAGAATGTTAGATTCTGTTAATAACACTGAGAGATTCTGTAACGATAGAAGAGTGATTCTGTTAAAAACACTGAGAGATTCTGTAACAATATCATTTTTAAGTGATTCCATAACAAAATCCAGAAAGTACCTTTCTTCCTCATGAGTTATTGAGGATTTTTAGATTCATCCGTTATTCTTGCCTTTGCTGGTGATTCGGTAACGATTGTATTTATTTTGGCTGAGATTTCGCTCGCTCGTAATCCCTACACGACTCGAACACTTTTTGAGTGAAACCCTAGATCGTGAATCTCGGCTAAAAACTTTCCGGAAAAAATGCTGTGCGACCCCTCAGTTCTGTAAACTAGTAGAATATGTAAAGTTTTTTTTGTAAATATGGTGGTTGCGGTTTTTAAAGATTTGACAGTTATTTCCTTTTATACCTCTGGGCTTTTTACCTGTTTACCCTTATTTCAGTTTCTAATGTCTATTTAATTACACTATTGCCATCTTGATTTTGGCAGAGTCTCAGCCTTTATTTTTGTATCATGGATGGTTGACTTAGTCTCACATTTATTTGGGTTCTCATTGGAACCGGCCCATATATATATATATATATATATATATATATATATATATATATATATATATATATATATATATATATATATATATATATATATATATATATATATATATATATATATATATATATATATAGAACGTTAAAATGCCATGATTGTGTCACTCAAACAAAGATGTCAAAATTGTCACCAAAAAATTGAAACATAAAGTAGCGGTGAGATTCACACCCTCTCAGCACACATTTGCAAATTCAGAGGAAAACAATAAATTAGCTAGAATTAATAAGTATCCTAAACTATACAAGATCAAAATGTGAAGTAAAGAGGATGGCTGTTGAGATTTATACCATTCTAATGTAGATTCAAAACAAAAGAAATTAGAGTTACCTATCCACTGCAGTAAAGACTTCCTCATTTCATTCTTGTTATTAAGATTGTCGTTGAAATTTTGATATACATATGATTCTAATTATAAATAAATAAATAAAACTAAGTTTTTCAGTTCCTTATGCCTGTTTGATAGTTGTAAGAGGTAAAATCAGGTTTCATGCTATTTCGTTGCTGTAATTGAAATTTGAACTTTTCACATTGGGTTACTATTTAGATTATTGAGCTTTGGTCATAATATGTCAGATAATATGGCATGTAATTGAGGGTGTTAAACCGTATCCGTATCCGAGGAAATATCCGTAACCGTATCCGTTAGGTTACGGGTATGGTTACTCAAATCTATAACCGATAGGATATGGTTACGGATATGGTTTTGTAGTGAAATATCCATATCCGTATCCGAAATATCCGAATACATATTAGTCATACTCTTACGATACTTTTAATTTTTAGATTATGGATTTGTGGTTAATTTTGATGATCAAGATGTCTAATCTTAGCTTTTTAGTTATAATGAACATATTATCAAACTCTTTCTTATCACATGAACTATGTTTTTCTCAATATTATCTAATTTTCTCATATCCGTTTTGTATCCACATGCGTATTCGCATGTATATCCGTAACCGTATCCGATTTTAGCGGATATGGTTATGAATTTTCCGTACCGAGGTATATCCGTATCCGAGATGGGTAAGCGGATATGGGTATGGTAAGCATCATATCCGAGCCGTATCCGGACCGAATGCACCCAACATGTAATGGTTCAATTAAATAATTCTTATTAATTTACCTTATTTATTTCAGAATAAAGAACATTATCTCCATACGATTGTATTGCATCTTATCCTCGCTGTTCTTCCTTTCTTTCTTGTTTTTTTATCAGTAGATCAACGGAGGGAAAATCCCTCAAAAGAAAAAAACAACTAGAGTTCAAAAAACATTATCATCAGATGACACCATCCGGCTTGAAGGGAAAAAACTAATATGAGAGATTCGGGGGGTAAATAGGGGAGAAATTTTCAATAAACCCATTCACAACTTTATTACCCAAAATCAACACATTTCAAATTTATTTACAGAAATCAACCTAGTTTCGACTACGTCAGCAGCGCGAGCTGAAACTGGGTCGATTTAATTAAAAAAAAGACACTTCTTTCTAATTAGTCGGGGTTGCCAACTCGGGGTTGCCAACCCTGACTAATTAGAAACCTGGTTAATGAACTTTTAAAATAGTCGGGGTTGGCAACCCCGACTAGTTTTTTAATTTGTGGGCCCCCATTGCCAACCCCGTATATTTTGAGCTTGTAGGCTAGGCAAAACAAAATATTTCTGCCAAATTGTCGGGGTTGGCCAACTTGACTATTTTGAACTAAGTTCAAAATAGTCGAGGTTGCCAACCCCAACTATTTTGAGGGTTCCTAACCCGTGTAATTAAACTAGCATCTAATTGGTCGGAGTTGGCAACCCCAACTAATTAGAAAGAAGCGCGCGTTGCTGATGTGGTCGAAACTGGGTCGATTTTTATAAATAAGTTTAAAAATGAGCCAATTTTGAGAAATAAAGTTGTAAGTGGGTCTATTTTAAAATTTTAGATTTGTGGCAAAGCTGCAAATATATTAGTACAACAAACCAAAAGTGGTCCTACCCCTTTTGCGGGCCCGTGCATAAGGGGAGCTTTATGTAGCGGGTTATCCCCTTGTTCTATACTTATCCCGTGAAGTTTGGGTCCAAAAAGAGGTATCCTTTGAAATTACGAATATTGTACTTTGATGTAGGCTTGGAGCAATGGCTGCCTTCATGTTCCTCTTCACAAAGAGCATGTTTGGCAACTACTTATTTTTTGGCTCCTTATAAGTTACTTATTATTTATTCTTAAAACTCTTTATAAGGATACAAAAATAAGTAAGCTTATAAGGACTAGCACTCTCAGTGCACGCATTGCGTGCGTCTCCAGTCCACCTATACATAAAAAATATTCTACCATGACATTTATTAACATATAAAATTTAAAAGGTTTTTAAAAATTGAATAGGTTAAAAATATAAGCAAACTTAATATTAAAAATTTATCCGCTTACTTTTCTGTTCAAATCTTAAAGGGTTTTTTTTAATGAAAAACTCATATGCTTAAGTTGGTTTTTTTGATATTTTAAATGTTATGGGTGTCATCTGATAATTGTGCAAAACGTTGAGTGTTTTTCTAATATTTCTTTGCTTGGCGACGAACAAATGAATTGGGAATGAATCATGAAATTAGCTTAATATCAGAAAACCCCCGGTAACTTTGGAAGATTATTAGATAAACCCCCGATAAGTTTCACATATATACATATATATATAATGTCGTGGGTGTTATCTTATAAAAGTGCAAAGTTTAAGGGTTTTCATATAATATAATACCACATTTGATAAGTACTAATGCCTAGACTGTCAATTGGTTTTGATAGTTAATGCTAACCTTGTTGACCCCGTTGACTACTATTTTCACCAATTCTGCTATCTAATCATCAACGATGTTGAGCAAGTCAATTTGCTCTCTACATCTCTCCACTTCTTCAAAGGACATGTGCTGTCTTCGTTGACGTTCATAGATCTGGTTTCCCTTTCTTATGTCTTGTATTGATCGTCTAGTTCATTGTGTTCGTGTCGTACGCGGTCTGTTGTTATTCAGCATGATCAAAACTTTTAAGGAGAATTACTTGGAGATAGTCTCTAATCAAGAACAAACATAGACAAATAATAGACTTTAACCAACAACATGAAAAAATGAAAAATTATGCTCATAACTTATGGATTTTGAACAAAGGAAAAAAATACACCATCTCTCTCAAAACAGTACCTCACGCAAGGCTTGTTAGAAATGATTGACCAAATCAACCAAATAATCCACATGTCTAATGGGTGATAATTGGCCATTAATGGAGAATTAATGGGTCATTATAAGAATTTGAATTAGGGCTGATAAATGGCCTTTAATTGTATTTATTTGGAGGCTGATTTTGGGGTAGAGATGATTGGGTGAAAAGCCTCTATAAATTGAAATGATTTCTCTCAGTAAAAATACATAGAAACAAGAGAGAAAGAATACCCTCTTACCGGAGCCCCAAAATCAAATATTCTTCCCTCCTCCTCTAAAATCTTCACTGGTATCAGAGCAGGCAACAACTTCTCCCTTCCCGCTGCTATTTTTCAACAGAGAAGAAGAACAGTTACTTCGCCATTTTTCAACAGAGATCAGAGACGAGCAGAGAAGAAGAAGAAGAAGCTCCCTGCTGCCATTTTCTAAAAACTCTATCATCTTTGTTCCTCGGGTCTTGAGAAAGCTACCATTAATTGTTATTTCTTCCTCGGGTCTTGAGCAAGCATCCCTGACTTTTCAAATTTTTATCATTTTTTTTTTGCTCTCAAAAAAATCCATCACGTGAACCTGCCATCATACTCATTAACTGCCCATTATTATATTTTTTTTTTCTCTCCAGAGAGCTCTTGTGATTGAAACATCCAATAGTTTATTTCAATTTTTCTAAAAACCCCTCGCCATAATTATTCTTTCTACAAAAGACCCTCATCTCCAAACTAGTATCCCAATCATCTCTTCCCCTTTGGATCAAATTCGACGCATCTTCAACCTAGCAACTCAGATCAGTTCGACGCCAACCAGATCATCTCCAACCTCGCTGCGATCAACGATCAGAGACGACGACAAAACTTCGACAAGTGATTCTCCGATCGACTCCACTCGGCAAAGAGCTTGCACGAATCGGAATCAACTTCTTTCACTCAGACCCAATCAGTTCTTCGCAGTCAGGTTCTTCAAATTTATTATTTTTATTTTTTATCTAACCTTAAATTTTTTTTTTTGGTATATATGTTTATACACAAACCTTATACATATTTTAAACTGGAACTTTAGTTTTAGTTATCTTCTAAATGGCTAGTAAATTGGTTCTAAGTGAATTGGCAAAGATCGAAAAATTTAATGGTAGTAATTATGATATGTGGCATAGAAAAATAAGATATGACCTTATACATGACAATATAGATGAAGTCATCGAAACTAGTGCTCCTACCTTAACCGATACCTCTACTGTTGAGGAAAAGAAGGGGTTCGAGCAGTGGAAGTCGAAAGACAAAAAGGCGAAAAGCCTTATGCTAATGTTCATGGAAGATAATTTAATTAAAGTTTTTGAAACTTGTAAAACTTCCATGGACATGTGGCAATCAATAAAAGATAAATACGACACTGCCTCAGAAGTTAATATTCAACTACTCTTGCATAAGTATAATTCTTCTCGAATGCAAGAGGGAGACAATGTCGTAGAACATATAAATAAAATGATTGTCATGGCTAAGGACTTATCTACTGCCGGGACCGAAATCCCAGAAAGAATGCAAGTGGCAACTATACTGAATAGTCTTCCACCTTCCCTTGCTGTAGCTGCCACTACATTAAGAATGAATCCTGCCATTAAATCTGTTACGGATTTGCCAATGCACTTAGCTATAGAACAAGATTTAATAGCCAGTAGGAAGGAACCAGAACTAAATATGGTGCAACAGGAAATGAACTATGTGCACCAGAGGCAACAAACTGGAAGAAATAGAAACCCCGGCCCTAATAAACCACAACTTAGAGGTCCAAAATCACAGCAATTTAAGAAGAAGGTACCCCGTGGCGCTTGCTACACTTGTGGAAAGTTTGGGCATTTCAGATCCAACTGTCCACAAGGAGAAAAGCAAGAGAATAAGGGAGGCTATAAGCCAGGAAGTACCAGCAAGAGAGAATTCTTCGGTGTGACGGAGTGCAATGCTGTGATGACGGACATCAATGGTTGGTGGATCGACTCCGGTGCGACCATACATATCGCAAAGGACAAGAATGGAGTCACGGAATTCACCGAGCTGAAGAAAGGAGAACAGAGGATCTATATGGGAAACAATACCTATCTCAAGTAGAAGATATTGGTTCATATAGATGGATCTTGGGGATAGTGTTCTTGTCCTCAAAGATGTGTTCTATCGCCGAGAATTGGCATAATCGATCTGTTCCAAGCTTGATGAAGAAAGGACTTGAAGTTAGGTTCTACAATAACCGGGTTTCTATAGGCAAAAATAATAAAGTGTATGCTATGGGAAAATATGTACCCGAGCATGAATTATGCATTCTTCCAGTAGTTTGTAATAATTCTGATAATAAAATTTCCAATTTGAACTACTTGTCCTGTTATATTTCTGAGTCTGAATTGTGGCATTCTAGACTAGGACATGTTAGTATTTCAAAAATGAAAGAAATTATCAGAATGAACTTATTGTCTGCACTATCTAATGTTCAATTACCACCATGTGAACATTGTTTAACTGGTAAAATGACCAGGAAACCTTTTATTGGCGGACAAAGAGCCAATGAACTTTTAGGGTTGGTACACTCGGATATTTGTGGTCCCCTAAGTGTCAAAACTCATAGTAATAAGGAATATTTTATTACTTTTATAGATGATTATTCCAAGTTTGCACACGTCTATCTTATATCTAGAAAATTGGAAGCTTTTGAATGCTTTAAAAGATATAAGACAGAAGTTGAAAACCAACTTGGAAGGAATATCAAAATATTAAGAACTGATAGAGGTGGGGAATATAACTCTAAACAATTTGAGAGTTATTGTATTCAGTATGGAATTAAAAGGCATACAACAATGCCATATACACCACAACAGAATGGTGTTGCTGAAAGAAAGAATAGAACATTGTTAAATGTAGTTAGATGCATGTTGTCTCATTCAGGTATCTCCAAGAAATTTTGGGGAGAAGCATTGTTAACTGCAAACTACATTTTAAATAGAATTCCCATCAAATCAGTTGCATCTACACCTTATGAGTTATGGAATGGACGAAAACCAGATCTAAGTCATCTCAGAAAATGGGGATGTATAGCCCATGTTCTCATTCCAAGTCAACTTAGAGATAAGTTAGACTTTAAAACATTAAAGTGTAGATTTATAGGGTATTCAGAAAAATCAAAATGTTATAAGTTCTTTAATAAAGAAAAGGGGGTCATTGAAAGCAGAGATGCTACATTTCTAGAGAATCTAGAGGAAGAGGAACAAGTTCAAGAGGAAATAGAACCTCTAACTATAGTAGATGATGATTATTACAGTGTTGTTCTCACTAATGACCCAGATATTGTGAATGAACCTAACCTTGAAAATGATGAAATACCTATAGAAAATGATGTACCTCATCAACCGGTTGTAGGCAATAAAAGGCCAAGAACACAACCTTCATGGATGGATGATTACTATTTGTATTCATGTGAGCCATCTTGTTTCTCGGTGAATCTGAGATATAGAAGAACAAGATCCCTTAAACTTCTCAGGCGATGAAATCGCATGAGTCGATCTATGGTGGAAGCCATGAGAGAAGAACTTGATTCTATAGAAAAGAATAAAGTTTGGGAGCTTAGTGATCTACCGAAAATAGAAAAGCCATAGGATGCAAATGGGTGTTCAAAAGAAATACCGTGTTGATGGGTCTATTGATAAATTCAAAGCACGGTTAGTTGCCAAAGGTTACAACCGAAGGTGGAATAGATTTTCGGAGGCGTATTCTCCTGTAGCTAAATTGCATCCATTAGAATCATTTTGGCTATTGTTGCATATCTTGATTTGGAGTTATTCCAAATGGATGTTAAAACAAAGATTCCTCAACGGAGAGTTGAAGGAAGTGATATATATGCAACAACACGAAGATTTTCGGGTAAAGAACGAGAACATAAAGTTTATAAGTTAATAAAATCTCTATATGGTTTAAAACAATCTTCTAGACAATGGTATCTCAAATTTCATGATCACGATCACCAAACTTGGTTTTATTCAAAATAAATTAGATAATTGTGTATATGTCTTGAAAAGTGGGAGCAAATTTACTATATTATCCTTATATGTAGATGATATATTGCTCGTAGGAATGACATAGATATGTTGAATAAAACCAAGGCGATCTCAAATAAAAGTTTGAGATGAAAGACATGGGTGATGCATCATATATTCTTGGAATTCAAATAATTGAGATAGAAAGTCTAGAATGTTAAGTTTAAACCAAGAAAAGTATTTAAGATCAATTCTTAAAAGGTTTGGAATGGAGAATTCCAATCCCGCACCAACTCCGTTGGTTATAGGAAAGAGATTGTGTAAAGAGCAAAGTCCTGGAGAGGGGCAGAAGCCATTAGATGTTCCTTATGCTCAAGCAGTTGGAAGCTTGATGTATGCAATGTTATGCACCAGACCTGATTTAGCTTATGCTGTAAGTCTGGTTAGCCGATATCAAAGTAATCCAGGACCAGCACACTGGGAAGCTGTTAAAAGGATTATGAAGTATATCAGAGGCACATTGACTCATAGATTGGTTTATCAAGCGAGTTCACTTGAAGTCCTCGGCTACTCCGATGCTGATTTCGGGGGTGATAAAGATGATGGAAAGTCCACTTCGGGACACTTGTTCATCTTTGGAGGAGGAGCTGTTTCTTGGAGTAGCAAGAAACAAGGTTGTGTTGCTAGATATACACAAGAAGCTGAATATATAGCTTGTAGTATGGCAACTACACATGCTGTCTGGATAAGACGATTTTTGATTGATCTAGATCTCAATTTGTTAGAAGGACCTATTGATATTTATTGTGATAATCAAGCAGCGATTAGCTTGATCAATAGTGGAGCTAATAGTTCCAAAGGAAAACACATTGAGATCCAGTATCACTATATTCGAGATATTGTAGAAAAGGGAGAAGTTAAAGTGACTTACATCCCTACTACAGATATGATTGCTGATCCTTTAACAAAAGGAATACCAGCGGAATTCTTTATCAAACATGTAAGTTTGATGGGACTTAGAAATAAATAAGTCCAAGTAAATTTCATGAATAATGAATGTGAGTTACTCTTCATGAATAGTAGGAGTAATGATAAGAATAAGATATCTAATCTCACGGATAGTGGGAGGTATATCATTTGGTTAATTTGGCCAAGTGGGAGATGTTAGAAATGATTGACCAAATCAACCAAATAATCCACATGTCTAATGGGTGATAATTGGCCATTAATGGAGAATTAATGGGTCATTATAAGAATTTGAATTAGGGCTGATAAATGGCCTTTAATTGTATTTATTTGGAGGCTGATTTTGGGGTAGAGATGATTGGGTGAAAAGCCTCTATAAATTGAAATGATTTCTCTCAGTAAAAACACATAGAAACAAGAGAGAAAGAATACCCTCTTACCGGAGCCCCAAAATCAAATATTCTTCCCTCCTCCTCTAAAATCTTCAAGGCTAAGGAGGTGCAGGATTTTTAAAATCTTCTGAGTGGGCTGTGATATTTTTACAACATTTTGTTAACAAATTTAGATGGTAAAAGGATTCAGTTAGGATTTTTATGGAATGCGTTGGACGTGGATTTTAAGAGCCAAATTTAGTTAGGATTTTTTTTATCAAATAGAGTTGTTATGCAGAGTGGTTTTGTAAACCGTGCAACGTGTTAGGCAGAGTGGTGGTTTTGTAAACCGTGCAACGTGTTAGGCAGAGTGGTTTTGTAAACCGTACGACGTGGGATTTTTTGAAAATTTTTGGTCTTTTTTTTTGCTATTTCCTAATTTGACCCTATGATGAAGAAGAATTGAATTAAAATGTTGAGGTATTTTTTGGTATTTGAAAATTTTGACACACATAATCGAAGTAGGGGCTTTTCTTAAATAATAGTAATAGATATTTGAATAGCTATGTGTTTGGTAAACTAGTAGCATAAAAGGTTGTTTTAATTGTCAAAAATAACTAAAAGGACATATTGTTGTATCTCATATTGTCACTGATTAATTCATTATTATATTAAGTAGATAATTACTATTAGTAAATTCATTAGTTAATTAACTAGGTAATTAATTAAAACTTAGTTATTTCACATTAATTATGATTATTAATTAATAATATTAAGATTAATTAATTAATTTCATAATAACCAATTTTATTAATTAATTAATTAAAATTTAATTATCTCATAATAAGAAATATATTTGATTAAACTATTTCTATATATTACATTATTTATGGTAAATAATTAACAATATTTAAATTAATTAATTAATTTCATATTCATAAAATAATAACCAATAATAATTTTATTTATTTATTAAATAATCAATTAATATCATTATTCTATAATAATAAAATATTTAATTAAAAATATATTATATATTTTATTTTATGTCACTTTATTTATTGTTATTAATTACTATTGTTCACACTATTTTTATTTAACATTAATTATGATTATTAATTTATAATATTGAGATTATTAATTAATTATCTCATAATAAGAAATATATTTGATTAACATATTTCTATGTATTACATTCTTTGTGGTTATTAATTGCTATTGATATTAATTAATTAATTTCATATTAATAAAATAATAAATAAATAATTAATTAGTAATAACTACTCTATGATAAAAAAATATTTAACTAAAGTATATAGTTTATATATATATATATATATATATATATATATATATATATATATATATATATATATATATATATATATATATATATATATATATATATATATATATATATATATATATATATATATATATATATATATTATATTTTTATATATCAATTACTCTATAATAATAATATATTTAATTAAAGGAAAATTTATGTTTAGGCCCCAAATTAAGAATCATCTTGTAACTTAGCCCATTGACCAAAGTCAAATGTGCTTAAGCCCCTTTTTCCAACTTTTTTTTTTCTTCCACACCCTTTTTCTTTTTTATTCCTAAAATATCCTTATCTTCTTCCTCTTTCTCCTTCCCTCCTCATATCAACATTAACTGTTCCTTATCCTCTTTTCTCTCTCTTTCATCATACTTCCTCCCTCCTCCCTTCCCCTTCCCTCTATTTCCATCCTCCTATCTTCATTTTCCTCTTTTCTTTGCCCATCATTATTCCTCCTTCTCTTTTATTCATATCAACTTTATTTTCTGATCTCATCTCTCTTCTATCTCAACTCAATTCTCGTCTATCCTCTTACACTTTTCTTTCTCCCTCCCCCCTTCTCCTTTCTCATCCATCTCATTTTCACCTTCTTCATCCCTCTACTTTTATATCCACCTTCATTTTTCTTCCTCCTTCATCTACACCTTCCTCACCTCTCTTACCTTCTTCTATGTCCCGCAACAGCTGTAACATCACTCAAATGTTGTTACCTTTGCTTAAACGGATCATTCCCTAAAGTCACGCCACAATTAAGACTCAACAGTTAAGCTTAACATCTAATAGTTAAATTCAACATTGAAGCTTTAAAGATAATTGGTAAGCTTTACAGTTAACATGTAAGGTCTAAAAGGACTAACAATTAAGCTTTTCCATCATCATGACATCTCCTCCGTTATTTTCCTCTTTCCTTAACCATCTTTACTCTTTCTTCTTTCACAACCGTCGCCGTATCCCTTAAAGGTCATCTCCTTTCGTTAAGACTATTATTTTTTAGTGTTAACTTAAAACTTTGATTGTTAAGTTTTGACTATTAAATTTAAAGTTTAAGTGTTAAAATCTTTATAGTTTTTAAAGCTAACACTTAAAATTTATAGTTATTTAAAGTTAACACTCAAAATAATTTATTTTAGCCAGAAGAGGTGGCATTTGAGGGATGTGATAGATTTTTCTGAAAGGAGTAGAGATGGTTGATGAGAGAGTAAAAAAATGGCGGAAGAGAGGCGATAGTGGTGAAAAAAATTTAATTAAACTTAATTTTTAGTTCATTTTAGAATCAAATGTTATCTTTAAAGCTTCAATGTTAAGTTTAACTATTAGATGTTAAATTTAACTGTTAGGTGTTAGTTTTGACTAGTAGGCATTAAATTTAACTAAGGGGAGTGTTAACTTTAACTGTTACGTACTAACTTCCATGAATTTAAGAGATTGTTTATTTAAACAAAAAATAGTAGGTTTCGCATGATGCAGCAGTGACTATCAAAGAAGAAGGAAGAGGGATAACTGAAGAAAGAGAAAAAATAATGGAAGTCTAGCTGTAGCGGTGAAAAAGATAATGATTGAGAAACATTAAGAAGAAACAGAAGGAGACTGCAATAAGAAAAATGGTTGTGAAAGAAATAATGGTTGAGGAGAAGGAGGAGTAGAAGGAAATATTTTTCATAGATTCGTGAGAAAAGAAAAGAGAGATGAGAAGAAAGAGAAGGAGAATGCAATAGGAAAGGTGGTGGTGAAAGAAATAGTAGTTAAGGTGTAGGAGGAGAAGAAGGGAATATTTTTTTTATGAGTTCATGAGAAAAGAAAAAAGAGATGAGAAGAAAGAAAAAGAGAATGCAATAAGAACGGTGGTGGGGACAGAGATAATGGTTGAGATGTAGGAAAATATTTTCCCTACGTTCATGAGAAAAGAAAAGAGAGATGAGAGATTAAGAGTGAGGATAGTTTGTGGATAAAGAAAAATTATTTTCTCTCTCTGGTGAGGTAGCAACATGAAAAGCGATTTTTCACATGAGAAAGTGGGTCAGGAGGGAAAACACGTGGTGAAAAGTTGAAGGGGGTGCAGCACATGAGAGTTCTTAAAAAGGGGTCTAGACATAATTTTTCCTTAATTAAGGTATATTTTCTATATATCATATTATTTATTCCTATTAATTACTAATATTGATACTATTTAATTAATTTCATATTAGGAGATTTGTTGTAGGATGATAAAGGAGCTTGGAGGGGTAATTTGGTCTTTTGACATGAAGAAGTAATCTCTACTTATAAGTTACAAATAAGTAAAGAAGTAAAGTTTTACGAAACATGTTATTGATACCTTAAAAGTAAAAAGCTACTTATAGGTCGAAATAAGTATGTTGCCAAACATGCTCAAAGTAATGGGATAGGCTACAAGGTTCGATTGTTGTGTGGGTTGTTCGTAAATGCGAAGCCGGATGAGATAATAGAAGCACCTAATGAGGTTATTGACGAGGATCAGTACCCTCGTCTCTTCAAGCCATTCCACTTTGGAGAATTTTACAAGTATTTCCGATATCTATTTGCTGCAGAGGATTCTCTCAATGTATTTGCAGGAATCTATTTAGACGATGATGCTTGCAAAGTATAAAAGTTGTTTGTTGAGGGTTACTGACAAGCGTCTGCTAGACAAACATGAAGTTTGGAGAGAACAGTGATGGTCTGGTTCTCTGATCCGTTGAAAATGTGGTCATTTGCTAGTGCAGATAAATACTGAAATAATTAATAAAGACTACATGTTTTTGTTTGGCTTTTTTTGAACAATACGCCGCCCAAATTTATACACTACTTGATAATTTACTCCTCAAATCTAGATATTTGCTAATTTACATTTGACGAAGCTCTATCCGGTCATCTGAAACTATAATAATGAACCCGGTGCTTTTGAGAGGGAAAATAAACAAGAAGAAAGATGACGCATAACCACCTAAGCAGCCCAATGGGCTAGAGAGAGCCATTGATCTCATCTTTCATTATTCTTTCTTTTTTATCCTAATGCCTCCTGATGTTTCTTTGATTGTCTCTTTTTGCCTTTTTGTTCTTGTCAAGTCATATATGACTTTGTTTGGCTGGGGTCCTATGGAATCTATTCATTTTCACTAACGCAAGAAGATAAGATGAAAGGGTGACAAAAGATTGCTCTTTTAAGTAAAGAAAGAACTAACGAAAATGGGGCAAACATAGTCTCATACCTTTTATACACACACACAGAAGGTTTAAAGTACAAATAAAATCACAAAAGAGGAAATTACACTTAACGATATGTTTTTAACCTAAGTTATAAACATATCTTGTTTCAATGGAAGATTCAAAGACTATTATAATTATCCATTATAGATAGTTGTCAAGGGTAAAATAAAATAGGGTTAATTGAGAATAGACCCCCTCTAGTATTACTCGATTGCGTATAGACCCTATGTAGTTCTAGTTGTGAGAATAGACCGCCTGAGTGAACTTCTTTACTCTTAAAATTGTTTAAAATATTTCAGAAGATGGATAGACCCCTTATTGTTCCATTGGTAAGGACAGACCTCCAATTACTCTTTTTTTTTTACTTCTTAAAGAGTCAAAAATTTTCACTAAAGGATTGTATGGGCACTTGGGCCAATATTACATAGGGTCTATTCACACAAATAGAACACAAAGGGTCTATTCGCAATTGGGTGGTACTACATCTAGTAGTGTCTTTGCAATTAACCCAATAGAATAATCATAAAGTATGAAAAAATAAATGTTAGTTAAATTGAAGGCAAATCATAACCATGCACAAGATTAAGATTAGGGCTTTGGATGGTCTACTTAATTATGACTTTTTTCCCCCTATATAGGTTTCCTGTGTTTCCTCCATAAAATCAAAGGGGACAAGCAAGTCACAATGAAAATGATGGGTTTTTTAAGCTATACTTTCAAGATCCCTTTCTTGTAAAAATGTCATACTCTCTCAACAACCATGCTAGAACTTCCAATATCCCCTCAGAGAAAGTTAATTACATCCCCATCCAACATTTGCCGCTTTGATGATCTTTTGACCAATCTCTTGATGCTCAACTGCAAAGGGTCACTATGCTGCTACCATACACATATATATCGGATAATCCACCCAAAAGTCGCATCACTAAACATTGAGTCATCATCAATAAGTAACATGAATGTTCCTCTTTGATTTATGGCCCCTCAAGAATCAAACAGAAAACAATGCAAATTGCATCGCTCAGACTCCACTCCATCCCTTTCTTGATATAGCTTTGCTCTCTTATACCTTACTAAGTCCTCAAAAAAAAAAAAAAGCATCAAATTCCTTTTTTGCATCATGCTGCAATTCCAATTCCTTTCCCACACGACACATTTCCATCACTCACCATTTAAGCCCACACAACACAAAGCAACTTTTAACAAACTTTCCCATCTTTTCCATTAGCAATGAGTCTTTTTCCTTATTCTCTTTTCGCCTTCTTCTTCCTCCTCTTTTTTCTTCGAGTTGACGGGCTCGGAGTAAATTGGGGTACGAGATCGTCGCATCCATTGCCACCGGATATCGTTGTGAGACTCCTCAAGGATAATGGTTTCGATAAGGTAAAGCTGTTTGATGCCGAACCTTGGGTGCTCAAGGCACTCGGGAGGTCTGGGATTCAAGTCATGCTTGGAATACCCAACGAATTCTTGGCTCCGTTGGCGAGCAGTGTGACCGTGGCCGAGAAGTGGGTTATGCAAAATGTGTCTACTTTCATCTCTAAATATGGTGTTGATATAAGGTATGTAAAGGTATTTAGGATAAACTGTTTGAGTATTCATGTGTGAGCATACTCCCGCATCGGATAATAATTGAAAGAGTTATGAGTTTAAAATAGAATTTTAGGATCAATACCTAGTAGCTATAGTTTTTAGGTGAAAATTTGTTCCGACTCACCATCAATTTATATCCAAAACAAACTTGTGAGAAAGGTTGCCTCTTTTATATAATTTTCTTTTAAGCCCATTATAATTTTATTTTAAATCTAATCCAATTTTATTTTTAAATATAATTTGAAACTCTTCATTTCAGATATGTAGCCGTTGGTAATGAACCTTTCTTGACTTCATACAAAGGAATGTTCCAACAAACAACATTTCCGGCCCTCCAAAACATAGAGGCCGCCATCATCAAGGCCGGCCTCGGCCGCCAAGTAAAGGTCACCGTCCCTCTCAACGCCGACGTCTACGATTCCTCCAACGGCCTCCCTTCCTCTGGTGACTTCCGCTCCGACATCCACACGCTCATGATCCAAATCATCAAATTCCTCCAAAACAATGGCGCCCCGATCATGATCAACATCTACCCTTTCCTCAGCCTCTACGCCGACCCCCACTTCCCCGTCGACTACGCCTTTTTCTCCGGCACAGCAAACCCTGTTGTCGACGGCTCCTTTACCTACACCAACGTCTTCGACGCCAACTACGACACTCTCGTTTCCGCACTGGAAAAGAACGGGTTCGCAAATATGACCATCATTGTCGGAGAAATTGGTTGGCCTACCGATGGCAATGCCAATGCCAACATCGAATATGCGCGAAAATTTAACCAGGGTTTACTAGACAGGATCAATCAAGGTAAAGGAACCCCAAAAAGTTCGACGCCGCCCGATGTTTATCTTTTCGGATTGATTGATGAGGATGCAAAGAGCGTCGCACCGGGGAATTTTGAACGGCATTGGGGGATTTTTTACTATGATGGCAAGGTTAAGTATCCGTTAACATTAGCCAACGATCAGAATCTAGTGGCTGCAAAAGGGGTCAAATACTTAGCCAAACAGTGGTGCGTGCTCGCGCCAGGGGCGAGCATCGCGGACCCAAACATTGCTAATAGCGTCAACTATGCGTGCACATATGCGGACTGCACGAGCCTTGGGCTCGGGTCGTCGTGCAGTGGGCTCAATGCTAGGAGCAACATATCGTATGCGTTCAATCAGTTCTATCAGACTGCTACCCAGCAGAAGGGGGCTTGTAATTTTAACAATATGTCGACCATCACGAAGACCGATCCATCGCAGGGAAATTGTACGTTTGAGATTATGATCGACATCGGGGCCCACGATCGGACGGTGAACACGACCTCGGCGGCGGTGACGACGGTGGGTGGTGGTTTTGGGGGGAGTGTTTGGAGTCAAGTGGTGGTTGGTTTGGTCATGTTGTTGTTGAATGGAGGGGGCTGGTATTGATTGAGATAAGGGGAATTTGCGGTAAAGAGAGTGAAGAGTGTGGGTTGGGTACTTGCGGGTTTGAGTGCTAGTTATCACAAGCCCGGTAAATTTACGATTTGCTGTTTGTTGAGAAGATTCTTGAGCAATTGATTGTTTGTATATATATTAAATTGTACTAAAACCAGTGAAAAAATAGAAATTCCTTATTGGGGATTTATTCAATCTTTGTGACACCCTTTGCTAAAGAGGAATTTATGAGAAGTGAATGAATATGAGATAACATATGGATTATTTGATAAATTCAAAATTGGTCAAGGGTAATAATTTTTCAACGGAATTATACCGTTATGGTGAAAAATATATCTCGATACCTCATTTTTACTAAGATTTTGGTTGAAATTATTTGGCCTTAATAAAATGAGGAGGAAGAGATGAGATTGAAAGGATTTATCTTTCATCTAAATGTATCACGTGTTAAGCATGTGATACATTTTAAACAGAAAATAAGCCGCGGTGAACGGCGGGTACTAAAATCATGTGACCATGAATCTTTGAGGCCAAAGTTTAAAAAACAAGTGTAGACTTTAGGGTACAGAAGAGCAAATAATAACCTTTCTTATTCTAGAAAAAGGGAGGGAAAAAAAAAAGGACAAATATTGTCAAATTTTTTTGCACGAACATTGCACGTGGCTGATAATCTACCTCTCTTTAGCACTTTCAGCCCTCATAAAAAAAAAAAATCCTTTTCCTCCCAAATCAAGTTATTCTTAAACCGCCCAAAAAAACTCAAATCTAGAAAGTTGGGTTTGAAGGTTAAGTGTTGAAAGAGCGTTGGCCTCCACCAATGCGATTGAAAGAGATAGATAGAGCCATGGCGGGAATTTGGGCAGCTCCATCCAATAGTCAAATCCCAACCCCTTTAAAACAACAACCCATGATCCCATTTCTTCTTCAAACTCACCCAGCTTGCTCAATCGGTGGAATAAAAAAGGAGAAAGAAATGAAAGGGAAAAAGTAAGTTTAACTGATTTCTGTTTTGTTGTTCACTAATGGGTTCGTTTTATTTGTTTTTTCCCCCTTAATTGATTGTAGTTAATCCAAGATGATAAATTTAGTTACCTCTTAGAGGCATTGATTCAAATAATAGGTGAGCAGAGTTGAGTGGAGACAGAGACATTTAATAGGATTGAATACTTGCATATTAAGCTTCTCATAGGTGAGAATGAACAGAAAATTCTCAAGAAAGATGCATGAAATAGTAATAAAAAAATGATATAGAAATTTCCCTTAGATTTAGCTCTTCAAATTGTTTCCTCTGATGTTGAAATCATGGCTAGAATCTTATAGAATGCATTTCCAACGCACACAAGTTTCTCTCCAGGATGTAAGAACTAGTAGAAAACAGTACTCATGAATAGTTTGCGGCAGTAGCAACAATAAATTTGACACATTTTAGGGTAGGCTATCTTACATTTGATTGATAAACATGATGTTTAATACTTCTCTTTTGTTAAAAGATCAAAATGATCATAAGAGGTTTCTTGTCTGCTGAGAAGTGTGGGATATCAAACCTAATTATAATAGAGTTCTTTCAATATAGCTTATGGTGATCCTTTTATGATCCTACATTTTCTTGCTTGTAGAAAGTTTCTATTAGTGTTTTTTGAATGTTTTGAGGTCCTAACTTTACCAGGTATAGCGTTAACAGTCTTATTTTAGTTTTACGGTGGATTTTGCGTGCCTTAGTATAATATTGATGAAACATTTTAACCATCCTGTTTAGGATTTTACGGGATATTAGTTTTGGAACTGTAGTGTGAAAACACATTTGCCATTACATACAGATTTTAACAGCTTAGACATTCTTGCTAAAGTAAATCACTTTACAGACCAGGTGTTTGCTTGCAATATTTGAAAGTAAATTCATGAAGAGCTATATCTAGCTTTTGTTTAATTATTTTTTTCCTTCTCCACTAGGCTAGTTGTTTTTGCATATGTCATGCCGCAGAACATGAAGATCACATGTAAAATAATTACATTGGCGTGCATTACCAAACAAGAGGTTTGATAAGGAAACTGTGAAGCAGTTTTGCAATGATCAATGATGTTAGTACATAGAGATCAAAAAGTCATTTGAACCATAAATCATGAAAGTATACACAGACTAAATTTTTATGTTGCTTTTAAATTTTGAAGCTTTTGTTGATGTATACATGAATTTCAACTTCTTAATAGACGCATCACTAGTAGAAGATGGTCTTGCAGAAGGTTGTAAAATTTATGCTAGTTGCATTGTAAAAATAAATATTTTAGTTCATTCCATGTTCACAGAAGATATCTGGAGTTCAGACAGTTGAGGTGAAGTTAATATCTGCCATGGCTGACCTGGAAAAGCCTTTGCTTGATCCTGAAAGTTTGGATGCAATTGATTTGGTAAATAAAATTAAGTTTAGCTATGCAAAATTAAAAGAAAATATAAGTGCAGGACTTGTTGGATCTGTATTTTAGGAACGTGTGCCTTTAGAAGAAGTCTTCGAACAACTGAGAACATCTCGAGGTGGACTTTCATCTGCAGATGCTGAAGCTCGCTTGCTACTTTTTGGTCCAAACAAATTAGAGGAGAGCCGAGTAAGTCTCTAATTTCCAAATAATTAATTTTAGGTCTCTCATGTCTCTTTTCACTTCAAAAAGAGAACAAATATACATGATATGCTACGTCCCTTGTGCTAGTGCTAACACTGGAATCATAGGAGTTAATGGCCTCTTTCACTTGCTTATATTCTCGTTGTTTCTATATCAGGAGAACAAATTTCTGAAGTTTCTTAGTTTTATGTGGAATCCTTTGTCATGGGTAATGGAAGCTGCAGCAGTGATGGCAATTGTCCTTGCTAATGGTGGAGTATGGTCCTTACCTTGTAACTTTTTGTCCATTTGGCTTTAATTATTGTTATTGTTGTGATATACTATATCCATGAGTTATATCTAACTTAATTCTGTCTAATCTGATTCTTTTAGGACCAAGGTCCTGATTGGCAAGACTTTGTGGGAATCATTTGCCTGTTGATAATTAATTCAACAATTAGTTTTATCGAGGAAAATAATGCTGGTAATGCTGCAGCTGCACTTATGGCTCGCCTAGCTCCAAAAACAAAGGTCAGCATCTAACTGTCTGGTTTATGGATATATTATTGTAAAGGAATGGACTTTCAACCTCATCTTTCTCCAACCAATCTGCACCATAGACAAAAGTATTTCTGTTCCTGTTTTTAAATCAATAGATGCAGCCTTTAACGTTACCACATGCCCAGATGTTGGTGCATATACAAATCTCAATTGAAAATCTTAAATTTACATTCTCAGGTTATCATCAGCACTTCTGTTAAACAAAACTTTATCCTCCCAGAGAGATATTCTTCGAGGGAATAAAAAGTGTTCTTGTAGGGGATTTCATTCACCTAAATCACCTATAAGTTCCAATAAGAGCACATTAATAAATTCAAATCATTTAAAATGTGAACAAATTATATTTGGGTTATCCTCGTCTCCTATGCATGTTTAACCATGATTACCAAATAAGTCATTGTATTCATCGGCAAATTGCTTATTTTTTTCTATCATGCAGTCAAGTTATCTCCATCTAGAAATCATTTGTTTCTCTCTGCAATCAGGGGGATGAAATAATGCATAAGTAGTTCTTTGACTTTCGGTCTAAGTTGCATGGAAATGGGTATGGGTACGAGTACAGCTCACAGAAAATTGTAAAATGTGGGGTACGGGGACACGTGTGTGTGTATTCAAATTAGTAATTTACATGAGATCATTATTATTATTTCAATTCATGTGTTTACTAGAATTACAATTCCTATCACATTTTTTAAGTTTCTTTTATTATGTTGGTTATTATAAACTGGAAATTGCTCATTTTTGGACTAGACACTCAAACGACCCTTTTAAACCATAGTTTTGAACTTGGGTATTGGCTAACACGAAACCGATCCATGTCTAACAAGTTTCGAGAAATAGATATGAATTATAGGATATACGTCTAAGAAGTCTATGACGTGACAAGTGTTTTAAAATAAAATATATATTATATAGTTGAGTACATGTTTGAATAAATGTATGCATATACGTAAGGAGTGTCCATGAAGTTTCAGTACTGGTACAACTTCATGATAGAAGTACCCGGGTTACATAGCTTCCGGTTCTTTTTTGTTATGTGTAATTTCTGGTTCATGTTGTGAAGTTCATCTTTATGCTCTTCAAGAGATCATTTATTTTTTTATCTTCCAGTTTAGTAGAGCGCTTGACTAGACTTGTATATATGCAGGTTGTCAGAGATGGGCGATGGCAAGAGAAAGATGCTGCTATTCTTGTACCAGGAGATGTAATCAGCATTAAGCTTGGTGATATTATCCCAGCTGATGCTCGTCTTCTTAAGGGAGATTCTCTAAGAATTGACCAGGCAAAATTTTTCTCTACACTTGATTGATTTTTCTTTTGTTCTTTCTAATTTAAGCTCAATGCTCTAGATGACAGATGATTTATTTAAGGGCTGATTCTATTTCTTGATATTTGCCTGCATGGGAACAGATACCCTCCATGTCAGTTGTTATTGAAGCTTTAAGCGAGCGCATGAGCTACTATTCAACTGTTAACAGGAATTAATTAATCCTTTTTTCACATGCAGTCAGCTCTCACAGGTGAATCTCTTCCTGTAACAAAGAAAACAGGTGACATTGTGTTCTCTGGTTCAACTTGTAAGCAAGGGGAGATTGAAGCTGTTGTAATTGCAACTGGTGTTAACTCTTTCCTTGGGAAGGCAGTACATTTAGTAGGCTCCACTCAAGTTGTTGGGCATTTTCAGAAGGTAAATGCAAGTTAATAACCTTTTCAGTGCACACATACACATATAGAAGTAGCTTATCGTGTTCCTGAAACCAGCCTTATTATGCAAGAAAAAAAAACCGATTCCTTCAGAGTGGATATAGGTCCATCCCTATCCTTCTCTCAATTAACTATGTTGCTATCTTCTTGTTGAGAAAATGATAAGAAGTGTAATTGCACTTCGGATTTTGTCGCTAAAGATTATACATACATAAGAATTATTGGAGCTTATCATGTCCTTAAGGCTTATTAATTTATTTTACAATAAACTTGTTGGATTCTTTCATAACTGCTGAAACAATTTTGGTGCTACTTGTGACTTCTCCACCTAATCTCTTCAGGTTCTGACATCAATTGGCAACTTTTGTATATGCTCAATAGCAGTTGGGATGGTTATTGAAACTATAGTCATGTACCCCGTTCAGCAGCGTTCATATAGGAAAGGAATCGATAACCTTCTTGTTCTTTTAATTGGAGGAATACCCATAGCCATGCCCACTGTGCTGTCTGTTACCCTTGCAATTGGTTCTCACCGACTTTCTCAACAGGTATATCCATGTAAACTAGGTTAGAATTACCAGTGTTAACATTCTTATACCTATATTTATCTGCAGGGTGCAATAACGAAAAGGATGACCGCAATTGAAGAAATGGCTGGAATGGATGTTCTCTGCAGTGATAAAACAGGAACACTTACCTTGAATCGGCTCACTGTGGATAAAAATCTCATTGAGGTATAGGCTAGATGGAGCACATAATCTTCATTTCACCTAGATCTGTATGTATTTAATTTAAAGCATTTTCCTTTGAAAGTTTCATCCATTTTGATTTCTTTATTTAACATAATGGTCCTTGCTTGCCATTACTTTTAGGGAAATGTTTAGTTACTTGCTCATTGTTTCCTTTCCAAGAAATGTCTTGTTTACGAGATATAGATACGAGAGTTATTTTAAAATTTTGGGTTTTTATATGTGAATCCTTTGTCTCCCATTGGATCCTGCTTACTACTCAACATGTTAAGTAGTAACTACCATATCCTTTTTTGCCGCATTAATGCGTGTTCCTGAAAAACACTTCTTATGGATGCACCCATTTCTTGTCATGTCTTTTCGCATGTGGATTCTCGTAGATCTCAAAGATCCCATCAGCTGTAAGATATTGAGACAAATATCCTTTCTTTTTATGTCATACCCTAGTCTGTGGTACACTGCTGAATGCATCTCTCTCATGTTGTAGGTTTTCAATGAAGACGTGGATAGAGACATGATTGTACTGCTTGCAGCTAGAGCTTCGAGGCTTGAGAACCAAGATGCAATTGACACTGCCATTATTAACATGCTTGCTGATCCAAAGGAGGTAACTGGCAAACTTAATCTGAAGCCTAGTTGTGTGCTTCAGGAATTTTCTTGTGGTGATATACTAAAGCAAACAGAAAATAAGATAACACAAGTTTTGGCTGCAGGCACGTGCAGATATTACTGAAGTGCATTTCCTTCCTTTTAATCCTGTAAACAAACGGACAGCAATTACATATATTGATTCTGATGGGAATTGGCACCGTGCTACCAAAGGTGCTCCCGAACAAGTAATACCTATTACCTTAAATTAAATGTTACATCTGCAATCCTTTTCAGTTTTTAGCTGGAATAAAAAAAAATTGTTTCGATATCTCTTTTTCTCTTAAACAGTGACATAAAAGGTTATTTTTTTGGCCGTTTGCTCCAGATTCTAAACTTATGCCATGACAAAGATGAAATTTCCGGAAAAGTGCATGCGTCCATCAACAAATTTGCTGAAAGGGGTTTAAGATCACTTGGGGTTGCTTATCAGGTATATGACAAGGCTGAAAATTTGAAGATATGACTTGTGGGAATAGCATTTCCATCGAAAACTTCATGCTTAATTTGATAACCAGGTTGTTAGAGGTGCATGACTGTGTTAATAATTGATGACTTGCATTTTTGTAATCGAGTTATAATTTGATATCTTAGTTTAAGATTATTGTTTTACAAGATGACTCTTTCTTTGAAACTTCTTATATGATGATGTTGACGCGTCTGATGACAAAAATTAAATTTTCAGCCAATCCCGGAGAAAGCAAAAGCAAGCCCAGGTGGTCCCTGGACTTTTTGTGGGTTGTTACCATTGTTTGACCCACCCAGACATGACAGTGCTGAGACCATTCGCAGAGCACTAAACCTTGGTGTCTGTGTCAAAATGATTACAGGTATGCACAATACTTGGTTGAACTGTCAGAAGCACACTTTATATTCGTTGATTGTAGCTTATCGGTAAGTCAAGTATTATCTTCATCTACTCACCCTAGAATGACAGTTGTGATCTGATAGTTCTCATGCTGTCTCCAATAATGTTGTGGGGATTGGTGGACATGGTGGAAGTCTTAGAAAGCTGTGAAATCACCAGTAAGATAAATAAGTAGAAGAATTCTTTGTTATTTCTTTCAACCTAAAGGAATGTAATCGATATGGAGTCTGGCAGAGCTAGGAACCTTGTCCCTCTATCCCAATGTATTTGATCTTTGTAAAATATCGATCTTGTTTAATTATCAAGAAACCACAGGTCCATGGCTTTCCTCAAAAAAAGACCTTTGCTTTTAGAACTACTAATAATGTCAATAATCAGTTTCTTTTCCAGTTAGGAAATAAGTAGCCATATACATGTTTAAAAAAAATTCCTCGATGAACCATACAAAAAATTCCTTAAGTTCAAGAACTTAAAATCAGTAATATTCCAACTCTGGATTCCAAGCCAGATTTCGAGGGCTATATGAAGCTAATTATCTGATTCCTCCATCCAAATAAATTCGGTTTCAGTTTGCTACTTTTTGTCGAACTGTTTCAAACTTTAAACATTGTTTTTTGAGAATTGATTTCAGATTTATTTCCTTGTAATGAGTTTCTTGGCCCTCGGTTCTAGTTTTCTTTGTTATTCTTGAGAGAAATAATTGCTGCTTGTACAGGTGATCAGCTGGCAATTGCTAAGGAGACTGGTCGACGTCTTGGCATGGGTACCAACATGTACCCTTCTTCATCATTGCTAGGCCATGACAAAGATGAAAATGATGCTCTCCCTGTAGACGAGCTTATTGAAAAGGCTGATGGATTTGCTGGTGTCTATCCCGGTATGAGTATATTTTTTTCTACCAACAGTTGTGATATGTAGTGAGCATGAAATCACATTTACTTGTCTCTGTTTGACTCTTCCAGAGCACAAGTATGAGATTGTAAAAATTCTTCAGGAGAAGCATCATATTTGTGGAATGACCGGGGATGGTGTAAATGATGCACCTGCTTTAAAGAAAGCTGATATTGGAATAGCAGTCTCAGATGCTACTGATGCCGCTAGAGGCGCTGCAGATTTAGTTCTTACAGAGCCTGGCTTAAGTGTCATCATCAGTGCTGTCTTGACGAGTCGAGCCATATTTCAAAGAATGAAGAACTATACAGTTGAGTAGTATATGATATTATTAATGACTATGATAATTGCAGGAAATTTGTTATTTAAATGATAATTTCACATGCATGCAGATTTATGCGGTATCCATAACCATAAGGATTGTGGTAAGTCTAGTTAAAGCAGTTTTTGTGTGCCTTTTATAGGTTGTATTCCAAGCTAAGACTTTATAATTCTCTCTCCAATGCAGCTTGGTTTTTTGCTCCTTGCAACAATTTGGGAATATGATTTCCCTCCTTTCATGGTTCTTATAATAGCCATTCTAAATGATGGTAATAATTCTATTCATTGAGCATAATTTCCAAAGTTAAGTGCAATTCAGTAGTCGATTAAACGACCAATATTTTGATTGCTCTCTTTTCTCTTATCAGGAACCATTATGACTATATCCAAGGACCGTGTCAGGCCATCACCAAAACCTGATAGTTGGAAGCTCAATGAGATATTTGTGACAGGAATTGTCTTAGGGACTTACCTTGCATTAGTTACAGTCCTATTTTATTGGGTTGTTAGAAAAACTGATTTCTTCGAGGTAAGTCATGATCTTCTAATTAAATAAAATTAACAGATGCCTTATGCAGTGAATCATTATATAAATATTTTTCCTGAGTAAAAAAATATCTCTCATAATTTTTCATGCCTCTTCCGTCATTTTTTTGGTGACAGACTCACTTTAATGTGAGATCTCTCAGCGGCAGCAGTGAAGAGATGTCCTCAGCTGTGTATCTACAAGTTAGTATCATCAGTCAGGCTCTAATATTTGTCACACGTAGTCAAAGTTGGTCATTTGTGGAGAGGCCGGGTTCTCTCCTAATTTGTGCTTTCATGGCAGCTCAACTGGTAAGATTTGAAATAGATAGAGAAAATTATTAGCATAATGCTGAAGTTCATAATAAAAAGATGTAATTCCATTGATTGTTATTCGATTGATTGCTATAAGTAATATCCTTAGCAAAAATGTAGGTCAATGGATATTGTTCCGCTAGTGAGGTCTAGAAAACTCACATCAACCATTACATTTTATGATTTTGCCTGAATGTTATTTGGTATTTGAAATTTTAATTCTATAATCCTTAAAAATCAAAGAGACTCCTTGGTTAAGAAAGGGCCTAGAAACTTCTCAGTTAAAAATGATTCAAGAAGGGGAAAGAAAATAGCACCTTAGGTTGCTAAGCTGCTTGACTTAATTATTGAGCCTGATGTCGACTTATGCATGCAGGTTGCCACGCTTATTGCAGTTTATGCACATATAAACTTTGCTTCAATTCACGGCATTGGCTGGGGTTGGGCTGGTGTCATATGGCTCTACAGTGTGATATTCTATATTCCACTGGACTTGATAAAATTTGCTGTCCAATATGGCCTAAGTGGAGAAGCATGGAATCTTGTTTTTGACAGAAAGGTCCGTGTAACTGAAGTTTCTTTCTTTCTTACTCATTTCTTCTTTGCAGCAATTCATTTCAACAGTACATAAAGATCACACGGTGATGTGATATTTCCATTCTTAGAAAAGCAAGTCGCTTAATTCCCTACTTAAAGAACTATATTGTATAGACAAGTCTTGCTTATTTCCTTTATACCCTTTGATGATTTTTATGTTTATGTAGTCAACATGCTGTTGTTTACATTTTTCATCTTCGTAGTAGACAGCTTTTACTTCAAAGAAGGATTATGGGAAAGATGAAAGGGAGGCCAAATGGGTACTCTCTCAGCAAAGTCTAAAAGGGCTGACACCACCAGATTTCATCCCCCCCAAGAGGTGGAAACATTCAATTCAGATTGCTGAACAGGCCATGAGACGTGCTGAAATAGCAAGGTACGAAAATTCACCAATGTTTGAATTCACCGTACTACTGAATTTTTCTGTTTGAAACTGAAGTAATTGCTTTTCCAGAACTGGATGCTTTTTGAGGAGTTATCTGTTATCATTGGATTTTGTTACTGTTCTTTGATGTAAACTATCATCATCTACCGAGCATTTTCTCTAACATCCTTGTTTGTCATACTTACCTAATTTCTTGGAGACAATCAGCTCCTATTTAACAACATGGATGTCAAATAATTGAAGATTGACTGGAAGTTTACATCTTATATTTAAATTATCTTTCCATTTTGGTTAGTAACCTTTAAATTATATCTTATTTATATATTCAGACGGTCAGACCTTTACGCATATGTGAAGCTGACAAGCTGTAATAAATAAGATCATGTCTGTGAATTTCTACTATGCTTTGTCTTCCTCTTCACACTTTCGTTGTCTGTCTAAGACAGATATCTTTGGGGTTTTTTCACTCCAGTTGTAGATTAAGCTGTTAACTAATTCTCATACTGATGCAATAACTTCTTTATGTCACTTATTAACCATAAGCAGTCTAGATAACGAGTCTCATCACCGTATTACTTGTACCAAATTTGTTCATGCTTTTCCTGTCCATGTATATTCAGAGTAAAACTGCATCCTTATGCTCAGTTCCTCTGCTGGTAACTTTTCATTCTGTTTCTTTAGGTATTTCTTTCAGACTTCAAATCTAAAATTTACACATGCTCTCTTCATTCAACTACACTTGCAGAATTTCTTGATTCCAATCTTCAACCTTGTCTATTAATGATTACTTCCCATAGATGTATTACACTAATGACAACTTTTCCCCATTGATTAGTTATTGCTGGTTAAAGAACACCGACATGAAGATACAATGTTTTTCCCCCCTTTCAGGCTGGGAGAGATATATACGCTCAGAGGACATACCGAATCTGTAATAAGGCTGAAGAATTTAGACGAAAATATGATTCAATCAGCTCATTCAATATGATACAAACGAATTTGAGGATATTTCGTTACTCAAGGAGAATTTTATTTGGTCCCCAGAAAAGGAGATTTTATTCGGTTACTACTGAAGATATTTAGATTTGGATACTAGGAGGTGCTGCAGTTCCTAAAAAACACTGGATGAATGGTCAGGGAAGTTTTAAAAGTCCATTAGGTGGTATGATTTACCTTTTCATGGAGGATGATGTGATGAAAAGTTGTGATCAATGACAGTGCAGTATTAATGTGGCACCATCTTAAGATTGATTAATTTGTTGCATGTTTTATTGTTGTCCTTTTATAGTCTTCAGAAATAAATTAATGCCTAAGATGTAACTAAAGAGTCCTCGCAAGTAAGCGTATGAAGTGGCATATTGATATGTTTATTCAGATTTTCATAATGGTGGAATGTGTGGCACTAACGAATATATAACATCTAAAGTAATATATCTTGTTTAAGTTCAATTACTCCCAACTTGGAGCTCAACCTGGCTTCCAGTATGCTTGTGACGATCTCATATGATATTTAAGAAGCTGTGATGGATCTGCATTCTGTAACTGTGCACACTCCTTGACTCTTTAGCATAGGCAAATGGTTTGCATAAGTTTACTCTTTCTTAGTCCAAATATACTACACAAAAAAAATTTCTAACATTCTGATGATATCATCTTTCAAGATTCCAAAATTCGAGATAAAAATGCATGGAAATCATCAAGCCTTATGAGTCTTATCACCGTTCATCTCAAACATATTCGACACAATCTCCTTCTCGTTTAACCACCAGTGTATATATTATAACATTTTATTGATTAATTGTATACTTTCTCCAGTTCAAGTCGGGTGTGTTTGGCAACCCTCTAAAACTGGGTCAGGACTAAACCTACCCTAGCTTTGCGTGTTTTTTTGTTTGCGTGTTTTTTTGTGATGGGCCTGGCCCGTAAAAGCCCCCTAAATTGGTTTTAGTTTGGACTAGTCCTACTTTGGTCCAAACTAAAATCAGTTTAGAATGAAATTGGGCCATATCCTAGCCTACTTTTTGACAGATTGCCAAACAAACCTATAATACTATTAGGGACCGTTTGGTTCGTGGATTGTATTTTAATGTAAGCTATGGATTTAAAAAAATCAATATTCAAAATCTTGTTTGTTTGCCATGGATATTAAAGTGTATTTGCATAAACAATAAAATCCAACCAAAATTCGTTTGGTTGCACATGCATTTTGTTGAGAATATGTGACTAATATCACAAATTCGGATGAAATCATCACAATTTTAGAGAATCATATTTGATACATTTATCCTACGTGGCAACCCCAAATTCGCGGCTGAAAAATGACAAACAAACATTGGATTTGATAAAAATCTTTGTATTTTAGCCTTTTGGGTCCCGTTTTCAATGCAAAACTCACTAAATGCATGGAAACAAACGGGCCCTTAGTGTTATGCCCCACTTTGCAATTTAGTTGAAAAAGATATAGTATTTTTCATTTATTACTATTTTTAGATTCTGCATCCTAGCTCTCTATCTTCATATTCTATCCTCTTATTTAAGTGTCTCATTTAATTCCTGGTTCTTCTCCTTTTTTGCAAATTTTTCTATCTTCATCGCGTTCTTCCTCCAACATTTTACACAAGAATTTTAAAATCAAATATAGGATATTTAGTACTAAAATTTTTATGTAATAACTTGAGATTGCAACTTAAGAAGATTATAAATACTTATCATGATCTATACATACAATATCCAGTCATATATATTAAAAGAGAAATATCTAAAGGTCAAAAAAGAAAAGAAGAGAAATATCTAGAGAAGACTGGAAATTAATGATACTGTTAAACCAATATTTCTGTTAAATTTTCAGATTTGTTAATTAGGATAAGATTTGATATCCTCTAAAAAAAAGTTATTTGACACGGAAGGGGAAAAGAGAAAACCAGAAATTAATGATATCTGTTAAAACAAATTTAATTAAGATTTCAGATTTTGTTAATATAAGATAACATCTGATATTCTCCAAGCAAAAGATAATTTGATATTTTCAACATTCAATATTGGAAAGGAGCTAATTCATGCAATGATAAAGTCATGTTTTCAAGCTGTAATTATGCTATTAAGACTAAGAAGCCACCTCCTAAAACCTGTTATGATGAACACAAACAGATGTTTTTATAGGGAGTTGCATCAACTTCAGGTGCATAATATGATGCAATGAGTATAATGAAACTGCATTCGGATACATGCTCATCTTTTTTCCTCTCGCAAGAATCATCACATCTGTTAGATCCTAAACCTGAGCAATAAGTTCACTGTGCGCCATTGGTAAGATTCTGTGACCTTTAAATCAATATATAGTCAGTTTTATTCATGTTTTCAAACTTCGCTAGGATGCAAGAAGGCGTAATAACCTGTATTTGAAGATTTGAGATGGAAAATGTGATATATATTAATGTTTTCCTCTTTTTCACACATGTTTATAAAGTTTGAAACCAATAGAAAGCGAGGTAAACACTATCAAAATGAAGCAATGAACTTCATCTTCATTTAATGGCTCAAGATGCTCATTTAGGATCTCAGCTTCTCAAATTTAATTCCATTTATTCATATATAAGTTGCCTTTTAGTTCCCTTGAAATCCTACCTTTTTTTTTGGTTGCGAAAACCTGATAGTTGATTATTTTGGAAATTTCCTCCAAGTGCCTACATGTTTCTGAGTGATACACAAAAACAGTAAACTTGAGAACAAGATATACGAGTTAGAAAAGTTGTATTTATTAATAGAAAAATAAAGCTCTAAATAAATATCTTAAATAGGAATATTTAAGAGGGGCATCTGAAAAAACATGGTTGACTGCTATTTTGTACAAAACTTGAACGTAGGGATAATATTTTGTCAAACTTTGATGATTCTACTGTCGCAAGAAATGTTTGGTTGATGAAGCTAGAGTTTTTGTTGTTAACTGTAAAAAATATGAATTATTTCAATTATTGTTGCACTTTTTCAGAAAATAGTACGTAGGCACGTGCGTTGCACGTGCTTTTTATTATAACTACTGATTTTTAGAGGGCTATTTGTAATTCTAAGATTTTGAATCTACTATTTGTAGATTTGAAATATTCACATATTTTTTATAACTTTTAAAATTTTGAGGGTGTTTATTACAAATGTGAAAGTTTCGGGTGTTTTTTTTTACAAAATCTAAAATTTTAGGGGGCCGCTTTGAATTTACAAATTATCGGTGTAGGTTTAAAATTTTCAAGCTTTAAATTTTAGGGGGCCTCTAGCAATTTATAGATTTTTATTTTAGGTTTGAAATTTTCAAGCTTTTTCTGTAAGTTTTAAATTTTTGAGCAGTTTTGTGGTGTGCTTTTCAAAGTTAAAACTTTTATTGATTTCCGTTTGAAACTCTAATTTTTTTTGAAAATTTATAATTTTTATGGTTTTTTTAAAGTATTTATAGTTTTAGGGTGTTTTCTGTAAATTCTAAATCTTTGGGGGTTGTTTGTTTCTCCTTGAATTTCATTGTAATGTTTCAGATATGAAATCTTCAATTTATTTTTTTAAACTTAGTTTTTGAGGGTGTTGGAGTAAATTTTAAAATTTTGAGGGTGTTTGTTGCAAATTTAAAAGTTTCGGGTGTTTTTTACAGATTCTAAATTTTTAGGGGGCTGCTTGTAATTTATAGATTTTCAGTGTAGGTTTGAAATTTTCAAGCTTTTTCTGTAAGTATAAAATTATTGAGCTTATTTTGGGAATGTTTTTATAAAATCTAAATGTTTGGTTGAGGGTGTTTGTTGTAATTTTAAAAAGGTAAAGGCGTTTTCTATAAATCGATATATAGAGATAGAGATATAGAGATATATATAGTAAGTAGGCACGTGCATTGCATGTGTTTGCTTCATATGTGAGTGGAAACTTCGAGGGCAAAGTTGTCCAAGTAAAGTTACATAAAAACAGGAGTTGTGGTAATTATTGATTTTAGGGGACTATTTATAAATTTTGACATTTTCTTATTAATTTTGAATTTTTGAGGGTGTTTATTGCAAATTTGAAAGTTTCTACTGATTTTTAGAGGGCTATTTGTAATTCTAAGATTTTGAATGTACTTTTAAAATTTTTAAGGGTGTTTATTACAAATTTAAAAGTTTTGGTATTTTTGTAAAATCTAAAATTTTAAGGGTTACTTGGAATTTATAGATTATCAGTTTAATTTTGAAGCTTTAAATTTTAGGGGCTTCTTGCAATTTATATATTTTCATTGTAGGTTTGAAATTTTAATGATTTTTCTATAAGTTTAAAATTTTTGAGCTTGTTTTGCTAAATTTGAAAAGTTATGTGGTGTGTTTTTGAAGTTAAAATTTTTATTGGTTTCCGTTTGAAACTCTAATTTTTTTTGAAAATTTATAATTTTTATGTTTTTAAAGTATTTATAGTTTTAGGGTGTTTTCGTAAATTCTAAATCTTTGGGGTTGTTTGTTTCTCCTTGAATTTCATTGTAATGTTTCAGATATGAAATCTTCAATTTATTTTTAAACTTAATTTTTGAGGGTGTTGGGATAAATTTTAAGTTTTGAGGGTGTTTGTTGCAAATTTAAAAGTTTTGGGTGTTTTTCTGATTCTAAATTTTAGGGGCTGCTTGTAATTTATAGATTTTCAGTGTAGGTTTGAAATTTTCAAGCTTTTTCGTAAGTATAAAATTATTGAGCTTATTTTGGGAATGTTTTTATAAAATCTAAATGTTTTGGTTGAGGGTGTTTGTTGTAATTTTAAAAAGGTAAAGGCGTTTTCTATAAATCGATATATAGAGATAGAGATATAGAGATATATATAGTAAGTAGGCACGTGCATTGCATGTGTTTGCTTCATATGTGAGTGGAAACTTCGAGGGCAAAGTTGTCCAAGTAAAGTTACATAAAAACAGGGAGTTGTGGTAATTATTGATTTTAGGGGACTATTTATAAATTTTGACATTTTCTTATTAATTTTGAATTTTTGAGGGTGTTTATTGCAAATTTGAAAGTTTCTCTGATTTTTAGTGGGCTATTTGTAATTCTAAGATTTTGAATGTACTTTTAAAATTTTTAAGGGTGTTTATTACAAATTTAAAAGTTTTGGTATTTTTGTAAAATCTAAAATTTTAAGGGTTACTTGGAATTTATAGATTATCAGTTTAATTTTGAAGCTTTAAATTTTAGGGGCTTCTTGCAATTTATATATTTTCATTGTAGGTTTGAAATTTTAATGATTTTTCTATAAGTTTAAAATTTTTGAGCTTGTTTTGCTAAATTTGAAAAGTTATGTGGTGTGTTTTTGAAGTTAAAATTTTTATTGGTTTCCGTTTGAAACTCTAATTTTTTTTGAAAATTTATAATTTTTATGTTTTTAAAGTATTTATAGTTTTAGGGTGTTTTCGTAAATTCTAAATCTTTGGGGTTGTTTGCATCTTCTTGAATTTCATTGTAATGTTTGAGATTTGAAATCTTCAGTTTATTTTTAAACTTAATTTTTGAGGGTGTTGGGATAAATTTTAAGTTTTGAGGGTGTTTGTTGCAAATTTAAAAGTTTTGGGTGTTTTTGAGAATATAAAATTTTAGGGGCTGCTTGTAATTTATAGATTTTCAGTGTAGGTTTGAAATTTTCAAGCATTTTCTGTAAGTTTTAAATTTTTGAGCTTGTTTTTGCTAAATTTGAAAAGTTTTGTAGTGTTTTTTTCAAAGTTAAAACTTTTCAGCGGGATGTTGGTTTTCAGTTTATTGGTTTCTGTTTGAAACTCTTATTTTTTTTTATAAATTTATAATTTTATGGTGTTTTACAAGTATTTATAGTTTTAGGGTATTTTCGTAAATTCTAAATCTTTGGGGTTGTTTGTATCTTCTCGAATTTCATTGTAATGTTTGAGATTTGAAATCTTCAGTTTACTTTTAAACTTAGTTTTTGAGGGTGTTTGTTGCAAATTTAAAAGTTTTGGGTGTTTTTCTGATTCTAAATTTTAGGGGCTGCTTGTAATTTATAGATTTTCAGTAGGTTTGATGCTTGTAATTTATAAATTTTCAGTAGGTTTGAAATTTTCAAGCATTTTCGTAAGTTTTAAATTTTTGAGCTTGTTTTTGCTAAATTTGAAAAGTTTTGTAGTGTTTTTTCAAAGTTAAAACTTTTTAGGTCGATATTTTTGTAAATTTATAATTTTTATGTTTTTACAAGTATTTATAGTTTTAGGGTGTTGGGGTAAATTTTGAATTTTTGAGGGTGTTTGTTGCAAATTTAAAAGTTTTGGGTATTTTTGTAAAATCTAAAATTTTAAGGGTTACTTGGAATTTATAGATTATCAGTTTAATTTTGAAGCTTTAAATTTTAGGGGCTTCTTGCAATTTATATATTTTCATTGTAGGTTTGAAATTTTAATGATTTTTCTATAAGTTTAAAATTTTGAGCTTGTTTTTGCTAAATTTGAAAAGTTATGTGGTGTGTTTTTGAAGTTAAAATTTTTATTGGTTTCCGTTTGAAACTGTTATTTTTTGTAAATTTATAATTTTTATGTTTTTACAAGTATTTACAGTTTAGGATGTTTTCTCAAATTCTAAATCTTTGGGGTTGTTTGCATCTTCTTGAATTTCATTGTAATGTTTGAGATTTGAAATCTTCAGTTTACTTTTAAACTTAGTTTTTGAGGGTGTTGGGATAAATTTTAAGTTTTGAGGGTGTTTGTTGCAAATTTAAAAGTTTTGGGTGTTTTTTGGAGAATATAAAATTTTAGGGGGCTGCTTGTAATTTATAAATTTTCAGTGTAGGTTTGATGCTTGTAATTTATAGATTTTCAGTGTAGGTTTGAAATTTTCAAGCATTTTCTGTAAGTTTTAAATTTTTGAGCTTGTTTTTGCTAAATTTGAAAGTTTTGTAGTGTTTTTTCAAAGTTAAAACTTTTCATTGGGATGTTGGTTTTCAGTTTATTGGTTTCGTTTGAAACTCTTATTTTTTATAAATTTATAATTTTATGGTGTTTTACAAGTATTTATAGTTTTAGGGTATTTTCGTAAATTCTAAATCTTTGGGGTTGTTTGTATCTTCTCGAATTTCATTGTAATGTTTGAGATTTGAAATCTTCAGTTTATTTTTAAACTTAGTTTTAGGGTGTTGGGGTAAATTTTGAATTTTTGAGGATGTTTGATGCAAATTTGAAAGTTTTGGGTGTTTTCTGAGAATCTAACGTTTTAGGGGTTGCTTGCAATTTATAGATTTTCAGTGTAGGTTTAAAAATTTTAAGCTTTTTTTGTAAGTATTAAAATTTTGAGCTTATTTTTCTTAAATTTTAAAAAATTTGGGGTGTTTTTGCAAAGTTAAAACTTTTTAGGTCGATATTTTTGTAAATTATAAATTTTTGAGGTTGTTTATATCTCCTTGAATTTATTTTAGATATGAAATCTCCTTAAATTTGATGTTGGTTGTAATTTTAATGAGTTAATGGTGTTTTCTATAAATGTGTTAATTTAAAGGTGCTTTGTGAAAACTGGTGAACAGTGAGATAGAGATAGAGATATAGAGATATATATATAGTAAGTTGTAGACGTAAAAAATTGCTTAGCGGTACCCAAACAAGACTCGTAAACGGTAGGTTGACAACCGACGATCCATCCACACCTGTAACGCCCGACGACGCGGATTACGCGAAAACGCGATAAAGCGAGTCGACGAACCCATGAAGTGAGTCGGCGAGGCGTACGAGCCAGCGAAACGACGTGTCGTGGAGAAAACCCGACGACGAAGCTCAACGAGGCGAGTTGGCTAAACTCAAACGTTGACGAGACGGAATCAACCGTACTTAGTCCGTCGATGCAAACGAGCCGTTTGAGCTCGAAAGTTGATCGAACGCGGACTCAAACACAACGGCGACATCAGAACAAAACTAAGCCGGAAGACCGAAAGAATCGGCGAAGAATCGGCGGAAGAGTCGACGGAAAGCGCCAGCGAGACGGGACGCTGCACGCGCACCTGACAAGTGGCCAGGTGGCTCGACCACTTTGGCCGAGCCACCTCGGCCAACTTGGCAGGTGGCTCGGCCAAGTGGCCAGGTGGCTCGACCACTTTGGCCGAGCCACCTCGGCCAACTTGGCAGGTGGCTCGGCCAAGTGGCCAGGTGGCTCGACCACTTTGGCCGAGCCACCTCGGCCAACTTGGCAGGTGGCTCGGCCAAGTGGCCGAGCCACCAAATTGGTCGAGATCCCCTATTGTATAAATAGGGGGGGTCTTTCTCATTAGGGGGGATCGGGGATCTTGGACTTGGATTTTTTGAAGGACTTCGGATTTTTGGAGGATTTGGCTTTGGTAGGGATTTTCGAGGAGTTTCGAAGAATTCTCCACGAGATCCACGAGCCGCCAACGCTGCCCGGAAAGCACCGGCGAGTACAAGTCCGGTCGGCGTCGAGATCCACAAATCGGGGTAAGAAAACTCGGTCGAACTACGATACCCTCTAGGTTAAGCTTCGTCTTAATCTCGGGGATAGCTGTGATTTCTCCTCGTAGATCTCACCCGCTCGGCGATCCTCTCCTTCGTGAGTCGATCCCCGGCGATCCTCTCCTTCGTGAGTGTGATTCCCTCGGTAACCGTTTCCTTCGTGAAGCGAGCCCCTCGTCTGTAGTTCGAGAACCGGGTTTACACGGGATCGAATTGTCGCGGTGGTCAGCGGACGAACAAAAGTCCCGAACGGGCAAAGAACCCATAGCGAGGATCCCGGAAAATAGAGATCCTCGTGTTTGTTCACAAAAGGAAGAAAGTTGTAATTGTACGCCTGAAATAAAGGCATTTCTTTTGTTTGAAATTTTGTTGTAGGCCAAAGAAGCTGTAAGCAAGTTCAAACGAGCAATGAATAACAAACCAACTTTTACCGCGAACAAGCTGGCGACCACAGTGGGAGCCAACGGCTTCAACAAAGAAGTCGTCGTGTCGCAACCGCGGATCCCGATCCCGGTCATCGAGGAGGTCGAGTTCGAGTTCGACCAGAAGAAGTATGAAGAATACCTCTCCTCCTCGTCCAGATCCAGTTCCCCCCGCAAGTCCAAGATGGTCTCCGCTGCAAGGAAGACCCAACCGGCCTCGGATGCGGAGGCGAAAAATCCACCACCACCGCCAAGACCGCAGACGACGGTGGTTCCCGGCCTAACAACGGCCAAATATTTAGAACCCTATCTTTACAGGGGTCGATTCCGCCAATGGCGTCGTGACTCTCTAAGAGAGCCCGTCAGAGGCGACGTCAGCGCCTGGCGAAACAATTAGCCCAGGCGAAAGAATCAATGGATGGGGTCCGCTATGAGGCGGATCTAAGATCCAAGTTGACTCGGTGAAGTCGAGATCGTAGCCGATTCCTACCCGGTGACGAGCGAATGGGTCCGAAGTCAAACGGAATCGCTCCACGCTTCAGAACGTATCCGGAGCCGCCGGCCTGCTAGCACGGGCTTTGGTGCAACAAGCCCGCGAGTTGAAGAGGGAGGCGGCCAAGAAGTCGCCGACAATCGCCTAGCTTGGAAGCCCAAGTCCGTCGAGGCTTCAACCGGCGAACCCAACATCCAAGCCTAGCTCGCCCGGCGAGCCAACTCTGCTCCCATGCTCAAATCAGAAATTGTGAGCACCTCAGCAAAAGTGGCGTTGACACCGAAGTCACCTCCGGCGTCTGTACCCGAACTTCCGGCGAAGCTAACTCTCGCCACGACCAGCAGGCTTACCGTCAAGGATCGCCTAGGTCCGTTAAAGGAATCGCGGGTCACTCCTAATACAGGGGGTCGTACCCACAAAGATAAGAAGAAACCTGCAGCTGCTCGCACCGGGCTTCAAATCGAAGTCCGAGAGCCCGTCGAAGATTCACACCGCTGCCATGCCCGCGTGGTGACTTATGAAAGGCCTATTTGTTCTCGAGGAGGCGGCTCTCATCGGCGATGACAGCGTTATACGAGAAGTCGTGCCAACCACGATAGGTTGCTCGGTATTCATGCCGACGAGTTGTACTATCGTCTTTGAAGTCTGATAAATCGAAAGAGGAACGCCACATGCCTTGCTTGTGCTGAAACGATCAAGGCGGTGTTATCGAGTGCAAGCTGCGCTAAAGCGACTCGGAAAAGGCGTCGGTCTTTGATAGGCTCGGCAGCGAGAATGCGAACAAGTCAAGATGCTTTCGCAAAAGAGATGGGCTTCATGCATGAATTGCCGAAGTGTTACCATCAATATGACCAGCGAGAGGGCGTCGTCACATGCCGTTCCCGGCATCGCGAACGAATGACTCGATTGCGGTCCGGACCGTTAGACGACCCAATTATCGCAAAGATGCGAAGGATTACCCTCGGATGATGAAGTGTCGGATGTTGGCTCGCAATGGCTTCGATAATACAATTTCCAAAGATAGGACAACTGCCGCTCATGATCGGCGAACAAGTGTCCCGAGATGCTTGAAGAGGCCCTAACCAAGCAAAAGGACAACTTTAAGCTTGAAATGGAACCGCCATGCAGCAGATGAGAGCAATGCATGACTAACCGATCCAGCGATAATGAACCGCCAAGGCGAGCCAGTCGTCGCAATAATGTCAATTTAACGTAACAGAATAATAACGGACGAGAAGGAGGCCTAATGTAGATGATCATCTTTGCTCGGCAAAAGCGCTAGCGATAACACCGTCGTTCCTCCCCAAGTTTACCCGAGCGGAGACATAGGGAAAATGAGAAAATAAAAGACCTCGAGAGCAAAATCAATACTTTGATTTCCGCTCAAGAGGTAAAGAAACGGTATACCATGTCCTTACAAGGGAGTGGGAATCAATCCCGTATCCGACAAAGTTCACCTCATCAACTTTACCCATTTGACGGAAAGGGATCACCCACTGAGACTTGATCTACTTCAAGTCTCATTAGGGGATCGGGATCTTGGACTTGGATTTTTGAAGGACTTCGATTTTTGAGGATTTGGCTTTGAGGCGATTTTCGAGGAGTTTCCAAGAATTTCACGAGATCCACAGCCAACGCCCTGCTCCGGAGCACCGCGAGTACAAGTCCAGCCGACGCCGATCCACAAATCGCGGGTAAGAAACCTGGTCGAACTACAGATACCCTCTAGGTTAAGCTCGCCTTAATCTCGTGGATAGCGCCGGATTTCTCCTCGAGATCTCACCCGCCCGGCGCATCCTCTCCTTCGCGGAGGCGATCCCCGCAGCCATCCTCCTTCGTGAGTGTGATTCCTCAGCGCTTCCTTCGCGGAACGAGCCCTCACGCCTCCGCAACCCGCTTACACCAGATCGAATGCGGTGGTCAATCGGACTAACAAAAGTCCCCGACACGTGCAAAGAACCCACGCAAGCTGGTGATCCCTAAAAAGAGATCCTGTTTGTTCACAAAAGGAAGAAAGTTGTAATTGTACCAAATAAAGGCATTTCTTTTGTTTGAAATTTTGTTGTAGGCCAAAGAAGCTGTAAGCAAGTTCAAACGAGCAATGAATAACAAACCAACTTTTACCGCGAACAAGCTGGCGACCACAGTGGGAGCCAACGGCTTCAACAAAGAAGTCGTTGCGGTCGCAACCGCGATCCCGATCCCGGCCATCGAGGAGGTCGAAGTTCGAGTTCAAAGAAGTATGAAGAATACCTCTCCTCCTCGTCCAGATCCAGTTCCCCCCGCAAGTCCAAGATGGTCTCCGCTGCAAGGAAGACCCAACCGGCCTCGGATGCGGGGGCGAAAAAATCCACCACCACCGCTGTCAAGACTGCAGACGACGGTGGTTCCCCGGCCCTAACAACGGCCAAATATTTAGAACCCCTATCTTTACAGGGGGTCGATTCCGCCAATGGCGTCGTGACTCTCTCTAAGAGAGCCCGCCGAGGCGACGCCGGCTAAACAATTAGCCCGGCGAAAGAATCAATGGATGGGGTCCGCTATGAGGCGGATCTAAGATCCAAGTTGACTCGTGAGGTCGAAGTTCGAGATCGTGAGCCGATTCCTACAGCCGGCGACGAACGAATGGGTCCGAAGTCAAACGGAATCGCTCCACGCTTCAGAACGATCCGAAGCGCCAAGGCCTTCGCAAGCACGCTTTGGTGCAACAAGCCCGCGAAGTTGAAGAGGGAGGCGCCAAGAAGTCGCCGACAATCGCCTAGCTTGGAAGCCCAAGTCCGCCGAGGCTTCAACTTCGACGAACCCAACATCCAAGCCTAGCTCGCCGCCAGCCAACTCCCGCCCCATGCTCAAATCGAAATTGCGAGCACCTCAACAAAGTGGCGTTGACACCGTCACCTCGCCGTCAGACTCAACTTCCTACGGCTAACTCTCGCCACGACCGCCAGCTTACCGCCAAGGATCGCTTAGGTCCGTTAAAGGAATCGCGGGTCACTCCTAATACAGGGGGTCGTACCCACAAAGATAAGAAGAAACCTGCAGCTGCTCGCACCGGGCTTCAAATCGAAGTCCGAGCCCGCCGAAGATTCACACTCCGCGCAAGCGGCGCACGCGTGACTTATGAAAGGCCTATTTGTTCTCAGAAGGAGACGCTCTCATCTGACGATGACAACGTTATACCTGAGAAGTCGTGCCAACACACGATAGGTTGCTCCGGTATTCATGCCGACGAGTTGTACTATCGCGGCCGGGTACGAGTAAATCCCGAAGAGGAACGCCTGAATCGACATGCCTTGCTTGTGCTCGAAACTGATCAAGGCAGTGTTATCGGAGTGCAATTGCGCTAAAACGACTCCGGAAAAGGCGTCGGTTTTTGATAGGCTCGGCACGAGAATGCCCGAACCCAAGTCAAGACGCTTTCGCAAAAAGAGATGGGCGCCTCAGGGCGATGAATTGCCGAGTGTTACCATCAATATGACCAGCAGAGGGACGTCGTCACATGCCGTTCCCGGGGCATCGCAACGAATGACTCGATTGCGGTCCGGGACTGTTAGACGACCCAATTATCGCAAGATGCAGAAGGGATTACCCTCAGATGATGAAGTGTCGGATGCTGGCTCCGCAATGGCTTCTGATAATACAATTTCCAGCATAGGACAACCTCGCGAAGCGTTCATGATCAGCGCGGAACAAGTGTCCCAGATGCTTGAAGAGGCCCTAACCAAGCAAAAGGACAACTTTAAGCTTGAAATGGAACCGCCATGCGCCAGATGAGAGCAATGCATGACTAACGATCCAGCGATAATGAACCGCCAGGCGAGCCAAGTCGCCGCAATAATGTCAATTTAACAGATAGCCACACCGGACGAGAAGGAGGCCTAATGTAGATGATCATGTCGCCGCAAAACGCTAGCGATAACACCGCTGCTCCTCCCAAGTTTACCCGAACGGAGACATAGGGGAAAATGAGAAAATAAAAGACCTCGAGAGCAAAATCAATACTTTGATTTCCGCTCAAGAGGTAAAGAAGACGGGTATACCATGTCCTTACCCAAGGGAGTGGGAATCAATCCCGTATCCGACAAAGTTCAGCCTCATCAACTTTACGCCATTTGACGGAAAGGGATCACCCACTCAGCACTTGATCTACTTCAAGTCTCATCTAGGCGTTATCTCCGGCAACGAGCCCTTGATGGTTCGGTCATTCGTTGGCACCCTTCGTGGAGCTGCCTTCGATTGGTACCGCCGTCTCAAACCAGGGAGCGTTAATAGCTGGGATGATATGGAGGCCATGTTTCTCACCAATTTCTTCGACGATGACACCGAGGTATCCATCGGTTCTTTGTTGGACGAGAAACAGAAAGACGGGAAAACAGTGGATAACTTCGTCAAGAGGTTCAGAAATAAGGCAATGAATTGCCGAGACCCGATAACGGAGAAGTTCATCCTCCAAACTTGTCATAGCAACCTGTCATTGGACGTGTTGGAAGCAATGGGAACTGCGCCGTCCGAGACCTGGAAAGATTTAAGGATACGTGGAGAGCAAGCCGAGCGATTCCTGAGAAGGAAGAAAGCGGAGAGAGGTCAGCCTATGGTGGATGCTCACAAGCGTAACTTTGTCCCCGTGGCAAAGGTAAAGCGCCAAAGAAAGTCTCAGACGCTAATCAAACGCTCGAACCGCAACCACAACAGCCAGCCACAACAACGCACCACAAAGAATCGCAGCCTCAATGGCGTCAACAAACTCAGAATCAGAAACCATCCGGCTCGAGGTTTCCCAAGACTTACTCGTTCAAGGACGAGGAAGTTCCGGGCATCTTCAAATACCTTCTGGAAAACAACAAAATCCAGCTTGCCCCAATTGTAAACCAAGAGGAGGCAAACAAGGTTACGGATCCTGGCATCGTGGCTTACCACGTATGTACACCATCCTACAAAGTTTTGCTACCATCTCAAGGACAAGATTCGTGCCTTGATCGATGTTGGAGTCATTACTCGAAACCCTCTAAAGAGAAGAAGGTGGGAGCAAATGCGCCTCTATAAGCTTCGGATCAGTTCCTTCGATTGGTTCCAACCGACGCCAGCCAGAAGGTAGGAATGAAGATGGTGAATGAAGATCCTCACCGCAACGGAGAAGGGCTCGCATCACACTCCACAAAGAACGGAGAAATCCTTTGGGTCCACCCTGACTTGCTGGAAGACGATCAGTGGACTACATCCTCGGCCAAAAGGAAGTCCAAGGGAAAAGGCAAGCTATGCCATGCTGCTTCAGCAATTCCAGAGAAGGACGATGAAAAAGTATCCACCTTCCAATTTCCGGAAGAAGAGCGGGAAGTCTTCGCTACTAGGAGCGGACACGAATACTCCTACAAGTATCCAGACACTCCAAATCCAGACGCGAAGACGTTGTCAGAACTGGGGGTGGCCACGACTCCTCTCACTCGTGCAGAGAAAGGACAACAGCAGACAGCTGCTAAAGAAAAAGCAGCTGAAGCAAAGGAGAAACACCAGTCCGTGAAGCTCAACTCCCGGCATTCCGATTCAATCGCCTCGACAGAGGGATAGACCGAACATCGAGCTCTCCATACCGCTTCGACGCCATGGCCCGCTTGGCTAACATCCCGCCGTAATAACTTCTACGAAGGTTCGATTGTCAAAGGAAACCCGAAGCTCTACAAGAAGCTCGCTAATTCGAGGTGTTTCTCACTCGGATCAAGCCGATTCTAAGAATCGCGACAACAATGCAACTTGGCAACCAAGCACTTCCCCGCATTACTTTTACAAAGGAGGATATGCAAACGAGAGATTCCAAGCACGATAGGCCGCTATACTTCACCGGGTATATTGGCTCTAGTGAAGTTAACCGGATCCAAGTCGATCCGGGTTCCATTGTGAGCATTATGCCCTGCGCCTCATGTATCACCTTGAATCCCCGCCAAGAAGTCAAGGCCAACGGGCACAATGATCTATGGGTTTAACACCGGTCTCTACCGCTGGTAAAATCCGGATAAAGTGCCAAATGGGGGATTTAAAGTCCGAAGTCACCTGCTATGTGATTGACGCAGAGACTTCCTATAACTTATTGTTGGGTCGACCTTGGATCCACGGTAACATTATAGTCCCATCTACTCTTCATCAGTGTCTCAAATATGTAGACACGAATAATGAGGTCAAGACGGTGGTCGCGACAAACGTACCGCTTAAGGGGTGGAGAATTATTTCACTGATTCTCTCCTCTACGGTAATGAGTCCGAAACTGAATCATCGGCCCAAGGCACGGACAGCGGTGAAGAAGCTGATACCGAAGCCGGGCTTGATTATAGTGGTGGTTTTGTTCTAAACGACATTGTACCCCTTGTAATCAATCTTGACGATGAAGAATCGTCAGATGAACATTGTAATTGGCAAATTGCCGATGAATCAATAAATGACGATTTAGAGTACCCTTTGTCTTTGAATGATGTAATGACAGGTTTATACAACGATCCTGAATTGCACTTACCAACTCGGTCATCTTGCTTTACACAAAAGCAGTTCCGAGATTCCTTGGGGACAACACTCGTCATCCCACGAAGATCAAGTAGTGAAAAAGACTTGGTTTACGGAAAAGGAGATGCGGTTCCAACGCCGAATCATTTCTTAGAAGAAGATGAAGATGACAACGGGCCTATCTTCAACACATTCAGATATAGTCCAGAGACACTGGGTATCATGAAGAAGTGGGGGTACGACTTGACACAAGGAGAAGGTCTATGTTTCGGGCGAGGTCCTCGAGTCCCTCCTAAAGCGGCAAATGTCCCAAAAGGGAAGCCGGATAACTACTATGCATTCAGACGGGGATTGGGATACGAATCCTCCTCAGAAGATGAATGCTCATGGCTGATTGATAATAATCCACCCGATGAGGGAGACGGCATTCGCCCGATTCTTCGCTTGGGATTCGACACCACCTCTGAGAAGCTTTCAAGGCTTTGATGTCTAATATGGCCACGATCGATCCCGCTACTATTGAGGGTGATGAAGATATGCCAACATGGGAAGACCCATGGATTCATCAACTCGAGAGCGCTTTGGGGATAGATTCAACAAAGAGAGCCCCCACTAAGGACGAGGTAGTCCAGTTAATATGGGTGATGAGGAGCATCCTAAGCTCATAAACATCAGTAATACTCTTCCCCAAGAAAGGGAAGAGTTGATCGCCTCTAATCGGGAGTATATCGATGTATTCGCTGGAGCTACGAGGACATGCCAGACTCGACCCTAATGTGGCGACACATCGCCAACATCAACGTGGATGTCAAACCCGCAAGCAATCGCAAAGACGGTTTCGCCCACAAATCTTACAGCGATCGTAGATGAAGTAAAGAAACTCATAGAATCGGATTCATCGAGGAAATTCAACATCCGGATTGGGTGGCTAATATAGTCCCTGGCCATGAAGAAGAATGGTTCGATTAGGATGCGGTCGACTACGAGACCGAACGCCGCTGTTCGAAGACGACTTTCCTCTTCCAATCACCGATGTCATAGTCGACAATACGTGCGGATTTGAAAGAATGTCATTCATGGATGGTTTCTCGGGTTACAATCAAATCAAGATGCACCCCGATGATGCCAAACACACAGCGTTCAGAACACCCATCGGTGTATTTTGCTACACGGTAATGCCGTTCGGCTTAAAGAACGCCGGCGCGACATATCAGCGAGCAATGACTAAAATTTTCCAGGATCATCTCCGGAAAACGGTCGAATGCTACGTCGACGACTTGGTCGTGAAAAGCCGTGACAGAGGAGATCACATTAAAGATCTTAGAACGGTATTCGAGCTCATGCGACTCATCGCCTAAAGATGAATCGCCAAATCCTTCCTTGGGATGTCCAAAGTGGCAAGTTCCTCGGTTTTGTCGTCACCGACAAAGGAATCCACGTCGATCCTGATAAAGTAAAGGCGATTCAAGAGTTGCAACCTCCGAGAAATCTGAGAGAACTCAGGGGGTTACAAGGGCGATTGGCGTACATCCGACGGTTCATATCGAACCTATCTGGGAAGTGCCAACCGTTCTCCAAGTTGAACAAGAAGGGCGTGTCATTTATTTGGGACGACGCTTGTCAGAAAGCGTTCGAAGAGATCAAATCGTATCTCGCTAAGCCTCCCCGCTCTTGTTGCACCGGTCGGAAAACCGCTCTCGATCTACGCCAAGGCAACGGATCACTCGCTAAGCCTTTACCGCGCTAGATGACGACAAGGTCACGAATGTATTACCTGAGCCGAACATTGGTCGGCGCTGAGTCTCGATACCCAATGGTCGAGAAGCAGTGCCTTGCATTAGTGTTCACGATTCAGAAAATGCGACACTATTTAGTCGGACAGACGATTTATGTTATCTCTAACGAAAATCCGGTCCGAATATTTATGACCCAGCCGGCTTCAATGAGTTGGCGTTTGGCGAAATGGGCCTTGCTCTTATCCCAATACGACCTACACTTTAAACAACAGAAGTCAGTCAAAGGGCAAGCGATTTGCGATCTCTTGGCTGCCAACCCGACAACGGACGCAGTTGAGCTATATGATGATCTTCCGGATGAAGTCCAGGAAGTCAACACTAGTCGCACTAACAAATATGGCGATTGTACTTTGACGGAGCTTCTCGGGCCACTAATGTAGCAAGTGCCCCCGGATGTTCTAAAATCTCCGCTGGAGTCGGAGTTGTCTTGATTTCCCCGGGGAATCATGTCATGCCCCGTGCTTATTCACTCACCAAACCTCGCTCCAATAACGAGTCAATACAACGCTACTTATCGGACTTAGCTTCGCCAAGGAGCTGGGGGTCGAATATCTCGAAGCGTATGGAGATTCACAACTGATAGTTAAGCAGGTCCGTGGTGACTACGAAGTGAGGAACCCTGATCTGGTCCCCTATCATCAGGTAGCCGTTGAAATGGCGGACTCATTCGAAGAATTCTTCATCGAATATATCCCACGCCTCCAAAACGCTCACGCAGATGCACTGGCGGCGTTAGCTGTGTCGTTAGCACAACCTTCCGAGACCGAGCAATTAGTTACGGTCAGGACTCACCAGCTCTTCGTACCAATATATGATGGGGTACAAGAAGACAAAGGGATAGTTACCAAAGAGGTAAATGCAACCCAAACGGTTGGAGCCCCGAGATTGGCGCTTTCCTATCATCGATTATGTCTTACACGGTATTCTGCCGGAAGACGTGAAGGAGAGAGAGTCAATCCGACGAAGAGCTCCCAGATTCTTTTACGACACAGAAACCCAGATGCTATATCGCCGGGGGTACGATGGTCTTTTACTCCGATGCCTTTCAGACAAGGAGGCAGAAGAGGTCCTTCGGGAAGCACACAAGGGTGAATGTGGTGCACACCAGCCTGGTCCCAAACTCTACGATCGAATCAGGAGAATGTGCTACTTTTGGCCCACAATGATTAATGACGCAATGAGCACGCCGAAATGCCATGCGTGTCAAATTCACGCGAATTATATGCATCAGCCGCCAGAGCAGCTGCATCCTTCGGCCACATCCTGGCCATTCGAGACATGGGGAATGGACATTGTAGGTCCCATTTTTCCTCCGTCAGTTAAAGGAGATCGGTTTATTCTAGCGATCACCGACTACTTCTCCAAGTGGGCTGAAGCAATCCCACTAAAAGAGGTCAAGGCGAGTACCGTCGTCAGATTCATCAAACACCATGTCATCTATCGACATGGTGTCCCAAGACGGATCGTGCATGACAACGGTCCCCAATTTATCAGCAATTCCTTCATCAGGTTTTGCGAAAAATTCAAGATACAAGATGTCTCGTCGACAGCCTATAATCCAGAAGAAATGGATTAGCCGAGGCGCTCAACAAGACGATCATCAAGATTTTGTCAAGCTTGTGAAGAATAACAAGCGAGACCGGACGATAAACTCGAGAAGCACTCGGGCATATCGCACAACGGCAATGACGCCGACAGAGCTACCCCGCACTCTCGGTCTACGGGTGTGAAGCAATTCTCCGTTGGAAATCCAGATTCACACTTCCGCCTTTGCAAATGTAGATGACGATCAAGAACAACATCAAAAACGCCTCAAGAACTTGAGATGTTAGATGAGAAGCTCGAGGCTCAACAATGCATTGAGTTCTATCAAGCTAGAATGTCGAGGGCTTTCAACAAGAAAGTTCGACAGAGAACCTTTAAGGAGGGAGATCTCGCCCGCCGCCGACGGCCGATAATCCTCACCTCTAAAAAGAAAGGTAAATTCGAACCCAAATGGGAAGGACCGTTTATAATAGACACAGTCTATTCAAACGGTGCATATCGCCTTATCACACAGAATGGCGACCGGCAATTAATGCCGATAAACGGGAAGTTTCTGAAAAAATATTATCCTTAATACATTCAGGATAACCCGTTTTGATGGGAAGTTCCTCAGAGAATATCTCACTCATTTTCATGAGGATAACCCTAAGTTATTGTGTTTTCCTCCAAAATTCTCTCACCAATCAAATTCATTGACGGTGGGCCCACTAAAAATCTTCCTGGTCCAACCACCAGCAAAATCCCCTCTCGATTCCCTCCACGAACAAGAGATCCACTTTCAAATTCTGGTTAGCAATCCTACAAAAGCGAAAGCTATCCGTACCTTTCCAAGATTCTCGGAGTGGAGATCCCATTCTTAGTTTCTCATCGGGAAATAGAATACATTCTTCCTTTCCCACATTTTACCTGGAGATAGAATACATTCTTCCTCTCCAGAAGCAAGAGATAGAATACATTCTTCCTCTCTTGTCTTAGATTCTCGGAGTGGAGATCCCACTCTTAGTCTCATCTTTCAAGAGTCTCAAAATGGAGATCCCATTTTTAGTCTCTCCCACTGGAAACAGGACAAAAATCCTTCCTTTCCAATATCCGGAGATAGGAGACAAGATCCTCCTTCCTCTCCATCAATAAGAGATAGGATACAAAACCTTCCTCTCTTATTTCAAATTCGTGAGATAGGACACAAAACCTTCCTCTCCACTGGCAAGAGATAGGATACAAAACCTTCCTCTCTTGTTCATCCCTTACCCGGAGATAGGAGACAAGATCCTCCTTCCTCTCCACCTTCGGGAAATAGAATACATTCTTCCTTTCCCACCTCAATCAACCTTATGCCGGTTCAATCCTTCTCCGGTCAAAAGAAGGCGCCAAGATTCATCTTGGGGTATTTCATCCCGAAACCTAAGAAGGGATGAAGTCGACGCCTAACACGCGTTGCCGGTTTAGTCTTTCTCCGATTGAAGAAGACACCAGAGTTCGATTCTGGGGTATTTCATCCCGAAACCTAAGAAGGGATGAAGTCGACGCCTAACACGCGTCGCCGGTTTAGTCTTTCTCCGATTGAAGAAGACACCAAGATTCATCTTGGGGTATTTCATCCCGAAACCTAAGAAGGGATGAAGTCGACGCCTCACACGCGTCGCCGGTTTAGTCTTTCTCCGATTGAAGAAGACACCAGAGTTCGATTCTGGGGTATTTTGTCCCGAAGCCTAAGAAGGGATTAAGCCAACGCCTCACACGCGTTGCCGGTTAGTCTTCCCGTGAAAAAAGACGAAGCCTACGTATTCAACATCGTAGCATTAAGTCTAAGAGAGTCTCATTCTTTTAGCACAACGTCACGTGCGGAGCGGATCCAGATAATCCGCACGCTAGCCCAACTCAAACGGTAGTTGGTAAAGGCTAATCAAATCCGTTGAAGGCTGGGGGTTGGCCAATAACCCTAAAGTCGACGCCTCACACGCGTTGCCGGTTTAGTCTTTCTCCGATTGAAGAAGACACCAGAGTTCGATTCTGGGGTATTTTCATCCCGAAGCCTAAGAAGGGATTAAGCCAACGCCTCACACGCGTTGCCGGGCGATCTCTTGCCCGTAAAAGAGTACCAAGCCTATGTATTCAATATCATAGCAACGAGTCTAGAAGAGTTTCATTCTTCCAAAGACAACGCCACGCGGAACGGATCCAGATAATCCGCACGCTAGCCCAACTCAAACGGTAGTTGGTAAAGGCTAATCAAACCCGTTGACGGCTGAGGGTTTGCCAAAAATCCTATAATTATTATGGTTAATTATTTCTGACGAAATAAAAGAATCATAATAGAGCACAAAAGAGGACAGAAATATGTTCTATTGATAAAAGACTGAAGTTACACAAGTTTTCTAAACGGCAAATTTGTGACAGCAAATTTGCTGCTTAAACTCAGATACTTTATTGAGGAAAGCTTGTTGAAGTTCCTCCTGAAGCTCGGCCCTGAAAGTCTCCTCGCTGCCATTAAGGGTCTTTGCGGTTTCCTCCTTGATGTCAACCGGCTTACGCCCGAGAGTTGATTTCGGGCGACGAGAGTCTTTTCTTTGTTGGCCTTCGTCAGCTTCAAGACGATCAGGCTCTCCCTCGCCGCTTGAAGCTCCTGTTCGAGCTCTACTATCCTCGCTTCTCCAGCAGTGACACAAGACCAAAAATGTCCCACGGAAGATGAAGCTTCAGCAACAGCAGTCTCCAAATGATGCACCTGGCCTCGCTGCATTTGAACTTCGAGTCCAGTAATAACGCAAGCATCCTGCTAAGCTGTCAGGCGAGCCTTTGTCTCTATCTCCATATATGAGGGGAGCCCGGCTGCTTCAAAATTTTGTAGACATTGGAGCTTAACCTCTAAATGGTCGAAATCATCAGCAATGTGGCCTGGGCAGACTCAATCTTCCAGATATTCTCCCAGGCCGCCTAGCCCTACTCCAATCAGGATTACGAGCATGAAATAGTTCCTAATTCTTAACGAGAAGTTCCTAGAGAATATTACCATATTCTTAAGGATAACTCGATAACCGTCAACCGTCAATTTCCTCCCACTGTGGAATCTCAAAGAGGGATCAATTGACGAATTCTGACAAGGCTTATGTTGGCGCCGGACAGCGCGTTCTACCTTGAAAGAATTCCTCTCACTGTATCCAGGCCGATTCATGCGTCGCCGCCAGAAGGCCCATCGGTCAACAGTTTAGAATTGGAATAAGTCCCAAGAAGAATTCCTCCCACTAAGGATAATTGTGCTCCAACAAGGAGTAATACAGTGGCGACGCCAACCAACGCGTCGTCGCCGAAGGATTCACCGATCAACGGTTCGGATCCACGCAAGATCGCACGCCGGTCAACGCGTGGTACTCGCCGATTGAAGGCTAAAATCCATGTAGTTCGAGGCCAATTAACGCGTCGCAGCCAAGGATTCCCCCGATCAACGGAGGAATCTCGATGGTCAATCGGACGACAATTCACCAACACGAGTCGACAGTAAGGAAACTTAATTAGCTACAGTTTGAAACTCCAACAACGGTCAAGCAATAAATGCAGCACCGTAACACCCCTGGGTATCCTACAAAGCACTGGAGAACCTGAGAGGATTGGAGGAATTAAATACTGGAGCCAATCTCAAAAGAAATTCATCCATCGATTTCTGGTCAAGATCTCAACAACGGTCAGACAAAAAATGCAGTACCGTAACACCTTCAATAATCCTACAAAGCACTGGAAAGACTGAAGGAAGATGAGAGATCAAACGCCAAGGTCATTCATAAGTCCTATCACGCCAACTAAAGGGTGAAGGGCTCATCATGTCCAAAGCATCGGACTCATCAAGAATCGAGGCGAGGCGCTTTGAAGGGGTATCTGTGGCGTAAAAATTGCTTAGCGGTACCCAAACAAGACTCGTAAGCGGTAGGTTGACAACCGACGATCCATCCGGCGGCGACCGAAGCGCCCGACGGCGTGATTACGCCGCCAAAGCGCGCCAAAGCGGTCGGCGAACCCATGAAGTGAGTCGACGAGGCGTCTGGCAATGGCGGCGTGTCGTGGAGAAAACCCGACGACGAAGCTCAACGAGGCGAGTTGGCTAAACTCAAACGTTGACGAGACGGAATCAACCGTACTTAGTCCGTCGATGCAAACGAGCCGTTTGAGCTCTGAAAGTTGATCGGGCACGGACTCAAACACAACGGCGACATCACCGGAGCAAAACTAAGCCCGGAAGACCGAAAGAATCGACGAAGAATCGACGGAAGAGTCGACGGAAAACGACGCGAGACGACGGAGCGCCGCGACGCGGCACCTCGGCCACTTTGGCCGAGCCACCTCGGCAACGGCGAGGTGCCTCGACAAGTGGTAGGAGGCTCGGCCACTGGTAGAAGCCTCGGCAACAGGCCGGCGCTAACAAATGGTCAGCCACCAAATTGCCGGCGCACACCCCCCCTATTGTATAAATAGGGGGGGTCTTTCTCATTAGGGGGCATCGGGGATCTTGGACTTGGATTTTTTGAAGGACTTGGATTTTTTGAAGGACTTCGGATTTTTTGGAGGATTTGGCTTTGAGGCGGGATTTTCGAGGAGTTTCCGAAGAATTCTCACGAGATCCACGAGCCGTCAACGCGTCGTTCCGAGCACCGGCGAGTACAAGTCCAGTCGACGTCAGATCCACAAATCGCGGGGTAAGAAAACTCGGGTCGAACTACAGATACCCTCTAGGTTAAGCTTCGTCTTAATCTCAAGGATAGCCGTGATTTCTCCTCGTAGATCTCACCCGCTCGGCGATCCTCTCCTTCGTGAGTCGCGATCCCATGAGCGATCCTCTCCTTCGTGAGTGTGATTCCCTCGGTAGCCGTTTCCTTCGTGAAGCGAGCCTCGTCTGTAGTTCGAACCGGGTTTACACGGGATCGAAATTGTGCGGTGGTCAGCGGACGAACAAAAGTCCCCACGAGGCAAAGAACCCATGGCGAGGATCGGGAAAATAGAGATCCTCGTGTTTGTTCACAAAAGGAAGAAAGTTGTAATTATGCGCTGAAATAAAGGCATTTCTTTTGTTTGAAATTTTATTGTAGGCCAAAGAAGCTGTAAGCAAGTTCAAACGAGCAATGAATAACAAACCAACTTTTACCGCGAACATAAGTAAGTACGTCGTTGCATGTGTTTGCTTCATATGTGAGTGGAAACTCAAAAGCAAAGTTGTCCAAGTAAAGTTAATAAAAAAGTACAATAGTTGTGGTAACTATTGATTTTAGGGGCTATTTGTAAATATTCACATAAATTTCTATAAATTTTGAATTTTTGAGCGTGTTTGTTATAAATTTAAAACTTTGGGTGTTTTTGCAGAATCTAAAATTTTAGGGGCTACTTGCAATTTATAGATTTTCAGTAAGTTTGAAAATTTCAAGCTTTTTCTTTAAGTTTTAAATTTTGAGCTTATTTTTGCTAAATTTGAAAGTTTTGTATTTTTTTCAAAGTTAAAACTTTTCAGGAGGATGTTGATTTTCAGTTTATTGGTTTCTGTTTAAAACTCTTATTTTTTGTAAATTTATAATTTTATGGTGTTTTTACAAGTATTTATAGTTTTGGGTGTTTTCGTAAATTCTAAATTTTTGGGGTTGTTTATATCTTCTGAAATTTTATTGTAATGTTTCAGATCTAAAATCTTAAGTTTATTTTTAAACTTAGTTTTCAGTGTTGGGGTAAATTTTAAAATTTTGAGGGTGTTTGTTGTAAATTTGAAAGTTTTGGGTGTTTATTGTAGAATCTAAAATTTTAGGGGCTACTTGCAATTTATAGATTTTAGTGTAGGGTTGAAATTTTCAAGCTTTTTCTTTAAGTTTTAAATTTTGAGCTTATTTTTGCTAAATTTGAAAGTTTTGTATTTTTTTCAAAGTTAAAACTTTTCAGGAGGATGTTGATTTTCAGTTTATTGGTTTCTGTTTAAAACTCTTATTTTTTGTAAATTTATAATTTTATGGTGTTTTTACAAGTATTTATAGTTTTGGGTGTTTTCGTAAATTCTAAATTTTTGGGGTTGTTTATATCTTCTGAAATTTTATTGTAGGCCAAAGAAGTCGTATCCGAGACAAAACTAAGCGGGAAGACCGAAAGAATCGGCGAAGAATCGGCGGAAGAGTCGGCCGGAAGCGGCAGGCGGCGGGCAGCCGTGACCATGACACCTCGACCACTGCCGAACCACCTCGACCAACTTGGCGGGTGCCTGACAAGTGGTAGAGGCTTCGGCACTTTGGTAGAAGCCTCGACAACAGTAGAGGCGCCTCGGCAAGTGGTCGAGCCACCAAATTGGCCGGCGCACACCCCCCCTATTGTATAAATAGGGGGGGTCTTTCTCATTAGGGGGCATCGGGGATCTTGGACTTGGATTTTTTGAAGGACTTGGATTTTTTGAAGGACTTCGGATTTTTTGGAGGATTTGGCTTTGAGGCGATTTTCGAGGAGTTTCGAAGAATTCTCACGAGATCCACGAGCCGCCAACGCTGCTCCGAAAGCACCGGCGAAAGTACAAGTCCGGTCGACGTCGAGATCCACAAATCGCGGGTAAGAAAACTCGGGTCGAACTACAGATACCCTCTAGGTTAAGCTTCGTCTTAATCTCAAGGATAGCGCTGTGATTTCTCCTCGTAGATCTCACCCGCCCGGCGATCCTCTCCTTCGTGAGTGTGATTCCCTCGGTAACCGTTTCCTTCGTGAAGCGAGCCCCTCGTCTGTAGTTCGAACAGGGTTTACACGGGATCGAAATTGTGCGGTGGTCAACGGACGAACAAAAAGTCCCCGACACAGGCAAAGAACCCACGCAAGCGAGGATCCCGGAAAATAGAGATCCTCGTGTTTGTTCACAAAAGGAAGAAAGTTGTAATTGTACGCCTGAAATAAAGGCATTTCTTTTGTTTGAAATTTTATTGTAGGCCAAAGAAGCTGTAAGCAAGTTCAAACGAGCAATGAATAACAAACCAACTTTTACCGCGAACATAAGTAAGTACGTGCGTTGCATGTGTTTGCTTCATATGTGAGTGGAAACTCAAAAGCAAAGTTGTCCAAGTAAAGTTCATAAAAAGTACAATAGTTGTGGTAACTATTGATTTTAGGGGCTATTTGTAAATATTCACATAAATTTCTATAAATTTTGAATTTTTGGCGTGTTTGTTATAAATTTAAAACTTTGGGTGTTTTTGCAGAATCTAAAATTTTAGGGGCTACTTGCAATTTATAGATTTTTAGTGTAGGGTTGAAATTTTCAAGCTTTTTCTTTAAGTTTTAAATTTTGAGCTTATTTTTGCTAAATTTGAAAGTTTTGTATTTTTTTCAAAGTTAAAACTTTTCAGGAGGATGTTGATTTTCAGTTTATTGGTTTCGTTTAAAACTCTTATTTTTTGTAAATTTATAATTTTATGGTGTTTTTACAAGTATTTATAGTTTTGGGTGTTTTCGTAAATTCTAAATTTTTGGGGTTGTTTATATCTTCTGAAATTTTATTGTAATGTTTCAGATCTAAAATCTTAAGTTTATTTTTAAACTTAGTTTTTCAGTGTTGGGGTAAATTTTAAAATTTTGAGGGTGTTTGTTGTAAATTTGAAAGTTTTGGGTGTTTATTGTAGAATCTAAAATTTTAGGAAGCTGCTTGCAATTTATAGATTTTTAGTGTAGGGTTGAAATTTTCAAGCTTTTTCTGTAAGTATTAAATTTTTTAGCTTGTTTTTGTTAAATTTTAAAATTTTGGGTGTTTTTGCAAAGTTAAAACTTTTAGGGGATATTTTTGTAAATTATAAATTTTTGGGGTTGTTTATATCTCCTTGAATTTATTTTAGATATGAAATCTCCTTGAATTTGATGTTGGTTGTAATTTTAAAAAGTTAAAGGTGTTTTCCATAAATGTGTTAAGTTAAAGGTCTTTTGTGAAAAGTGGTAAACAATGAAAGGTGAGCAGTGATCTCGGTGAAAATGAGCGATAAAAGATAAACAAGAATCTCGGGCCTTTTATATATAGAGGAATTCTATTTAATTTAAAAGTGTAAATGACAATTGTATAATAATATAAATGATGTGTGACGCTTTCTTTATATTTGGATTCATTTATTCATCTTTATTTAGCTTATAACTTTTTCATATTTTCAAGCTTTTTTTTTTAGGTCAGAATTCGACATAAACTTCATTGGGTTCTCTCAATTTAGATCCATTCTTTTTCCTCTTCCTCTTTTTAAGATGAGCTCTCATTGACATAACTCCTCTAAATTAGAAATTTCAGTGAACAAACTTTTCGATTTTATATGTGAGTTATTGGTAATTATATGTCAAATTGATTAAATTTTTTGGCTTGGTTTGATAGGACGGAAGGTGAGGAGAGGAGAGGGACAAAATTTAGATTTACCTTTGATAGAGAGTTTTTAGAGGGGGAGGAAGAGCGAGGGGAGGGGAGGGAACGGAGAGGACACCATGAAATGAACTAAAAAATTAGAGAGAAGAATCCCAATAAATTGGGAGGATTTAAGAAGAAAGAGAAAATAAACTATAAAAGCATGTACCTCTCTTCTCCTCCCTCCAACCAAACATAAGCTTAAAGAAATATCCATCCCTCCAACTCATTGCACCTCCCTTCACGTCACGTTCCCTCCTCAAAACCCCACCAAATCCAGGCTTATAATGATATTTGGGTACAAATCCGTGGGTCTTGAACTAGTATTTACAAACAAGTTATATCCAGGGGTCTAGGCGCATAAAACCCACTATAAATCCCGACCTTCAACCCTCTCGTTTTACTTCTCCCCTCGAAACCCCTAACCCTAGCAATGGCGGACTCCGATCAAGACGTCGACTCAAATCACCGAACGAAATCAGAAAGGAGAAGAAAGAACAAGAGATCCCTCAACGTCGAGACGTCATATGTCGCCGACAATCCCGACCGAATCGCCCCCGTCGTCGGCTACTTCTCCTCAGGCTACAACCCCTGCGATTCTCAAGAACCCCCTGAGGTTAGGGTTTTTAGGAACAGGAATCATCGATCGAGCCGGTTGGATCTCGTCGTGAAGCCCAAGGAGTCAAGTGTTGAGTTTGTGGGCAGGAGTTATGAAGGAGAAGCTGCAGTTCATCAGCCTTGTCATTATGCGCTTGGGATTCTCGATAAGGATTCTCAAACCCTAAAAGTTGTCCCAGTTGCTGCTAACAAGGTAAAAGTCCTTTTTTCACGAATTGCTCGTCTCAGTTGATGTTAAAGATACAAGTTTTTTTGCTGAAAGGTATCAATTTTCTTGTAATCAAGTGAAATAAGGATTTAGAAAGTTTGGTAATGGATGAAATTTTGTAATTCATGTGACTAATTTTGTGGAAACTGTTGTTAGCAAGGTAAAATGTTCTTCAAAAAGTATTCAGGCTATTTGTTTAACTTGATCAGTGGTGTTAAGTGATTCCAGATAATTGTTAAAGATACCTACTTTTGCTGAAATATGTCAATTTTTGTGTAGCCAAGTGAAATAAGGAGTTAGAATGTTTAGTTTTAGTATTTATGAGGTTCCAAGCTTTTCAACCTAGTTTATCAACTATGGTTTAGTTTTCCAAACTGAATTTTGATATACCTCATTCGTTAACCCTTTCAGGAGGCAAAGTCTATTAAAACCTTAAGAGGGTGTTTGGGACGGCTTATTTTTTAGTCAAACTAGCTTTTAAGCTACCTTTTTCATTTCTACCTGTTTCGTAAATACGAAATAAGTTAGCTTATAAGTCACATTTTAAAAAGCTGCTATACCTTAGCTTTTATAAAACTAACTTATTAGCTCATCTAAATAAGCTAGGTTTGACCAAACAAATTACTATACTACCCAAACAATTTTTATAATATTTTTATCATAAAAGCCAAAAGCCACTAAAAGCTAGCATAACATATAAGCTTAAAAAAATAAGCCTTCCCAAATACCCTCTTAGTGTGTAGCTAAACTCTCTGAGACCCAGAATGTGTGTTACCAGAATCTAGGCTTCATGGCAAAATGTTTCCCAAGCAAGCATCTCCTCTACAGCTAGAGTTCTGATTAAAGGTTTTCTTAGCTTTCTTCTTGAGACAAAACTTAAAGATTGTGCCCATCATAGTCAACCAGGTTCAGAGTTCTATTATGGAAATATTTACTGAAGATTTTTGCTGAAAGGTATCAATTTTCTTGTAATCAAGTGAAATAAGGATTTAGAAAGTTTGGTAATGGATGAAATTTTGTAATTCATGTGACTAATTTTGTGGAAACTGTTGTTAGCAAGGTAAAATGTTCTTCAAAAAGTATTCAGGCTATTTGTTTAACTTGATCAGTGGTGTTAAGTGATTCCAGATAATTGTTAAAGATACCTACTTTTGCTGAAATATGTCAATTTTGTGTAGCCAAGTGAAATAAGGAGTTAGAATGTTTAGTTTTAGTATTTATGAGGTTCCAAGCTTTTCAACCTAGTTTATCAACTATGGTTTAGTTTTCCAAACTGAATTTTGATATACCTCATTCGTTAACCCTTTCAGGAGGCAAAGTCTATTAAAACCTTAAGAGGGTGTTTGGGACGGCTTATTTTTTAGTCAAACTAGCTTTTAAGCTACCTTTTTCATTTCTACCTGTTTCGTAAATACGAAATAAGTTAGCTTATAAGTCACATTTTAAAAGCTGCTATACCTTAGCTTTTATAAAACTAACTTATTAGCTCATCTAAATAAGCTAGGTTTGACCAAACAAATTACTATACTACCCAAACAATTTTTATAATATTTTTATCATAAAAGCCAAAAGCCACTAAAAGCTAGCATAACATATAAGCTTAAAAAAATAAGCCTTCCCAAATACCCTCTTAGTGTGTAGCTAAACTCTCTGAGACCCAGAATGTGTGTTACCAGAATCTAGGCTTCATGGCAAAATGTTTCCCAAGCAAGCATCTCCTCTACAGCTAGAGTTCTGATTAAAGGTTTTCTTCGCTTTCTTCTTGAGACAAAACTTAAAGATTGTGCCCATCATAGTCAACCAGGTTCAGAGTTCTATTATGGAAATATTTACTGAAGATTTTTGCAAAGAGGTTATTTATTGTGCTTACTCAGTGTTGTTAAGGCACAAGCTTTGTTAATGAAACACAGTTTTCTATATTCAGGTGAAATGGAGATTTAGGATGTTTGAGTATGTGAGAAATTATGCTCTTTATGAGGTTTTATCTTTCACTGTTTTTCTGTCCAGTTGAGAAATTATATCGTTTTTATCTGGTTTGTCCACTGATTTTTTTGCAATTTTTCTCACTTGCTACCTTTGCAGACTACTTTCCTCCCGTCTATGTATTCCTTCAACTGTATTGGTTGTACAATTTATGGTTTTAGACTGTATAACACATGGATATACTACTCTAACAGTACTCTGATTAACTACATGGATGTAAAATTTAATTTTTTCAGACCTTTGTCGATAGAATTTGTATCTGTATATGTGTAAAATCCTTAGTTTTCTGTTCACTTTTCTTGTCAGTGAAATAAGTCTTTATCTATTTTTATAAAAATGTATATAAACTGTTTCCGCTTTTCTAGCAAATAATTCCTATGTTCGGATATATGATTGTGACTTCACTGTGGTAACGTTACACTGCTAATACATGGGCTGTGATGGAATCTGTTTCCTTGCCTGTCTTGTTACCCGTAAATCTAAAATTGTGGTACTCTTTATTTTTAATTTGCAGGACATGCTCACCTTCAGTTTATTGCCATCAATTTAACTGCACACGTGCATTGGTGCGTGAATGGGTGCATGTATATTTGTGTGTGCATATGAAGGCCTATGTGTGCAGTAGTTTGGGTTTATACCGCGCGCCTCTGGAGTTTGATGTTGCTGGCATGCATATTCTATCATATTTTGTTCCATGGAGTTATAGTTGGATTCAAAGATATTATCAATTGTTCATGAATGAATCTCAAGAACCTTACAAATTAAGATCTGACTAATTCCTTTGAACTGTCCCGAAAATTAGAACCCATTCTTTCATGCCATGAAGTAAATTTCTTGGCAACTTGCTTGAACATTTCTTGTTTTTGGATATGATTAAAATAATATTTCCATTGAATTTTGTTTAGAGTTTGCAATTCCTTTGCATTATAGTGTATTCATCAAATTTTTACAATGTTCACACAAAATTCTTAGAGTTTTGATATTGTAATATTATTTTCAAAAAACATGTAACATATAATACATGAAATTTCAAAGATGATTTGCTTATGTGAGATACCATTGCAGATATTTAGGTTGGAACCTAGAGTAATGAAGAGCCCATCTGCTGAAGAGCCTTCTGAAGGGTTAGATGGGAGTGTTAATGATGGAAACACAAGGCGGAAGATTTCAGATCTTACAAGTCTTTATGGAACTAAGAAGCAAAGGAACATGGTATGGTACAGCCTAATTGTATGTATAATATTAGCTATTCCATGTATGAAGTGTCAATGGAAATTGTATACATCACAATTAACAGGGATCATCTTTTCTTCACCTTATACTTGAAATTTTCTACGCCTGATCCTAGTGAAACACATGGACAATTTTTATTTCTTTTGTTATCTCGCTTTGCTTTCATGTTACCTGTGTTCCTAGAAATGTCATCATACTATGAACATCAGTCTTATCATTTCTGCTTGTACTGATGTAGAAAACAACTTCCCTGGTAATCAGGGTCATCCTGCATCGCCTTCAAGAACAATTTGAATTTTTTAATGCTTGTCTTGCTCTCGTTTTACAAACTTTGTCCCCGTTGATTACGTGAATTTAGGTTTTTTTCAAGTATCAGTGCCGCTATTGATTTTGCATGTGCCTTGCACATGCTTAATGTGAATCTCCATTTTTTCTGTGCTTCTATTCAAATATTATTCCTCTTTCTGTTCTTCCACTCTTTAACCTTGGGATGCTCTATGCAAGTTGATGAGATGAAATATGAGATCTCTTACTAGCATTTGCTGGCCTGTTATCTTCTATATAAAACATGGGTGCCGAGTCTGTGTTAGAATAAGAAGGGTTTTACATGTCTTTAAGCTAACTCTGGATTTATCCTCTCCATGTTGCATCTTGAAAAATTATTGGGGCCTAAAAACTTGAGATGGTCTGATCTATATAGTTCATAACGTTTCATTATATTCCTTCTCAAAGTGCTTGCTGTACCACATGCCTGTCAAAAATGGTTCTAAAGCTGGCTGTGATTTTAACCTTTGAAGATTCTGTATCAATATAGTGACATTGTCTAGAATATCATGCTTATTCTATGTTTTAATTCACTTAGTTGTTGGTTGATGAAATGATTTTTTTGTGTAGGACAAAAAATTGAGATTGCTGGCACAACAAACAAATGATCCCTCAGCTCGAGAAAATCTTCCAGATGAAATGCTTAATGTTGACATGAATGATGAGGCACTTAAGGACACCAAAGCAACCATTGGTCCAAATATTCCACCTCATGATCTTTCTGCTGTGACTCCTGAGAAAGCATATCTGTTGGATGAGATTATTCAAAAAGGAGAACGGGATTATCTCTTCGACATTCTAGACCTTTTGCATTCTGGCATTGGTGAAAAACCCAAGTACTGGGAAGAAAATTATTATCCAAGTTTTGTTGTCAATCGGATCCCCAAGCTAAAGGAGATTCAGGTATATTGCAATGATCAGCACAATATTGGCTTCCTTTATTCTTTATTACTCTATCTAGTTGGTTCAGGTTACTCCAATTATCTGATTGTAAGTCTGCAATTTTGAATAATCATCTATATTCAAGAAGTTAACAGATAAATCTACGTGCTTGCACAAACTTGTGTTCAACTTCTTCTTGGACCAAATTTACTCAAACTAGAATTAAGAACCATGTTTCCTATCCAATCTTTTCCTTCCCTTCTCTTTCTGGCCTATTTCCACTTTTACACAAACAGTATCCAAGTCATGAGACAGTGGTGTTCAAATATTCCCCCATAACTGACATGGCAACAAATTGTGAAGTGAAATGTCACGAGTGCTACTGTTGGTGACAAGTCAAGAGCCCCTAATTTAAATATAGGAGCCAAATAGTTACAAATTTGATCAGTTTTTTTGCTTTTAATTCAAAAATTGGAGTCATCTAATTACAATTTTATCAGTTTCTTTACCTTGGATTTGTGAAGTATACAAAACGTTGAGATGAAGGCATTTTTTTTTCTTTCCTTGGTGTCCTTGTGGGTCATACTGCTCGAGATTACTTTAGATTCTTTCTCTTGTTTATGAAGTTGTCACTTTTCAAGGTAATGTGTTGAATGGAATGAAATTAAGTTAGTCAGGAAATATCCTCTGTTGTGAGAGTATCTCTCATCATCTTATTTAACTTTTTAGTGCATCCAACATATGTTTATCCTTCTTGTTATAAATTTAAAAAAAATCTGTTTATCTTCTATTCAACATTCTAAACTTGCCACCTGTTCTTTCCTTCATACTAGGACACACGTCTGGACAACTTTTGAGAAGACACGAAATGAGAAGGACACAAATGGTTTACCTCATAGAAGTCGAGAACATGGGACACTATAGTGAACCGTGACCTAGGCTCAATCATCCTAGATTCATTGTGGGACATGACCCGATTCACCAACTCTAGCGACCCGATTTAGAATTCAAACCAGTTAAAATTTTGACAAACAACAACTCTTTTTCAATAGAATTAGCAACAAAAACTGAAAAATTAAGCAAATAAGGTATGCATACTTTAATTGCAACATAATTCTCAAGGTTCTTTTACCATTACTGATATCAACTAGCAAATTTCTTAAATTTGACTATTGTAAAACCTCTGATTCCTACATTTAAGAACCGAACCTAATATGTACCACGCTCCCTAGAGTACTATATATGCCTACGCCTCGTACCCGATTCCTAATGAGTGGCGTGCCCAGAGTTTTCAAAGGCGCACACCTCACTGCGCCTCATGCGCTCTGCAATTCGTGGGAATAGTGAACCGCCCCACATTTGATGTAGCAGCCTTTTGTGCCTCGCAAGTGACATGTGCTTCACGTAGGGGCGCATGCTAGGCATAGCCTCGTATTTTGTTCTTTAACATTTCAATTGGGTCTTGATACCTAATAACCCATAACCCATATCCCAAAAGGCAAAATAAAATCGTTAGGCCTTTATAGTAGCCCGCTTGAGGACCATAAGTTTTGGTTCAATATTAGTCTTGATTTTTTGATTTGAAAATTTATGAACTTCGCTCTACGTTGGATGCGTTAGCATTAGAAATTAAAACCTTATTTCATAGTAGATATTATTTATTATGATATATTTTTATGTAAAAATAAATAAACATGTTTTTTCGTGCTTGCTTACCCATCTTGAAAAATTATATGTGGTGTGCGCCTCGCTTCACTCGGGCGCGCGCATCGCATTGCTCCTTGTGCATGTACGCGTAAAGAGACTTTGCGCCCTGCATTGCGCCTTGCGCATTGATAACACTGGGCGTACCACGCTTCTGTACCCATCCTGTGAGCTGGAACAAATCGCATTCCATGCAACTATGGATTATCTCGAAATGTTAAGCATCATTGGTATTAACAATAAGTAATAAGTAGGGTTTTGTCATGCAGTGTGATGACTTGAAAATTAGAAAGTTTAAATGGACTCAAAATAAAAAGCGACGTCTTTACTGTTTAATCTGTGGACTTCACTCATTCCTTAGGCATGATTGATTACTTGGGAAAATTTCTTATGTCAATTATAAACATGCTACATGATATGAATCAAAATTTAACCTTTAAAGTTTGAAGATGTTAAGGACCTAAGGTGGATATCTAGCATAACTAATGCAGTACATGGTTAGGAATAAATATGCTCAAGACGGTTTAACATATGGTATTGTTCCAATTGAAGATTATGTAGGAAGAGGATGCAAGCATTACATGGAAGATAAGGACTACTCTAACTTGAGGTGTTCAATTTTATTAGAAAACAAGTTAAGGCCCTAGTTAAGTTGTGGAATTTATAAGAAATGAATTTACAATTCCCTATGACATCAAATGGTTTCAGTATAGGATTGCTTGGAAGACAGATTCATTAGGTTGACTCCACATTGGGATGGATGTGATGGTATCATGATTGGGTGACATTAAGAGGGGCAATTTTTGACCCAACCAATGGACCCGACCCAACCCACTATTAAACGGGTACGGGTCAACATATATGGGTCAATTCTAGTTAACCCGAGATGACCCATTTATTAATCGGGTCAATTCTAGTTAACCCGAGATGACCCGTTTAACCCATCTAGTAACCCATTTAATTAACCCATTTAGTAACCCATATAATCCATTTAGTAACCTTGTAGCAGTAGTAGCTATTCTTCTCCATCCCCTTCGTTTTCTCTTGTAGAACTCCTCGATTACGTCTCTTCAATGAAGCCCGAGGGTGAAGCGCATGCTCTGATTACTTCGGTGAGTAGGGCTTGGAATATGGCCTCCATGATTGAAATTGGATGGGTTAGGGGTTTAGGGTTAGGGTCTCGGATAGGAGCAGATATGGGGATTCTGTCGGGTGGGACAGAGATGAATTAATGGATATTATGAAGCTACTAACATTTCTATCACTTTCCCAGCATAAAGCTGTCTCTTGTCAAATAATCCATTAATATAGTAGATTGTTATTGACACATGAATTGATAATTTATTTGTTCAATTGGATTAATGACAAAGTTCAGTGTGTATGCAAACTTTTCATATTTTGTTGTGCAAAGTTGGAAAGAAAAGTAGTTATCAGAAAATTTTTATTTATTTATTTATTTATTTATTTTGAGAAAGAAAATTAGTTTGAGTCAAGCTTATGTTTTTGACCGGACCTTATAGCTGTCTGACCTGGTCTGTTAGCCACCCCTAGGTGGTGACATTGACACCATATAAATTAATCTTGAGCAAAGCAGAATTTGAGCATCATCATTATTTTACTTTAGTATGTCCGTGGTTTGGGAGGTTAGCAGTCAGGTGTTAGTACTTCCATAATACTGTCGTGAGCCGGTTTGATGAGTCGAGCCAATTATTTATTGTCAACTTTCATGTGGCCATTACTCTTATGAATGCTACAGTGATATAGGTATGAAATAGCTATCAAAACATGCATGAACAAAAATGCACGAATAAAAATAAAGTATCCTTCTATTTTGGAATGTTCTACAGTAAGACTACCCCTTGAGTACTCTCTTTAAAGGATTCATATTTGTGTTGCAGAACAAGGAAGAAAAGAAGAAACTGGCTTTTATATTGTCATACATAACTCATCTTGTCAACTTCTGGAAATTAGCAGCATCTAATCGTCGTTCCAAATCTCAAAGTAGTATTTCTGGTGATGCTATAAACAAGTACAAAATTCCTCGCATTGTGTATCAGAAATTTGAGCAATTGTTTATCGATCCAGCATCAAAAGTGCTATCATCATATAAGAAGGAACTCGTCATCGGCTACATCTTAGTGCTCACACTATTTGCAGACAAGTTTTCAAGCAGCCCATCTGACATTTCAAAGGATCTGGGGATATCTGTTTCAGATTTGAGGTTATACTACACTCAGTTAGGGTGTAAACTGTCAAATAAAGCCAGGTTCGGAGAAATATTCTGGACTCTTCCTGTTCCTCTCAAGTCTGCTGATATGAAGAAAAGGAGAAAGAGGAAGGCATAATTTAGTTAAGCTTGTTTGTTTTATATGTCTTCCTAAGACCCTCATCTGTGATTTTGATGTAGACTCTATATATTGGCTAACTTTTTGTTTATTTATATTTTTTTTGTTTCCATTATCAAACTATTTTGAGGTAAAATCTGTTAACTTGAGCCGCATCAACTCTAATTTTATCCCAATTTGCAAACATTATTAGAAGAGTTTTGCTAGAAAGTGCAATATGGTTTTTTGCAATCAGTTACTTATCAAGGGTGTGTTTTCTAAAGCCTTTGTTAACCGCTCAACTTTATTAACCGCTCATTGTCGCTTTCCACAATCACCCACGAAAACTGGAGCTCTTTCGCCAAACTCATTCCTGTTCGTCATCGCAATAGCCTATAGTGCAAGTGGAGGAAGCAAACTGAAACAACTTTTGTTATTGACTTCAAATTCTAACATAAAAGACTCATCCCACAATTTTAAGTTCCAAAATGGAAAGATCTTTAGGTTGTCATAGGAGTCGAAAATTGATGTCTAAGCACTGTTTTTATGTAAGGGTTCTTTTGTCACCCAAAGATCCACGAAGTGATCTGCATTAGTAGCGCAAACTTCTCTAATAACCCAAGGAAAAACTACAATTCTCAAAGTTCATGTAACTAAGAGGGATCCAATAAACGAGAAAACTGCAACGAAAAATCCAAACCGAATAAACTTAATCACACAAGAGGGGTAAAAAGAGGTTTATTTACTTCACACATTATGAACAGTTACATTCTCAAATAACAAACACATGCTAGTGCAGTCTCAATAAAAGAATCAACTCAACCGTAAAAGACAATCTCACAAGGTAATTATATATTTGATTACAAGGGTACATTCAAAGGAGTCTAGACTCTCTTAACTTCTCTCCACCGCATTCAAGGGCAAAACTCTATTTTCCTATATTTCTGCGTAAATGTAATATCAATACACAAGAGTAACAAATCTTTGTTACATATGATGTTCGGAAGAAACAAAAGCCAGAGTCAAGCACTTAGTACATGTAGTCTTGTGTTTCGTTGTCATCAAGCCGTCGAGCTGAATCATGCCCTTCCCCACTGAGCACTCTCTTGCTCATGTTGGCTCTTTGCACCAACCGAACCAATGCTTGCACAACCTCTGACATGGGTGGTCTAAATTCTGGCTCCGACTGTCATAACAAAGTTACTTGAGGTAAGAAATCCAATTATTTCAAGTCATGATATCAATCTCCATATAAAGAAAAGGTAAGTACTGTTAGGATATGAAGTTATCACTTTTTAACACACAAACCAACTTCTGAGTTTTGGTGCGGTGAAGGAGACTTTAAGATAATATAAGAGAAATCTAGGTTCAAATTTCCTAATCTGTGTATTTAAACAAAAGCAGATATTTCTGACGTGAATTCAGATTTCAAAACCTAGAACCCTCAACTTTTGTGGGGATATTAGGATATAAATTTGTAACCTTCAACTTTTACCGTAACTTGAGAGTTTTGATGCAGAGTGGAAGGGACTTGAACTACCTATGATTAAAGTTTCAATTGGGAGAATATGTGATACCTGAACACATAGGGCGATGACATCGGCAAACCGAGAGAGAGATTTTGCAGGGTAGAGTCCCTTTAGAGACGGGTCGACCATCTTGTCCAATGCGTCAATGTCATGGAGCTGAGGAGTTGCCCATCGGACTAACGACTGCTCTGACCATGGCCTTGTGCTGTTATACATTTACCCATAATAGTTACAAAAGGCAATCATGCAAACAAAAAGTTCAACTTGATAATTATTAATAGCTGGGATTGTTCAAAAGTTGACACTGAAATTTCTTATATGATGAAAAATTACCTATCGAAAGGTTTTCGCCCAGTTAAAAGCTCAAGCATGACCACACCGAAGCTGTAAACATCGCTCTTGAGTGTGTATTGACCAGACATGGCAACCTCTGGAGCACTATATCCAGATCCCATATTATGATCCAATGCCTGTTGAAGGAAATGGGAATTTACCAAAAAAATTAGGGGGGAAATCAAGCACTGCTGATTAAAGTATTCTTTATTCAGGACGGTAGTGAATATTTCAATGATCAACAAGTCATGTTGTATATATCCCTATAATTAATATAGTCTAGTAGCTTAACAGTTATGCGCGTATCTGAAGTTTAACTAAACTATATCTAAACCTTTTTGCTACATTTAGTTGTGGAACTATCCAAAAGACTAGTAGTAACTATATTCATAAGAGAAAAAAGATCACCATTTGTGATGAAGTAATGGTGTGTGGTTATAGTATTAAGAAGCAAATGTAATTTGCTTCTAGAGTATCTAAACTTAAAATTAAAAGGGAAGTTACTCCCCCAACGTATTCAGGGGAGAAATGTGCATATCATAAAGATTAACTCTAAAGCTATATCTAAACTTTTTGATTTTTATAATTCGCAGACCATTTCAAAAATATTACTAAACACAAAACAAAAATTGTTACTGTCGATTTGACAATGTACCTTTGTTTGACATCATACTATTTTCTACTTATTTTGCTAACCTAGAAGAATCCTCCCGGAATCAGGTCATGACTAACAATAATCTTGCAAATTGGATCATGAGTCAGATTGTGGATCATAAGATCCTTCTTGATCTTAAAATGATACAAAACTAAAAGAAAGTACACACATTCACTTAAAATTTTCTTTGGTTTGCTCTGTGATCATTATCCTCTTGGTGCTCCAATCCTCACAATATGGAATGAATTTTACCCTATTTTCTCATTAATATACTAAACGAAAAAGAAAATGGGCAAAAATTAAAGAGAATGGACCAGAAAGAATAAAGATTTTATTATTTGATAAAACTACTGTATAAAAAATGAACCATAATTGACACTTAGAAACACAGAAATAGCATTACCTGGTGTTCTGCATCAGGGATCAGACTTGCCAGTCCACTATCTGAAAGGTGAGGGTTCAGCTCCATGTCCAATAAAATGTTGACTGATTTGAAGTTCTTGTGTACAACAGATGGAGAACAAACTTCATGAAGATACCTGGAGATGGCGTTCATTTGTAGCCCCATGAGAAATTAGACAGACTTTTTGTGTTCAATAAGAGTGGATAACAACATCTAGCAATTGTATTAACTATCAGGAACAGAAAAAACAAAATTACGAAAAGAACAGACGATGACCAAGAAGTACAAGACTATGAAATCCTTGTTCTTATATGATTAAAGCCAAAACTTTTTGTAATACCTAAAGAAAGATTACTAGTCGACTTACTCTAGTGCTCGTGCAGTACCAAGTGCAATCTTGACCCGAGTGTTCCAAGTCAAAGGTTTGTTGTATTCATCAGAGAGATGAAGCAGATCATGCAGTGACCCATTCTTCTGAAACTCGTAAACTAGTAAATGTTGTCCATGTTCAGAACAATAGCCCACTAACTCAGTCAGATTTGGATGGTGCAACCGAGAGATATCCGATACGAGATCAATGAAGTCCTCAGAGGAGTTGTTGGGTAATGCAGAAGAGTTTACTTTCTTCACAGCCAGAACCTACAAAAATACAAATGACAATAAATGTATATTAACTGATTTCATCCCAATTAACTATTTATCTTTAGTTAGCCTCAAAGCCATATATAAATAACATACTAAGAATAAAACATCTCATCAAATTAAAGGTTATAAGCCAGTTAAAGAAGTTATAACTATTAGAACAAAATGACCATTTTCTCAAATTGGTGCACTCTCAAGTTTGCCCCCTAAAGTATCAATTTGCCCAATTTGTCCCTTAAACTATGTGCATGTGTCCAATGTGATTATTTTGTGAGCCTACGGTCAAATGTTCAACAGATTAATGGCGATTAGTGTTTTTGCATTTCATCTAAAAATAATTTTTAGTTCATAAAAGCGTTAAAAGAGTAAAATATTTTGGGAGAAAGTAGTTAAAAATGTTTTTAGTTTGGAGAAAAAGGAGATAAACTGATAAAACTCATAAAGAAATATATAATAATAACACTGTTACACCATTAATCTCTTACATATTTGACTGTACACTCACAAAATAACCATATTAAAACCATAAACATAGTTTGAGGGGCAAACTAGGTAAATTGATACTTTAAGGGGCAACTTGAGAGTTCATTAATACTTTAAGGGGGAAATGATCATTTTGTCCTAACTATTATTCCTAACAACGTGAAAAGGAACAAAATAGCACTCCTGCAAGCAGATGACTTAAGAAACGAAGAACGAAAGAGAAGGAAAAGGGGGAAAAGAACAAGAGAACGACAGGAAGAGAAAAACCAGTGGTATATGTACAAACTGTTTGGACTGTATAAAACTAAATTCAGCAAATTTCCTAACCAAATAGAATAATGGACTAATGAATTGTATCTTCTGATTTCAGCTACTCAGTTTTCTTAGGAACTCATGTCATAAAAAAAATGCATATTGCTTCTTCTAGACTCCTGAAGCTCAGAGCTATAGACACTCAAAAGAAAGGACCAAAGATTTCAAGTAAAACTAAAAAATTACCTTTCCATCATTAAATTGAGCCTTATATACGCGTCCAATTGACCCTTCTCCAATAAGATTGTCTAAGCTGAAACTATCTGTAGCCACCTGCAGATCTGCAACCGAATATGCTGTTGCTTTTAAAGCAGCTGGTTTAGTTTTCCTGACAACAGGCTTGGGAGAGAACTCCTCTTCTTCATATGTTTTGTGCCGGTCAATTGGAGGTGGTTTAAGGTTTATAGGAGCAGCTGGTGGAAATGCTGTTGTGTTCATTGTAGAGGTCGTTTGGACAGACTTCATCTCTGCAAAGTCAGTGGTAGATGATGGTTACCATAAACAATAAAAAAAACACTACTATAAAATCCGTCATGCATGGTATTTCACTACTCCTTTGTCTAGTTCTACAAATAGATATAAAAATTAATCACCAAAATGCACCAAAATAGAAGGTCACATTTCCGATTGACCAAAGGCAAACTAAAAGACTAAAATGTTCTAACCAACGAAGACAAAGTAATTAAGTTCTCACAATTCACGACCTCATAGACAATATAGCCCCCAAAGGTAAACCAATATAAATATGCAATATAAGAGTTATTGGATGGAATATGCATTACCTTTAACTTCATTAGAAGCAAGAGGCGTAAAAGGCTCGTCTTGTTCATGATGTTCTCTGATGGATGATTTCTTTTTCTTTCTCCTCACCAAGAAGAATGCAACAATTGCACCGACAACCAAAAGCGATATAATGATACCGGCTATACCTCCGCCACCTATACCCGAACTTTTACCACCTCCATCTTTGGATTTATTTTTTTCACCTCCAGAACTATGACCGGGGTTGACTTTACGGCCTGGTGGAGGGCTAGTAAATGGGGGAGGGGGAGGCGCAGGCCCAGAGCTCCATGAGTTACCGTCAGTCCTGTAAATAAAATCCACAATGTGAGGTTTCAGAAACAACCATTGCCCGAGAACAGTCGGGATATTTGTCATATTAGACCCTAATATCTATCCTACTTTATATAGGCCCCCAAGCATTCGTATTTGTAACTTACACCCCACCTTCCCCCAATCCATTAAATTGTTTTAAGACCTCCATTTAAAACAACTTAATGGATTTGGGGGTGTGAATTACTAATATGAAGATTTGGGAGCTTAATACAAAAATAGCATAGAATTTATGGTCTAAAATGAGAAACCCAAATATTTTTTTAAAAAAATTGGCCATGCCAGATAAAAATAAAAATTCAACTGCATACAACAAGTACTCACTGAAGATTATTTATCTTTTTCAACTGGTTAGGAATCCATCCAGAGAAACGATTATTTGCCACGTTCCTGAATCATGAGTAAATAATTATTTATTCTGATATTCAAATTGTTACTTGTAAAAGAATAGAATTGCAGATGCACCTAAATGTGTTCTTACAGATCATTAAGGGGGAGACTGGTAAGAACATTTATGGAACCTGTGAACTGGTTGTTCTGCAAATAACTGCACGATAACCAAATAGTTTATTGTTGATGGTCACACTGGGTATTAGGTATTAATACATGAACTGTTCATATTATGCTTACAGGGTAGCTAAGCTCGATAGTGCGCTAAAGCTTTGAGGAAGATCACCTGTGATAGAATTGAAGGACAGATCCCTGCAGTAGGTAAATGAAAATGTTAAGAGGACCAAGAAAGAACAAAGCCGAAGAGACAAGATACATTTTGGGAATATAATGTATCTACATATTAAGTGAAAGTTAAAACACAAAAGAAATTACTGCAAAATCTCTATAACAAGTTTGCAAAAAATTCAACACCTAGTACATAAGCTACGACCCCTTTGTCTCAGTAACAGTGATTTTGAGGTCATAATAACTAGGATAAGGGATATGATGATCAGTGTTTATTATGAATATTGAAAAGAATGGAACCTCTGGATCTAGTATCATACCTACATTCTCAAGTATATTCTGCATACTTGTGCAAGAAAATATTTGCCCCCGAATTTAGAAAAAGGAAGAGAGAGAGAGAGAGAAGAAAAAGGAGTTCTGCTCACATTGTTTTAAGATTGGGAAGGCTTCCAAACATATCAGTTAAATTCCCCTGAAGTTGATTGCGAGCCAGATTTCTAAATTCATCAACAATAATTTGGTTTAGCTCAAATAATCCAGAAGAAAATTTCAATAGAGGAAAAGAAAAGTTCCATTAACGATCACACTCACAAGTATTCAAGATTCGGCATCAGTGAAATTGAGTAAGGAATGCCTTGACCAAATTGATTATTAGCGAGATTTCTGCAGATTCAATCACATGAAACTTAATTCAGAAACAAACAACCAAAACCATACAAATTGTTTGCATCATAACTTACAGCCGTTTAAGGTTCTTAGGAAGATTATATGGAATTTGGCCTCCATTTCCAAGGCCATTGCCACTCATGTCCCTGCACCATATGAAGGAGATCAAACCATTCAAACTAATTGTCAAGAAAATTTATACAAAATTTCTCATAGAGAACCAAAGCGCTCACAGCTCAACTACAGAATTCATAGTGTCCATATTGTAGGACAATGTCCCGGAAAGTCCAAGATTTGACAATTTTCTGTAGAAAAACGATTTGTTCATCAGAAATAGAAGAAATAACTCAACATTTAAATGGTTTTTAACAAGAAATAATTTAAGAAACCCCACATTTCCGTAACCGATGATCCAGAGCATGTAATGCCTTTCCACGACTCCCCACAGGGATCACCACCACTTGCTTTCCAACCATTTAGTTGGCCCGGAGAATTCAGGCTAGTGAACAAGTTATTGAGACAGGAAACTGCGTAGTAGAATGTACAAAGACAGCAAATAAAGGTGATGACATTATAAATATCAAGATCAAATTCCATGTTAACTAAATTTATCTAACTATATTTGGAGAGGACAAGATCAGGCTATAACTGTATTATGATGCAACTTAGTGATGATAACTGGAAAGTTCTCAATTCCCAGAATCATGAATAGTTAGAAACAAGAAAGGGTACAACACAGGGAAGGGTAAAACTAAATTAGGATTAATCTAGCAGCACATTACAAACATGCACAAGTTTATAAAAGAAACAAAATAAAAATAAAAAAAGTACTTCTTTAGTTCTACATCAAATTTAACAAGAACAGGTCCAATTCTTATCCACATCTAAACAAACCAATTCCATAATTCTAATGCACTTCTCCAAAAATGGAGGCTCAGAGGACAAAATACTCAATATCCAAAAGATAAATAAACAAATAAAACGTGGATCCAGCATCTTCTACATAATGCCAATGTTAATTAATCCCTGTTTTGTTCAAAAGGGTGCTGATAAATCTCAAGTAAGCATTCAGTTAAACTTTACCAGTTTCTTCTACACTAAAGACCAGTACAGATAAGAGAATTTTTCCACCAATTTAGTCCAAAAATCACATTTTGACAACAAACCCGCCATTCCTTTCTAAATCCAAACAAAACCCAGTTCCAAAATTCCAGAATGAGATAGATCCAGCATCTGGGTACTCTACTTTTATTCATATTAACATAAAAAAGAACCCAAAAAATGCTACTAAAGAATCAAAGAAAGCTTTTTTACCATCAGATTGGTCAGTGGTGCCATTGACAGAGCTCGCCCAAATGCAAGCTAACAGGATCAATAAGCCTAACTTCTCCCTCATCTCTCTCTCTCCCCCCTCTCTCTCTCTCTCTCCTCTTTTTTTTCTGGCTTCTTGTATTTATATATTCCTCCAATTATTTACCGTTGTTTAATCACCGAACTCAAGGAAAGCTAGCTGGCACGAAAGGCGAAGAAGAATCCAAAAGGGGCCCCTGATAATCTCTCATTATTCTCTATTTTTTTGCTGGAATTAAATAGTTTTTTTAAAGGAAAAAAAGCTGCCTTTTTCACTGAGAGAGCTCAAGTTTACTTTTTTTATAGCTGGAGAAAAATAAAACGTTGGCTTACAGTCACGGGTGGTCACAAGATCCGCTGGGAACAGGAAAAGGGTTGGTTAGTTGGGTTCGTCTTAGACCGTTGGATTGAGATCGGTTGGTTGATACGGAGATTTGGTACTGCTGACTTTTGTTGCTGTTTGCTGTTTGGTAGAAGTAGGTGATCTTGAGTTAAGTTACAGTCTTTGCTGCTAATGATTGGATGGGAATGGTGATGCTCGTGATGTAATCATGTTCTTTTGAGGAGATTTTGCAAATAAGCCATTTGCTATTTGTAGTTTATTGTGTATTGTGTAGCGCATCCATTGGCATTAATTACAACATGTAAGAGCGCGATTCGAAACCTAGGATTACACTCCATATGGATAATGATCCGACTGTAATCAAGTCTGTTTGGTCACTTTAGTGGATCATAATCAATAGTTAAAAGTTTGGCAAATGGATGTATTATATAGAGCAAATCTCTTATAAATTTAAGTTTATAGGGAATAGTATACACCAACTTTTTTATCCATTGATGTTGCCTTTAGATTTGTCTTGTGAGATGCATGAAATCTCAAAATGAACTTCATATCTTTCATGGATCCCAATGCAACATCAATTGATAGAAAAGTTGGTGTCTGACTATTCCCTATAAACTTAAGTTTATAGGAGATTTGCTCGTATTATATAATCTATGGTTGTTGTCAAAATAATAAATAATAACATAATTTAAATTTATCAAAATATTGGGCCTTGAAATTTTGTGAAATGATGATGGGTATATGTCTTTTACTTGGTCAGACTTTTTTTTGAAGCAAAAAACAAGGGATTAAATCCCCGTTCACTAAGAATAAAAAGTTGTATAAAATATGTAGTTACAAAAAGAGGATACAAACTGTATCCAAAACTTAGAAAATAGAAAAACAGATTTCTGTATGGTAGGGATGCATGACCTTCTTCTTCTAGACATCCACGAGGATGAAGAGAGGGCCTTGCCGTCATTCACCGCAAACGAAGATATAAGGAAGAACCAAAGCCAGCCATACATATAAGACACAGAAATTAATTTTTCTACAAGCCAACCAAAAAGACAAAAAATACATGACAAAACTATCAAGTTTGTGAAATATGTACAACCAAAAGAACTTCTTTTTTCTAGACCAACGCAACCACTGAGACTATGCTGAATCCTCCTCATCCACTGATATTTAGTATAGGCTGAGCTTCAAGACTCCTAGAGACTCCGGTTGCTATAGCTCCGCTTGTCGAACCTGTCCATTCATTGAGACAAAAGATGGCAGAGTTTATAATCCACCAAACAATAAGTCGAGATACTTTTATTTTATATAATACATCAAAAAATAAGCTGAAGTACCTCCAGTTTATATAATCCACCAAAAATAAGTTGGGATATCCCAGCTTATTTGTTTGGTGGATTATAAATTAAAATAAACCACTTGCCACCATCTCAATGTGGTTTATAATCCATTTTAGTGACTTATAAGCCACTTTCACCATTTGTCAACTATGCTCTAAGGACAAGATGCTATTATTAGTTCTAACATGCTTCTTATCATTAGATTCTAGCTACATAAAAATTGATTTCAAAAGCAAAGACATAAAATAGATATAATCATTGTCAAAACATAGTGCAATTATAATGCTTATTTTATATCCTCCCTTAGATAATGTTATAAGTATGATTATTGATGGAATTTCCATCCTTTCATCTTTCTGTGGACAGCAAGTTTATGTCTTCTCGTATCTAATTATTCATTTTCACCATATGATTGTTAAATAAAATATTAAATCATACCTCCTACATATTGCTCATTCCTACTCTTTTATTATAAAGAATCAAATTCAAAATAGTAAAACGGTTAAGTTAGAAGATAGCATCCAAATCTAAGTAAAGACGAAAATATATATTTTCTTGGAAGATTTTTCCCCTTCTCTAGCATTAAGGGCGTATAAATCTTCTCATATTACAGTCATATCACACCTCTTTAAAATCCACCAAATAAGATGCATATCTTAATTAAAACTTTATATATGGATATATATCTGCCTTCATCTTTTGGATCTTTCATAACTATAAGCTACATTTATTGCAACATGAAATTATTTCTTGTTTTGTAAGAAAAGGACGAAAAACAAAGCATCTCACTACATGAGTTAGTCTTTGAACAATTTAATCCTTTTAAAATGAAATTCGGGAGATAATGTATGAAATAAGAGGAAAGATGGATAGTTGCACGTAAAAAGCCACACACCAACCTTTTTTAAATTTTTGTGGTGATGGCATGGCACCATTTTCCAGCCGTGGGACCAATCCAGTTACCGCGTGCCACGTCACTATATACTAGCGCCATACGGCAGCCTTTGTCGGTGAAGTATTGGAGGTACGATCACCAGAGGAGGTGACATTACCACTGCACCTAATTCTTCATTTTGTTGGAATTAGACTCTCCCTTGTCTTCAGAAGTAGCTGAAAATGCAAGAATTTTTAAATTTAATATTACCTTCAATTAAAATGTTCCAAAATGAATAATATCCAGGGAGTCTCGTTTCTATCAGAACCGTTCACATACACCAGATTGAACTGTTTGATGCAACAAATAAAATAGGCTAAATGAAAATTTACCTCCGGTTCTCTTTTCGACTATCCGTCACATGCGGATAGTTACGATAGAATGAATCGTCCTATTAAAGGACCTCTATTGATTTCATTCAATTATATTAATTTTTTATTAAAAATTATATTAATCTTTTATGTGAATTGATAAATAAACATTAGACTCATTGATATTTTTAGACATCCATTGATTAAATGGGCGCTTAATCACGCTTAATAATAGAATTGAGCTTTCTTTCTTGATAGCTGGTTTTAGAGACGAGTCACTCTAAATTTCTTATGAAAATATCAATTTCAATCCTTTCATCTTTCTGTGGACAGCAAGTTTATGTCTTCTCGTATCTAATTATTCATTTTCACCATATGATTGTTAAATAAAATATTAAATCATACCTCCTACATATTGCTCATTCCTACTCTTTTATTATAAAGAATCAAATTCAAAATAGTAAAACGGTTAAGTTAGAAGATAGCATCCAAATCTAAGTAAAGACGAAAATATATATTTTCTTGGAAGATTTTTTCCCCTTCTCTAGCATTAAGGGCGTATAAATCTTCTCATATTACAGTCATATCACACCTCTTTAAAATCCACCAAATAAGATGCATATCTTAATTAAAACTTTATATATGGATATATATCTGCCTTCATCTTTTGGATCTTTCATAACTATAAGCTACATTTATTGCAACATGAAATTATTTCTTGTTTTGTAAGAAAAGGACGAAAAACAAAGCATCTCACTACATGAGTTAGTCTTTGAACAATTTAATCCTTTTAAAATGAAATTCGGGAGATAATGTATGAAATAAGAGGAAAGATGGATAGTTGCACGTAAAAAGCCACACACCAACCTTTTTTAAATTTTTGTGGTGATGGCATGGCACCATTTTCCAGCCGTGGGACCAATCCAGTTACCGCGTGCCACGTCACTATATACTAGCGCCATACGGCAGCCTTTGTCGGTGAAGTATTGGAGGTACGATCACCAGAGGAGGTGACATTACCACTGCACCTAATTCTTCATTTTGTTGGAATTAGACTCTCCCTTGTCTTCAGAAGTAGCTGAAAATGCAAGAATTTTTAAATTTAATATTACCTTCAATTAAAATGTTCCAAAATGAATAATATCCAGGGAGTCTCGTTTCTATCAGAACCGTTCACATACACCAGATTGAACTGTTTGATGCAACAAATAAAATAGGCTAAATGAAAATTTACCCTCCAGTTCTCTTGCTCAGAACTATCCGTCACATGCGGATAGTTCTGATAGGATGAATCGTCCTATTAAAGGACCTCTATTGATTTCATTCAATTATATTAATTTTTTTATTAAAAATTATATTAATCTTTTATGTGAATTGATAAATAAACATTAGACTCATTGATATTTTTAGACATCCATTGATTAAATGGGCAGTTAATCACAGTTAATAATAGAATTGAGCTTTCTTTCTTGATAGCTGGTTTTTAGAGACGAGTCACTCTAAATTTCTTATGAAAATATCAATTTCAATCTTACGTTTCAGTCGCAAGTGAACAATGTAAGGGTGATTTCTCCTCTCTCTTCAAAATTTATATTTACAAGATCAATTTTAATGCCTCAATTTTATAATTAGATAGCTTTAAACAAAACCTAACCACGCAAGTCTTTCAACTAACAATGTGATTGTTGTTAGCTAAATCAATCATTCATCACATAATAATAATAATAATAATAATAATAATAAACATTAGCTAAAAAATCACTATCAGAAACCAACAACACATTGTTAAAAAGAAAAAACAAAGAGAGAGAGAGAGAGAGAGAGAGAGAGAGAGAGAGATCAATCTAAGCCAAGTCTCTCTTGATAGTAACTTCGGTTTCTGTTGTTTGAAGGGATGGGCAGTGGTAGGTGCACCGGTGGTGATCGTTGTCCCATTCAATCAAGGAATGTTGAATATGCCAGATGGTGCCCATGACATATGACACTGTAACCAGCTAAGATTTTAATAGAATTAATTAACCAAAAATAAATAAATAAATCTAAGAAACTTGATAGTCTTTTTTTTTTCGAGGAATAACTTGATTAGTTTTAATCATGGGTTTTGTTCAAAATCCTATAATTTGAAAGGGAATTGAGGAGCCAAGTACTAGGTACTGTTTTAGTTATATAACTTCAATCAAGATGTATTACTCCTTTATATTCAATCCAAAGTAGTATCTTGCTTTTTTCTTTTCCCTTTTCGTTCTTCTCGATGTTGTTATTGTCATGATTATCGGATTGGGGTTTTAAGATTATTTCTATGTATATGGGGCATGTTAAATTACACTAGAAAATTAAACCACTAAAATTTCAATTAACAATAACATTTGTTATCAAGAGACCGATTTTCAAGTAAAAGATTGCCTCATAAATATAATAACAAAAGAACTTCTTAGAACCAACAATAGTATCAAATAAATTAAAATCTATACCAAATGAATGACTTTCTCTCTATTTATTTCATTTTCTCCTTAAGAGTAAATATATTTCATAATGGTTGAATTCAAACGGCAAAGAAGCAAAGCACAAACTATATCAACATACAAATATTTTAGTTATCAATTCTTTTAGTGTAGAAAATTAAATATGGAAGAGAGAATATGACGATTGTATTCATGGTTCAGGGAATACATATAGTTTCAGATGCAACAAACTAGAATCAAGCGTAACAAGATATTCTTAGATGATAGCAACTAGTTACAACAAAATAGACCTAGTTCGTTACACCAAATATTTAGAAATCTGAATCTTCCAATACTCCCCCTCAAGCTGCAGCATAGACCTATCAAACAAAGCTTGCAGACGAAACTATAAAAAAACTGTAGAGACAATGTCGATCGAAAATGAGACACATAGGTTGGGGGTGGGGTGGGGTGGGGTGGGGTGGGGGGGGGGAATAAGATTGCACACAATAAAAGAAGGCCAACGAGACTACACACAAAAAGAAGGTCAAAGAGATTGCATGTGAGAAGAGTCTATATGACTATGCTCAAGAATAAAATATTGACATGGATACGTGTGAGAAAATAAGATCAACGAGATGTGTGCAAGAAGAGAAAGCCAAAGAGATTGCATACGAGAAGAGATCGACGAGACTCATACTAGAAGATGAAGCAGATTTATCGAGGGATTGCAGTATGGATTTGAGGTTGAGAAGAAGAAAATGTGATCGTCATTTAGATCCGATTGTATGATTGTTGAGATTAAGACAGCAATAGAAGCAGCTGCTATAGTGGTCAAAGACAGAGTGTTGTTCCCATAGCCTAATGGCTTATTTAATGAGGAGACCAAAATGATATTAGGTTTTGGTGCTGATCTGATCAGAGACGAAGAACTGAAAGGCGGTGATTCATCGATAATGTTGTAGCCGCCGAGGGGAAGTGTGGAGATAAAATCTCCTCGGCGGCCCCGATACTAAGAAATAAGAAGAGTTGCTGGAGCTTAGAAAACCTACTCTTCTACTCTGTAGAAGATTAAATATGGAAGAGAGAATGTGATGATTGTATTCATCGTTAAGGGAATACATATAGCTTCAGGTGCAACAAACTAGAATCAGTTGTAACAAGATATTCTTAGATGATAGCAACTAGTTACAACAAAATAGACCTAGTTCGTTACACCAAATATTTAGAAATCTAAATCTTCCAATACTCCCCCTCAAGCTGCAGCATAGACCTATCAAACAAAGCTTCTTGTGAAACTATAAAAAGCTGTAGAGACAATGTCGATCGAAAATGAGACACATAGGTTGGGGGTGGGGTGGGGTGGGGTGGGGTGGGGGGGGAATAAGATTGCACACAATAAAAGAAGGCCAACGAGACTACACACAAATAAGAAGGTCAAAGAGATTGCATGTGAGAAGAGTCTATATGACTATGCTCAAGAATAAAATATTGACATGGATACGTGTGAGAAAATAAGATCAACGAGATGTGTGCAAGAAGAGAAAGCCAAAGAGATTGCATACGAGAAGAGATCGACGAGACTCATACTAGAAGATGAAGCAGATTTATCGAGGGATTGCAGTATGGATTTGAGGTTGAGAAGAAGAAAATGTGATCGTCATTTAGATCCGATTGTATGATTGTTGAGATTAAGACAAAGCAATAGAAGCAGCTGCTATAGTGGTCAAAGACGAGTGTTGTTCCATAGCCTAATGGCTTATTTAATGAGGAGACCAAAATGATATTAGGTTTTGTGCCGACCGATCGAGACGAAGAACCGAAGGCGGTGATTCATCGATAATGTTGTAGCCGCCGAGGGAAGTGTGGAGATAAAATCTCCTCGGCCCCGATACTAAGAAATAAGAAGAGTTGTTGGAGCTTAGAAAACCTACTCTTCTACTCAGAGAAGATTAAATATGGAAGAGAGAATGTGATGATTGTATTCATCGTTAAGGGAATACATATAGCTTCAGTGCAACAAACTAGAATCGCTTGTAACAAGATATTCTTAGATGATAGCAACTAGTTACAACAAAATAGACCTAGTTCGTTACACCAAATATTTAGAAATCTAAATCTTCCAATACTCCCCTCAAGTCGCAAAGATAGACCTATCAAACAAAGCTTGTCAATTTAAACTATAAAAACTGTAGAGACAATGTCGATCGAAAATGAGACACATAGGTTGGGGGTGGGGTGGGGTGGGGTGGGGTGGGGGAATAAGATTGCACACAATAAAAGAAGGCCAACGAGACTACACACAAATAAGAAGGTCAAAGAGATTGCATGTGAGAAGAGTCTATATGACTATGCTCAAGAATAAAATATTGACATGGATACGTGTGAGAAAATAAGATCAACGAGATGTGTGCAAGAAGAAAGCCAAAGAGATTGCATCGAGAAGAGATCGGCGAGACTCATACTAGAAGATGAAGCGATTTATCGAGGGATTGCGGTATGGATTTGAGGTTGAGAAGAAGAAAATGTGATCGTCATTTAGATCCGATTGTATGATTGTTGAGATTAAGGCGGCAATAAAGCGGTACTATAGTGGTCAAAGACAGAGTGTTGTTCCCATAGCCTAATGGTTTATTTAATGAGGAGACCAAAATGATATTAGGTTTTGGTGCTGATCGTCGAGACGAAGAACCGAAAGCGGTGATTCATCGATAATGTTGTAGCCGCCGAGGGAAGTGTGGAGATAAAATCTCCTCGGCCCCGATACTAAGAAATAAGAAGAGTTCTTTGGAGCTTAGAAAACCTACTCTTCTACTCTGTAGAAGATTAAATATGGAAGAGAGAATGTGATGATTGTATTCATCGTTAAGGGAATACATATAGCTTCAGGTGCAACAAACTAGAATCAGTTGTAACAAGATATTCTTAGATGATAGCAACTAGTTACAACAAAATAGACCTAGTTCGTTACACCAAATATTTAGAAATCTAAATCTTCCAATACTCCCCTCAAGCTGCAGCATAGACCTATCAAACAAAGCTTGTCAATTTAAACTATAAAAACTGTAGAGACAATGTCGATCGAAAATGAGACACATAGGTTGGGGGTGGGGTGGGGTGGGGTGGGGTGGGGGGGGAATAAGATTGCACACAATAAAAGAAGGCCAACGAGACTACACACAAATAAGAAGGTCAAAGAGATTGCATGTGAGAAGAGTCTATATGACTATGCTCAAGAATAAAATATTGACATGGATACGTGTGAGAAAATAAGATCAACGAGATGTGTGCAAGAAGAGAAAGCCAAAGAGATTGCATACGAGAAGAGATCGACGAGACTCATACTAGAAGATGAAGCAGATTTATCGAGGGATTGCAGTATGGATTTGAGGTTGAGAAGAAGAAAATGTGATCGTCATTTAGATCCGATTGTATGATTGTTGAGATTAAGACAGCAATAGAAGCAGCTGCTATAGTGGTCAAAGACAGAGTGTTGTTCCCATAGCCTAATGGCTTATTTAATGAGGAGACCAAAATGATATTAGGTTTTGGTGCTGATCTGGTCAGAGACGAAGAACTGAAAGGCGGTGATTCATCGATAATGTTGTAGCCGCCGAGGGGAAGTGTGGAGATAAAATCTCCTCGGCGGCCCCGATACTAAGAAATAAGAAGAGTTGCTGGAGCTTAGAAAACCTACTCTTCTACTCTGTAGAAGATTAAATATGGAAGAGAGAATGTGATGATTGTATTCATCGTTAAGGGAATACATATAGCTTCAGGTGCAACAAACTAGAATCAGTTGTAACAAGATATTCTTAGATGATAGCAACTAGTTACAACAAAATAGACCTAGTTCGTTACACCAAATATTTAGAAATCTAAATCTTCCAATACTCCCCCTCAAGCTGCAGCATAGACCTATCAAACAAAGCTTCTTGTGAAACTATAAAAAGCTGTAGAGACAATGTCGATCGAAAATGAGACACATAGGTTGGGGGTGGGGTGGGGTGGGGTGGGGTGGGGGGGGGGGAATAAGATTGCACACAATAAAAGAAGGCCAACGAGACTACACACAAATAAGAAGGTCAAAGAGATTGCATGTGAGAAGAGTCTATATGACTATGCTCAAGAATAAAATATTGACATGGATACGTGTGAGAAAATAAGATCAACGAGATGTGTGCAAGAAGAGAAAGCCAAAGAGATTGCATACGAGAAGAGATCGGCGAGACTCATACTAGAAGATGAAGCGATTTATCGAGGGATTGCGGATGGATTTGAGGTTGAGAAGAAGAAAATGTGATCGTCATTTAGATCCGATTGTATGATTGTTGAGATTAAGACAAAGAATAGAAGCAAATGCTATAGTGGTCAAAGACGAGTGTTGTTCCATAGCCTAATGGCTTATTTAATGAGGAGACCAAAATGATATTAGGTTTTGGTGCTGATCGTCGAGACGAAGAACCGAAAGGCGGTGATTCATCGATAATGTTGTAGCCGAGGGAAGTGTGGAGATAAAATCTCCTCGGCCCCGATACTAAGAAATAAGAAGAGTTCTTTGGAGCTTAGAAAACCTACTCTTCTACTCGTAGAAGATTAAATATGGAAGAGAATGTGATGATTGTATTCATCGTTAAGGGAATACATATAGCTTCAGTGCAACAAACTAGAATCAGTTGTAACAAGATATTCTTAGATGATAGCAACTAGTTACAACAAAATAGACCTAGTTCGTTACACCAAATATTTAGAAATCTAAATCTTCCAATACTCCCCCTCAAGCTGCAGCATAGACCTATCAAACAAAGCTTGTGAAACTATAAAAAGCGTAGAGACAATGTCGATCGAAAATGAGACACATAGGTTGGGGGGGGGGGGGGGGGGGGGGGGGGAATAAGATTGCACACAATAAAAGAAGGCCAACGAGACTACACACAAATAAGAAGGTCAAAGAGATTGCATGTGAGAAGAGTCTATATGACTATGCTCAAGAATAAAATATTGACATGGATACGTGTGAGAAAATAAGATCAACGAGATGTGTGCAAGAAGAAAGCCAAAGAGATTGCATACGAGAAGAGATCGACGAGACTCATACTAGAAGATGAAGCGGTTATCGAGGGATTGCGGTATGGATTTGAGGTTGAGAAGAAGAAAATGTGATCGTCATTTAGATCCGATTGTATGATTGTTGAGATTAAGAGCGGCAATAAAGCGGTACTATAGTGGTCAAAGACGAGTGTTGTTCCCATAGCCTAATGGTTTATTTAATGAGGAGACCAAAATGATATTAGGTTTTGGTCTGATCGTCGAGACGAAGAAGCTGAAAGCGGTGATTCATCGATAATGTTGTAGCCGAGGGAAGTGTGGAGATAAAATCTCCTCGGCCCGATACTAAGAAATAAGAAGAGTTCTTTGGAGCTTAGAAAACCTACTCTTCTACTCGTAGAAGATTAAATATGGAAGAGAGAATGTGATGATTGTATTCATCGTTAAGGGAATACATATAGCTTCAGTGCAACAAACTAGAATCAGTTGTAACAAGATATTCTTAGATGATAGCAACTAGTTACAGCAAAATAGACCTAGTTGGTTACACCAAATGTTCAGAATATCTGAATCTTTCAACATTTAATACAAACAACATTAAGTCATTTCTTACTATCCTAATACTACTAAAAAAATTATGCATAATTGGTACTAAGAGAAGGTAAGATAAATTTTTTTTTGAGCTAGTCAATAGAAAAATTTCAGCCCTGAAATGAAAGCCCCGTTAATTTACAGTGAATTAAAATTTCATGAACTTGGCTTTATAGATTTGGTCCAAATCTACTCTTTAGTTGGTAATATCCCTGTGGAGGACAAAAAACCACTATCTCTAGACTTCTTATCTTTTGGTCCTCGTTTGCAATCGGAGTACAAGAACCACATCATGCGCACCACTTTTTCTGTCTTAGCTATAAACATATTTATTCCTCTAAACATAGAGTGATAATAACAAGATAATTAATAATAGTAATGAACGTGAAACTTGAAGCATTATTTAGTGATTATTAACATAATAGTACAAAGCCAGTGGGAATTGAAACCCACCTGATGATGCTTGCACGATACGTAGTTTAACATAAACAAATCAAATAATCAGTCAAAAAGGTTAAAAAAATTCTTCAGTTAATGACAAGATTGACACCCTTGTAGCTAAGTTAGTAAATGGAGCCTTCACAATTCTTTTCTTTAAAGATCTCTAAAGAGAGTGGTTATATTCTGATCTAGACTATGATTTAAGTATTACAAAGCAACATACATCATTGTAATCCTTTTGGATTTAATTAAGTGTCCATTAGCTATTGGACGATGTGCCCTGAATTAGAAGTTAATCAACAAATTACACTACTAATAACAAAAAGTCTCTATTCATTAGAATGAGATCTCTTGATTGCTTGTTGTATGCACCAATCAAGGAGAAGGGCACTTTGATAATTTAATAAAATAAAATAAAGCTCTATTGACTAAGACGTTTATGAATAAGATGTCATTAAATAAATGTAGCTGCAGAGAGACTGAAATTGAGAATGTTAACCATTTTCAATACTTAACAACTTGATTGTTAGGGAGTCAAATCACTACCAACAGCAAAATCTATCCCTTTCTTTGTGTCTTCTTCACTTTCTGAACAAGTTAGAGAAAGATTGCTATGGTCCTCACAATGTGATGCCATTCAAGCAATAATTAAAACATGCTTCTCTTTTCCTTTATCTTTTCTCATTTGATTCCAGACAAGGATAATGTTAGTACTCTAGATTAGGGAGTAGGTGAGGTTCATAGGGTAAGCGCAACATTCTCTTACATAATCATATGCTGGAACGGGATAGAGAAATAAATTAGAAAAAGAAAAATACTAATGTTGCTTTCTGAATCGAGGGGTCACGTTGCTCCAAGTCGATTGTCTATTCTAGTATAAAGCGGTGTTGTTATCACAAGAAAAAGATGATTGTACAATTAGACAATATTCTGAAACGTTCTATTGTTCTTCCAAATGTAGGACAAGCGGACGACGACTGCACAATCTCATCAATTGAAGATATGTAACAGGAAGTTCAACCATCGAGTTCTTGTCAAATTCAATCAACATAATGATCTATGGAAAGATTATAGAACATCGCCTAAAGTTACAGTAAACTGGAGATATTTTGTATTGAGTTTCATACGGATAAAGCAGCCCAAAGACACAGTAAGCATCTAAAGCATCGGCCTGCAGAAGAACAACCTCCACATTCACCCCTCCACTTGAAGCTCTATGTAAAGAAAGTAAGAGGATAAAATAACACCGACAGATAAATATCCAAGAGTTGAGAATTGCAGTCAAGCAACGTGGAAATGTTAAGGGGGTATTTGACATTGGTTTCTCAGTATACATTACAATTTCCCTACATCTTCACACACCAAACCAATACCTAACTAAGAAAAACCCTAAGAAATCACGGGGTCTTGGAATCTTCCGGTCTTTGAGGGTTCAGGGGTGTCTCAGCGTTCCCACTCCCTTGTTCAGTAGCCGAGTTCTTCTGGCCATCATCAGCAGCTTTCTCTGCATCTTTTTTGCTGCTCGGAGTTCCAGCTGGCACCTCATTGTTGCCTCCTCCTCCATGAGATGATTCAGTGTGCATCCCGTTAATGGAACCTACAGGTGGTCTCATGCCCGTGTGACCTTGGAATGGCATCATCTGGGCTGGGTGGTGCAATTGCTGCTGCTGCAATTCTTGAATTTGTTGAGGGGTAAACTGTGAAGGAGTCTTAGGAGGGAAAATGGGTGCCTGCTGCATGTATTGGGCACCGGCCTGAGGCATTGCAGCATGAGGAATCATCTGACAAACAAAAATGAAGCAGCGCAAGATTTGAGCTGAATAAAGAAGAGATATCTATGAAGAATGTCACATCAAAAAGAAAGCAAAGGTAAATAGCCTGAGAGCACGGAACTAACCTGAGGACGCATCCCAGGTGTTTGTGGCTGGGCATCGGCAATTGCTGCTAGATACAATAAATTCTTTTGGAGTTGTGCTTGGTACCTGACGTACTTTGGTCATCAATATATATCCAATACCCATACACAGGTTTTATGATCTCGTGAAAGATAGCAGAAAGTGGCAGCGAAAATAAGAGTAATTTATATGCCATTCATGTAGGGAAAGAACGCATAACAAAGTTGCCACAGCCTATTAAGACCCTTAAATCTAAAAGATTTGCAAATAACATATACCGAACTGAACATATAGTATGATAGTGATACCTAGTAGACTTTAGCCCGGATAATCCAGTAGGACTTTGGATATCTTAAGCCAGGAAAAAAGGCAACATATACTCGAAGCATAACGATTGAAGAGTTCTACAAGGATAGAACAAAAATGAAGTTTTCAAGTAGTTACACCCAAGCCCGAACCCGCCCTCCCCAAATCCACCAACAAACACACACCGAAAGCCTGGCGAATAAGTGTAGTTAGTGTGCACTCAAAAGTTAGTTGTTGTGCTCAAACTATCGAAAAAACATGTCTTTGTGGGCTTATCTTGAACAATACAACAAAATAAAATCCATCATTAGAGAATGGTGCTCTAACAACTTTATCTTCAGATAGTGGTCAAACAGAAAGAATACAGTTAAGGCTCTAATATAAGAGAACTTTACAATTGATTATAAGTGATAAGTAAATCGTCAATTTCCATAATTAACCTCACTACATCAGAAAGCATAGATGAATTATATGGGACTTGTCCAAGTGCTTTACAGCCCAATAAACAATTTGATGTTGCAAACAAAAGATCAAGCTAAAAGCTTAAAACCCCTTTGCGTTCATTTCGCCCGTTGCAACTGCAAAGTGTTCGAGTATTTTCAGCTATAAATATCGTCAAATCTAAATTATGCAACCGCATGAGTGATAAATGGATAATGACTGATTAGTAACATATATTAAATCTGTTGTTTTTTATACTTTTGGTAATGATGCAATTATGTAATGATGTCAAAAAATGGCAAAGCATTGGGGTAGTTTATAAATGTGGTTTTCTAGCTTAATTTCATTATTTTTTGGGAGCTAGTTCTATTAATTTCGTCTATACTTTTCGAGTTGGAAATACTCTTTTATTTTTGGTAAATAAGCATTTCAGATATAATATTTGGTACTGGTTTTCGAACTTGAGACCCTATCATTTCTCTTGGGCCGCCACTGGTTACACCAATAACCAAGCCAGTCTGGGTCAGACCACAAGATGCAATAGAAAGTTGAAAATTACTATCGAGGGCGGCAAATCCGGCTTAAATAAAATTTTAACCAAAATTTTAGCATCCTGTTAATTTCCAGAAGACATCGAATTAATGTCTGCAACCTAGCAAATTTCCCAGAATAGTTTACACATAATCACTAGAAACTCAGACAGGCTGTAATGTTATGTATGCACAAATTAACACCTTGCATTCTCCACCTAAATTCAAAATTTTGACAAGTTCATGGGGAAAAAGGATTCATGGTTATCTCCATGGTGTTTAACCATCTATTCTTGCTGCAAGGAGCTAGTTCAGTCATAAGATCATGCAATCAAGAAAATGAAAAGGTATCCTAGACATCCTTCTAATGCACTGAACAGATTGACACTAATTGTTAGCATAAAAACAAAGAGGGAATGTAAGAGGCAAAAACGTAATATTCTGGAGAGTCATGCATGTTGAAATACATTAGCTGTAACTTAAAAGAAGATGGAGAAGCAGGATGACAGTAAAAAGCAGCTACACATTTCGAGTTACTTACTGGGCACACTCAGCTAGCCTTCCCATATTTTGATTATCCAAAATAGCAAGAATCAGCTGCTTGTTTTCATCCAAATACTGCATCAAATATGAGACAGTTAGTTTCAGCAAACAAAACCTTTAGTATAACAGTCCAAGTGATGCCATATTAATAATCTCTACATTGATAGTAGATAGAGTTACATGCTACTAACTCATGACAGGAATACAATATACTGATCATGAGAGAGAAGTAAATCGTCAATTTCCATAATTAACCTCACTACATCAGAAAGCATAGATGAATTATATGGGACTTGTCCAAGTGCTTTACAGCCCAATAAACAATTTGATGTTGCAAACAAAAGATCAAGCTAAAAGCTTAAAACCCTTTATTCATTTAGCCCGTTGCAACTGCAAAGTGTTCGAGTATTTTCAGCTATAAATATCGTCAAATCTAAATTATGCAACCGCATGAGTGATAAATGGATAATGACTGATTAGTAACATATATTAAATCTGTTGTTTTTTATACTTTTGGTAATGATGCAATTATGTAATGATGTCAAAAAATGGCAAAGCATTGGGGTAGTTTATAAATGTGGTTTTCTAGCTTAATTTCATTATTTTTTGGGAGCTAGTTCTATTAATTTCGTCTATACTTTTCGAGTTGGAAATACTCTTTTATTTTTGGTAAATAAGCATTTCAGATATAATATTTGGTACTGGTTTTCGAACTTGAGACCCTATCATTTCTCTTGGGCCACGCCACTGGTTACACCAATAACCAAGCCAGTCTGGGTCAGACCACAAGATGCAATAGAAAGTTGAAAATTACTATCGAGGACGGCAAATCCGCTTAAATAAAATTTTAACCAAAATTTTAGCATCCTGTTAATTTCCAGAAGACATCGAATTAATGTCTGCAACCTAGCAAATTTCCCAGAATAGTTTACACATAATCACTAGAAACTCAGACAGGCTGTAATGTTATGTATGCACAAATTAACACCTTGCATTCTCCACCTAAATTCAAAATTTTGACAAGTTCATGGGGAAAAAGGATTCATGGTTATCTCCATGGTGTTTAACCATCTATTCTTGCTGCAAGGAGCTAGTTCAGTCATAAGATCATGCAATCAAGAAAATGAAAAGGTATCCTAGACATCCTTCTAATGCACTGAACAGATTGACACTAATTGTTAGCATAAAAACAAAGAGGGAATGTAAGAGGCAAAAACGTAATATTCTGGAGAGTCATGCATGTTGAAATACATTAGCTGTAACTTAAAAGAAGATGGAGAAGCAGGATGACAGTAAAAAGCAGCTACACATTTCGAGTTACTTACTGGGCACACTCAGCTAGCCTTCCCATATTTTGATTATCCAAAATAGCAAGAATCAGCTGCTTGTTTTCATCCAAATACTGCATCAAATATGAGACAGTTAGTTTCAGCAAACAAAACCTTTAGTATAACAGTCCAAGTGATGCCATATTAATAATCTCTACATTGATAGTAGATAGAGTTACATGCTACTAACTCATGACAGGAATACAATATACTGATACGCAGAGAATACAATGTCCATGAAGCAAAAAATAACTTACAGACTAGTTCAATACAAACATAACATAGATAGGAACCATAATTTAAAGGTATTACGGCAATAGGTAAAGTGGATATATTAGTTGAATTGGATATGGTTGACGGCATGTACACCAAGAATCAAACATCAGAGACTGATAAGAGCTATGGCAGTTCTAACCAACATGTAAGCAAAGCTATCCAGTCAAATCAAGCAGCAAAAAAATAAAAAAATAAAAAGGCTATAAGACTCTTCAATATTTATAATAGTAGTGACAAATATATGGTGATAATAGAAATATTAATCATTAACAATTTGAATGCATTAGAGAGCTAAGAAGCAGCGACACTGCCAACAGTGAATTCTAAAATAGTACAAAAAATAACAATTATGCAACACGAGGTATAATGTCTCATACATATGTGACATTTGGCAGACACTAGGTTGCATGGGTACGGGTACAGGTACGGGACACGACAAATTTGTAAAAGGTAGGGTACGGGGACACAACTATGTATATGCATGTTATGTATATTTATATGTATTAAAATTAATAATTTACATAAGATCAATATTATTTTTTCATTTACATAAGATCAATATATAAGAAATAGATGTGAAGTGTAGAATATACATCCAAGAAGTGTACGAGGAGTGTTTTATATTAAAACAAGTATTATATAATTGAGTATGGACCCAAATAAACGTATGCATATATTCAAGAAGTGTCCAAGAGGTTTGGGTACGGGTACGTGTCGGTGTCGGGTACAAGTATGGCTTCCTAATAGAAGTACCCAGGTAACATAGGTCAGACACGACATGGCTAGAGGATATGTGTGCGTACTTCACAGTTAAAGACCCCCATATCAAATAAGAAACTGAGACCAATTAGCTGGTTTGCTATGTGATCGTTGATGAGTTTTGAAAGAAAAAAAAAATCATGGTTCACATGTGCAAAAAATATCCTAATAACGTGTTTGATATAATATTAGCACAAGATAAAATAGAACAACATGATTATGCACATGAGATTCACGCATTTATTTCCTTAATTTAAAAAATGATGCTAATAGCTCGATAATTGTATGATGTGAAGAACAAAACTGAATTTATTTACAGCCAATAGGCAGGAAGGTCGAGTTCATCATATTTAAAAATCTTCATTATTAAACCCCAGGTCATATTATGGTTTCATTAGAATCGACAAAACCAAAGGGATTGCAAACATTAACTTAAATGAATTATGATATTAACTTAAAAAATAAGACACAATTATAAAATTGAGCATGTTACTCACCTGGTGGAGAGTGATTGCAAGTGTTTCTATTCAAATTATAAGGTCACATAGAGATCCAAAGGGATCCCAGTAAAATGCTTGAACAGGACAGAAAAAAAAAGCCTTTTCTAGGATTGGAATCCTACATTGTGATAAGACATGATTGACATACATGTAAGTTATAAAGCAGAAATTTATGTTTTTCTCCATGAATTTTCTTTAAAATGCAATAACAAAGCTCCCAGCATTTTACCAATTTCCATATGAATCCTCCTAAAAATAATAGGACTTGCAAAGAAAACTCAACAAACTGTTAACATTCTTCAACATTTTCTATAGCGAAAGGAAAATTTGGGAACAGACAATAATAAAGGATGGATGGCTTCTATTACTGTCTTTTTGAGAAACCAGAATGGCTTCTATTACTGTCAAAATAAGTACATGTTTAAGAACCTTTCGCACAAACTTATGGCTGGTATGGTAGCATATATTAATGTTCATCTTATATTGTATATTTACTGGCATAAAACTACGTAAGTATGTTCATTTTCTATTATTGTCAAAATATAGGAAGCATATATGTTAAGAGCTTATCAACGCTAACTTATGGCTGTTATGGTAAAATATATTAATGTTCATCTTAGATAGTATATATACTTGCATAGAACTACATAAGTGCATTTTGTGTGTGTAAAACACACAGACATATACACACAAGGCAAATGTGGAAACTGAACTAGTTATCAAATGCCAGTATTTTGTATCCCAGTCCTGTAAAACGAAGTAAATAAACCATCAGTGACAAACATGTCAAAACCTTACAAATACAATGAACAGAAAACTACAACTTATGTCAATCCAATTAATCATAAAAACCTTAAATTATTTATGTTCAGATTGTTAGCAGCGCATAAAAACCTACAGTTAATTAGTTACAGATTCCATTAGGAGACTGAAGCAGATTTATAAGAAAGAGAAGTGTGACATTTTTGCTATCTTAATTAACAAAATATAAGACCTACGAATTTGGAAAAGAGAAAATTGTAGGAAAAAGAAAAACTTAGAGCTGCACTCTGCGCATTGCGCATGTGTCTGTCTCGTCTTGATGCTCGCACACACAGGTACCAGGTGACATGCTCACATTGAGGGAGGGGTGGTGAGAGAGGACACACACAGACAAGAAAGAGATGGTGCTCTATCTCTGTGCGTATCACATCTTTATGTTATCCTATCAATCTCTGTGTGTCACAGTCTTGATGTCATATGGCCACATGCAAAGACAAATTTAACTTTTGGTTGGAGATTGGAGCATGTGGCCATGTAAACATGTGTAAGCACACATGTATGTTTGTGTTGTCTGTTCGTGTGTATGTCTCTTTGTCTCTTTGCATGTGCCACCATCTTGATTTCGCAAGCGCGCTGTGAAGACCAGGTGTCATCTTTGATACCTGGATTGTGTGCGAGAGCCCAGGTGCAACATTTAATATCTTGGTGATAGGCAATAACTAGCTGAGAAGTTAAATGACACCAGGAGACATAGGGAACGTTTGCGTAATATTTGAGTTCTTTGGTGTGATATGCAATAATTTAGGTAGGCTATTTTGGGAAAGAAAGACTTTGATAAAGTTTCTATTCAAGGCAGAATAAGAGTTGATAGGTCAAACGAGCCAAGAAAAATGTATTATTGGTACATGAAGCATGACTTTCCACTTTTTTTTTTTTGTTCGAAAGTCAAAGTTAATTGATCTGCTAGATACACAAAACTAAAAGATCCAGGTAGGAAATGTAATTTGTTATTTATTGGTACATGAAGTATGGCTTTCCACTTTGTTTTTAATTTGAAAGACAAAGTTAATTGATCTGTTGGATACACAGGACCAAATACATGAAAAATTAAGTATGATAGAAGTGTCCTACGAGTATTAAAACTGTTTTCCTTATATTTGAAACGCACAGTCGGCGTGAGAAACCAACTTTTTGGATATGAACATTGAACATATATGTAATTTCTGGTAGCCATGTTTGTCTACCATATGAAACTTCTAAAAAATTGAAGCACATGTGAAACTCGCAGAGAATAAGATCTAAACGGTTATACATAGGCACTACCACAGAGATACCTGCTCGCGTGTTGAAGATTCCTACAACAGAATCTGGGATTTTAATTGTGCAAGTTACACAGATAGCTCATATGAAACAATCAAATCCCAGTTTCAAATGGACTATCAAGGTCAAAGAGCACTTCTACTTTCAAAAACAGGATCTGGGTTGTGAATCCAAGACCAGAGAGGATTTTGTCTTATTGACACAACCCTTTGCAGGGTTTTGACTTTTGAGAGTTTGGAACAAGTTTAGGTCAGAAATAGTGCAGTATAAGCAACAAAACATAATGGTACCCGGCCAAATTTGATCAATTTATAGCACCTATTCCCTATTTCTCTTCAATAATCCATCAAAATCACTCCTTTTTTGTTAAATAGCGCTCAAAATCACTCCTTTGCCCAAATGCACCCCCATCAAAGGACAAATTTCTGCCACAGGATCAAAAACCCTAGAGCGAAACCACCACCAAAAAGGCGCCCAAGTATCAAAAAGGAAACAAAGATGGTACCTTTTGAATCTGCTCGGTGGTGATGTTGGCGGAAGGGACTGAGCCCATGGGGCCCAGCGGATGCGCCGACGGCGGCGGAGCCTGTTGCATGACTCCTATCAAGAAATCTAAGTCTGTATTATTAAGTTTACGAAAATGGCGGCAAAAAGTCGGAGAGGATAAGCAAACAACACCCTTTTTTGGGAAGAAAATTAATAGAGAGAGAGAGGGAGAGAGAGAGAGGAGACAATTTGGGGAGATGGGGGGAGGAAGAAGTAGTTGAGAGCAGTAGTTCCAAATGCGAGCGTGTGAAACCTGACGCCCACCTGACACTGTCTATTATGAGCAGTAGGCTGTTTGACTCTATGTCCCCCACTGTATTATTAGATTATTAGATTTCGGAATTCTTATTCATATCTAAACTTTGATATTTTTTTAGGAGCAAGGCTCTTATGAACTTAAGTTCATAATGAATAGTGGTGCACCAACTTTTTTATCCACTCATCTTGTCTTGATATTTGTGATGCACAAATTTCAAAATGAGCTTTATATCTTTCACGGATCCCAAAGTAAGATGAGTGGTTAGAAAAGTTGGTCTAATCATATGAACTTAAGTTCATAAAGACTTCTTCATTTTTAATCTTGCATCTATTGTTATGCATCGTTATATATTTTTTTCCTATTATATAGTACACGTATAGGCTTATTTTATATTTGGATTGGGAATGTAAACATCTCTAAAAAATTCTAGGTTGATATTAGCTTCTTAAATTTTGTTATTTTAAGAGGAAATTTCAATAAAAATACATCTATTTTAAAAAATCCTTCTTGCCTTATGTATATATTATCTTTTAATAATGGGTTTTTATATTGTTCCCTTATCATCCATTATATTTTGAAATTAGTCCAGTCAAATTATTGAGATTGATACTTATTTCCTCAATTCTTATTAGTTGCTTCTAATTAGGGCCCGTTTGGATGGTGGAAGTATTAGAAGTAATAAGCGGATTAAAGAAATAGCCTTCAAAATTATGAAGTTTGCTTTTTTTTTTTTTTGTTTATTTCGCATGTTACTAAAAGTAACGGAAAAGATACTTCTTTAGTTTCTTTCACTTTTTGTTTGGATAGCAATTGAAAATATCCTTTAAAAGTAGCATAAAAGTTTTCTATCTCAAATTACATTATACAATCAAATATTGATGATACTAAAGCTGTTGCTCAACTATAAAAATATTATTCTACGAGTTCGGTATATCAGAACTGCAAAAGAAAAAGTTAGCTCAAAGATTGGCTCAAATATACAGAACGAAATCAGTATCTTGTCCCCAATTTGTATCTATATGCAGTTCATGATCACATGTAGAAAGGATCGGATTGGATAATAAACGTCTCCGATTCGAAATTGAGCTACAACTTTTTTGCGAATATGTTTAAATTGTAGGGATCTGAATCGAGTTAAAAATACGTGAACCTCAAGTCTAAATTCGTAGAATGATAATATTTTTTATGGGTTTCGTGAATAGGGCTTCGAAGAGGGCGCGGAAGAGAGATGGTGGCCGTCAGAATCGCAGTGCAGGTGGGAGAGGAATCTAATGGATCTTTTACATATAGTACCCTCTATATTTTTAATAGTAAATAAATAGTCAATCCAATCGGTTCTAAATTCTTTCCTTGTAAACAATTTATCTGTCTAACTAATTAGAGAATGACACGTGGTGATAGCACAGGAAATTTTCTATACTGCAAGCTCACCTCCCGTATTCTTATATAACATCCCGTATTCTTTTATATATATATATATCTAATACTATTATAAAAGTGTGTAGGCATGTTAAAACTTTTCTTTCAAAACTGCCCTTCAAGACACATACATGCATACATAAAGCACATACACACATACATAACTCATAAGCATTTAAATCTTGGGAAAATTGTGTCAAGGCCCCAAAGTCCAAAACTTCATGTGCTGCAGCCCCTCAACATTTTTTCCATGTGATTCAAATTCCAAAAGCATCCCAAAATGCATCGCGACTCTTTTGGTTATGAAACAGACGCCAACTAAGCATGGAGAGAAAAACAAAAGACCCCAAAATACCCTTGTCTTCTCCATTCTTTTTTCTTCTAGATCGATCTGTGACTCCTTCTTCCTCCTTTCTTCTAGTCATAACCCATCTCCTCTCCTCCTCTCCATCCTCCTCCATCACCCGTGCCATCTCCCTCTCCTTCGTCCAAACCTAGCCCTTCTCCATCTTCGCCCCGGCCAACACTACGTCCTCCTCCTCCATCACCATCACCTGACACTACTCTCGTGTCTCCTCCACCGCCTCCATCACATGTTCCACCCTCCACGGTAGTAAATAACCACTACTCCTTCACGTACATATGGAATATTATTACACCGTCAAAAAGCACTTCATCTCCCCCTTCAATTCCTTCCCCTACTCCTCTTCCTCCTCCGCCACCGCCCGCAAGTTCTAGCACCACCGGAAAGTCCGAAGAAGAAGCAGCTAACACGAATGAAACTGGGTTCCGTTCTGTAGGAAATTCAATGTTGAAAGTGGACTTAACATGAACCAAATTAGACCTAACACGAATGAAACTGGACTTAACACGAACCATGATCGTGTTAAGTCTAACCTGGTTCGTGTTAAGTCAAACATGGTTCGTGTTAAGTCTAACCAGGATCGTGTTAAGTCTAATCTGGTTCATGTTAAGTCTAATCCGGTTCATGTTAAGTCTAACTAGGTTCGTGTTAAGTCTAATCTGGTTCATGTTAAGTCTAACCCGGTTCATGTTAAGTCTATTTTGCTTCATGTTAAGTCTAACTTGGTTCATGTTAAGTCTATTTTGGTTCATGTTAAGTCTATTTTGGTTCATATTAAGTCTAACTTGGTTCATGTTAAATCTATTTTTATTCATGTTAAATCCAACTTGGTTCATGTTAATTCAAACTTGGTTCATGTTAAGTCCATTTTGGTTCATCTTAAGTCTAACTTGGATCATGTTAAGTCCATCTTGGTTCATGTTAAGTGCAACCCGGTTCATGTTAAGTCTATTTCGTTCATGTTAAGTCTATTTCGTTCATGTTAAGTCTATTTTGGCTCATGTTAAGTCAAATTTGGTTCATGTTAAATCCAACTTGGTTCATGTTAATTCAAACTTGGTTCATGTTAAGTCCATTTTGGTTCATGTTAAGTCTAACTTGGTTCATGTTAAATCTATTTTTATTCATGTTAAATCCAATTTGGTTCATGTTAATTCAAACTTGGTTCATGTTAAGTCCATTTTGGTTCATCTTAAGTCTAACTTGGATCATGTTAAGTCTATCTTGGTTCATGTTAAGTGCAACCGGTTCATGTTAAGTCTATTTTGGTTCATGTTAAGTCTATTTCGTTCATGTTAAGTCTATTTTGGTTCATGTTAAGTCAAATTTGGTTCATGTTAAATCCAACTTGGTTCATGTTAATTCAAACTTGTTTCATGTTAAGTCTATTTTGGTTCATGTTAAGTCTAACTTGGTTCATGTTAAGTGCAATCCGGTTCATGTTAAGTCTAATTTTTAGACTTAACATGAAAAATATAGAGGAAATAAGGACATTTTGGCATCTTTAATTGAATTAAATTATACTTAACATGAATTAAATTGAATTTAACATGAAATTAGACTTAAAATTAAGTTGAAATAGACTTAACATGTTTCATGTCAAGTCTAATTTTTTAGACTTAACATGAAAACATATAGAGGAGATAAGGGCATTTTGGCGTCTTTAATAGAATTAAATTAGACTTAACATGAATTAAATTAAATTTAACATGAAATTAGACTTAAAATTAAGTTGAAATAGACTTAACATGAACCAGGTTGCACTTAACATGAACCAAAATAGACTTAACATGAACCAAAATAGACTTAACATGAACGAAGTTAGACTTGACATGAACGAAATTAGACTTAACATGAACCAAAATAGACTTAACATGAATCAAAATAGACTTAACATGAACCGGGTTCTTTGCCAACGAACTTTGAACTGGGCTCTCCGCCTCATCCGTCGTGTTCTTTGCCATCTCTTCGCCTTTAGTGTCGAAAAATATGGCCGTAGTGTGCACTCAAGATCGACGGTGGCACCGGAGGGTCCAATAGCCCGCTAATTTGCTTGTGGGCCCCCTTCTAGCGACGCGGGAAGAGGCCCGTCATCGCCAACGAATTTCGAACTGGGCTCTCCGCCTCATCCGCCGTGTTCTTTGCTATCTCTTCGCCTTTAGGGTTGAAAAATATGGCCGGAGTGTGCACTCAAGATCGGCGGTGGTGGAGAGAGGATGTCGGTGTCTTAGAGAAAAAGAAGAAAGATGGGGAGAGGAGGAAGGAGATGGGTTTGGAGAGGAGGAAGGACTCATGGCATCGATCTAGAAGAAAAAAGAATGGAGGAGACAAGGGTATTTTGGGGTCTTTTGTTTCTTTTCTCTCTCCATGCTTAGTTGGCATGCACTCATGACCAAAAAGGGGTCAGATCATTTTGGGATGCTTTTGGGGTGAATCACATGGGAAAAAGGTTGAGGGCTGCAGCATGAAGTTTTGGACTTTGGGGCCTTGACACAATTTTCCTTAAATCTTTCAACTCAAACACATACATAGATACATATGTAACTATATCCCTTTAAATTTACCTAACAACCCAATCTTATCAAATCAAATTAATCAATTAATTAAAGTGTATGAAATTTTTCGACTATATCATAATTATTTTTAATATAGTTAGATATATTTTTCAAACAATAGTATAGTTATTATTTATTATAGCTAGATATATCTATTTTATGCTACAGTTTGGATATAAATAAACTATATAACTATATATAATTATACATTTACAAGTATATACATAAAACATATAGTATAATATATTTATATGTCCAAAGTTAGCTGTAACTCACATTAATTAACATTAAAAACTTGCATAATGAAGAAATGAGGCATGATATAGTTATTATTTACCACCTCCGAGCAAAATCACAAAACGGGCCCACAGAGAAAACATGTGAGAAAACTGGTTCCCACTACACTACCGAAAAGAGAAAATGAGTCAGAAGCGTTCACGCATGAGATATAATAAATAAATAAAAACAAATGGTATAAGTGTTAATCCCATATCAATCAATTAAATCCATTACCCCACTCAACAATCCATTAAAATATTAGAGGATTGCCGTTTCAACTTAGTGATCATTCATATTCTAACCGTTATTGTCCTTATTGCCATCATTCAAATGCTAATATTAAAGTACCAACATTAAATTAAAATTAAATTCGATTAAATGATAATTTTATAACCCCTCCATTAAATTCACTTAAAACTCATTAATCCCATCAAACCTTTTTAAATCCCTCTCATAACCTCATTCCTTATCAGTATACTATAAACAAAAATTTCATCACCCAAACTACATCTTTCTTATATATCTTTCACGATGTTGCCGCCAATCGCCACCACTCGCCGTCGAGATTGTTGAAGTAGGAGCCAGAGTCCACTTCCGAGACCTCCTGTATGCACTTGGCAACACCTCGAATAAAGAGACTCAAATATCATGCTAAATTTAAATTTCATCACATCAAATATATCTTTCTCATATCTCTTTTTCGTTATAGCGCCATCACCGCCTACCGCCACCACTCGCCAACGAGATTGTCAAAGCAGGAGTAGGGGTCCACACCTAAGACCTACTATGCATACTTCAGCAACACCTCAAATAAAAAGGAAATCCACTATTATGGTCAAAATTTCTCGATTTATTTGATTGACTCTTACACTTTTGGGGATTAGTGATAAATTATTTATTTCTAATGTAAATGCAGGTGTTATTTTCGAAGAGTGATGAGTATTGAGTGTTTTTCTATAGTGCAAGTCAATTTTGTGCTAAGGCTAAAAATATGACAATTATTCCGAAGCTTATTAGTATTATTCTTGCTTGATGCTAATGAGATATTTGAATACAATACATCAATTATATCACTAACATATATACTATAATATTTTCTAGTAATAAATTTATCATATGCCAAGAGAGCGTTAGGAAAGGACAGGAGCCCTTATGTGAGTATTATTCCTATTAGAATAGCCTGCATGCAAGCGAGCGGTTCTGATGATCCATGTGCTAAATAGTGGGGCAAATTATTTTTAGAACAGAAACATAAAATCTTAGAGTCTCGATACACACAGACAATGGCACTACAAAATACACAAAGCAAAAACAATATTATGGGTTTCACATAAATCTCCAAAAAGGAAAGGATTAAAAACTAGAAAATTAAACTAACAGTCACTTTCTGTTAAAAATGCAACAAATAAACACTTCAAATCTGATTTCAAATAACAAATTATGTATGAAGAATAATAAAATCCAAAATTCACATGAAAAAGATAGACAAAAACCGAACAAGAGAATACTAAGAACTTTTCAAAGGAAAATAAAAAATTAAAATACAAACTTAGATAGTTTTTAACATTTTGGGGTTTAAATGTAGCTTCACATGCTCCAATGCACATAAAGTTATTTTATGAAAAAGACGTGTATTATAAATTACTTGAAGGTGGAGAGAGGAAATGAGAGAGGTCCCGATAAAAATATAAAAGTAATACATTTGACCATTGAGGCTTTGTTTTAATATTATTATTCATTATTAATATGGGTAATGGCTTAATTTATTTTCTTCTAGATCTTGTATTATATAAATTTCAGATCAAGGCTATATTATAATCTTGTGCAATTTTTGAAAGTTTTGATGAAATTTGGAGTTTATTAGGCGACAAGTAAAATCACATAATAGTTCTTAACGTCAAAATAACATGGAAATAGTAAATGTACAATTTACTTCAAAGTGTAAATTTTATTGGGATACATGTATAGAATGTATATTGGATACTTGGTGGATACATGTATGTCAAATGCTTTTAATATATCCTAATGGGGTTTAGAATTTAAATTTCCATTTATATTATTTACTCATTTTTACTACAACTATTCCAATAACTATACATTACTTGAAAATTTTGTTTTGTAAGATTGAAGCTATTGTGTTCCATTTAGCCATTATAATGTAACAAGTCCACATTTTAGACACGAAAAAGGCCTTAAAAATATATGGTCGATGTTTTAAGTAACTTCCTACCTACTTATGATAGGCCGTCTTTTTGGATAATCTACACCACTTATCTTGATATGCACAACAGAAATTGTTTTGAGTTGAAAATAATGTGTTATCTAGACTCATGCATCAAATGGTCAACCAATTTATTTTTTGTAAGAACTCTTCAAAAGACAACTTCTTAAGCATAGATATCTTTGAATTATCATGATTCACTCATTGTACTTGCGATCTCGGGATCTCTTCTTAGAAAACATCAGGTAATTTATGACATTATTTAATTGTTGGTGCTTATTTGTATTTGAATTTTCTGATATTACTCATGACGATGAGTTAGATGGATATTTTGCACATAAAGAAAGTTATCATGCAATGTGCACTTACTGTATAGCTGTAAGTATAAAAATGAGAACACGTGCAACGCACGTGCACCATACTAGTATATATATATATAGTAAGGCTCCTATAAACTTAAGTTGATAAGGAGGAGTGTCCACCAACTTTTATATACATTGATCTTGCCTTGAGATCCATGAAATCAAGATGCACACAAATCTCAAAGTGAGCTTTATATCTTTCACGAATCCCAAGGCAACATCAATGGATAGAAAAGTTGCTGAATGACTATTCCCTATCAACTTAAGTTTATAGGAGCTTCTTATATATATATATATATATATATATATATATATATATATATATATATATATATATATATATATATATATATATATATATATATATATATATATATATATATATATATATATATATATATATATATATATATATATATATATATATGAACTTAAGTTCACAATGAATAGTGGTGCATCAACTTTTTATCCACTCATCTTGTCTTGAGATTTGTGATGCACAAATCTCAAAGTGGGCTTTATATCTTTCACGGATCCCAAAGCAAGATGAGTGGTTAGAAAAGTTGGTGCACCACTATTCATTATAAACTTAAGTTCATAGGAGCCTTGCTCTATATATATATATATATATATATATATATATATATATATATATATATATATGAGAATGATGTATATGAGGTCTTCTTTCTTAAATAATTTACCAAGAGATAGAGTGGTGAGGTCCACACCTTTGATGTGACTAAGAAGGTGGTCTCACCAAGACGACTATCTCTCAGAAATTATTTAAGAAAATGAGTCACACCATATATATATATATATATATATATATATATATATATATATATATATATATATATATATATATATCAAACTGTAAACATTAAAAATAATGAAAACAAATGTTTGGTGTGCTGCATCGAGGAAAATTACAAAGAAAACATTGTGGAACAGAAAATAAAGGGGGAAGAGGATGGAAATCTAAAAAAATAACATATGGAAAAGAGGATTTAATAATGAAGAAAATGTGATAGAAAAGAAATACTAGCATGTGCTTGGCATGGGCCAACATACTCGTATTTGGTATTTTCATATAATAGGTTTTCAGTTGGACCAGAAGTAAAATTAAAAGAGAACACATTTAATTGATGCCTAATATTTAGGGTCAGTGTTATATTGTCTTTTCAATTTTTATTTAATGGTTTTCTTAACAGAGTTTAAAACAGGACTAAATTTACATTTTATAGGGGGTACAAGGACTAAGTTGAGAGAAAAAAAAGTGTGAGGACCAATTTGAGTATAAAGCCCTAGTACAAAGTTCAAATTGGCCTTTTAGCCTTAAAATGTCTGGGTTTGCATTTGAATGACAGTCTTTGGAATATTTTGACAATGTGTTCACTATCATTCTTTTTAACTCAATTGAATCAGGAAACCAATTAGTTGACCAGTCAATCTTCACCTCTGTAATATTATTGGCCAGGAAAGATCTCTTGTACTATTGCCTAAGTGCGGATAGACCCGATGACTATTTTAACTCTTAAAAGAGTCAAAATTTTCACTCGGAGAGTCTATTCGCACCTATATAACTAGGGGGAATTCTAACTGGGCAGTATGTAGGATTTATCCACAATTAATCCAAGACAAAATAATGCCAGGTTAGGCTCTTAAAGCATAAAGTTGGTAGTTTCATGCTTTGATTTTGATGCTCAGCTACAATTTGAAAATGAAAGCTTGAACTAAACGAAACACAAGTTCGTAGAGTATAAAATTATAACACTTACAACAATTTTGGAGTTTTACCCAAGTTTAAATTCTACGAAGTATGCACTTAAAGAGCATCTTAAAAAAGACGTCGTAAAATAGTCCAATTTCTATCATAAGCCAGCATGTGAATGCATGCTAGAATATGAAATTTTATAATCATTAATGTTCTCATAACTTCTCATGTAGTAAATGTTGAGGAGAAATCATGCCTAAACCGAGAGTTAACGCGTCTTAAACTCATCACTCTTTCTTATTATTTCTAACATGAATATATACTCATGAATAAACATTCGTAGAAATGAAATTAACTTGAAGACGATCAAACTTAAAATTTACGCACTTGTTCAATGTTTTAGTCCGCAGGATGTGTATGGGGGAAGTCCTTGTAGAATCTATAAAGAGCCGTCACATTTGTTCAATGTTTTTAGGGCATGCAGGTCCAAGTGGACAGGCTGCTGCATGCGCGGAGTCTTTTTCCAAAAGCCACGATTTGATACTTAGACACAAAAAACAGTGAAAAAGAGAATGACAATATCCAAAGAATTAAACGAGGACCACGAACTACGGTTGCCAACTTTTTCCTAACAACTTGACATCATAAGTAACAGTTGGATAAATCTTGACAGATATCTGACTGTGATTGGGCAACAACTTGCATTGGTATACGTAGGCAAAAGTTTAGGCTCATGGCCCGCTCAATCCCATAGACCTATGAAATTGAATTTGCTTTTCACAAATAAAAATGTGCAATAGGTTTAAACAAAAGAGCAAAATAATTAAGTGGATTGGTATTTTCTTTTTCCTAGGAAAAAAGAGACATTTGGTAGGTTATTATATGATAAAAATGTGTTTTTTTTTAATTCTTAAACAAAACAAACTTAGATTACTACAATGCACTTTTCAAATGTGAAGTCATTGATCTAGCTTTTCCCAATTGCTATATTAAAAGACCAATGACACATTCCGGTAACTCCCAATATGCTACAGTTGTCAACCAGAAACCAGTTTAAAGTAATCATTTAACTAGAAAAATAGCGAAACACTAATTAGAACACATTTGATTTCTATTTTCTAGAAATTAATCTTTTACTCGATCTGCACATGATACTAATTTTCTGTGTGATATATTTTTTTTCTTGATTTTTCTATTATAGAGGTTTCGCTGGGACAACTTTGTCCTTTATGATTGTTTTCCCCTTGATCTGAGCAAATGGGCCAATATTAATTATTCAAAGAGAGGAAGAAAAGATCATTTAAACGTGAAACTTCAAAGTACAGTGACATAAAGACTATAATACTTGTCAGTGTTATTTGTCCTCCACTTCTGCAGTACTATTATATAGTGGCAGTGACGTTAAAGCAAAATTAGTAATAGTGCACAAGTTAATTGGATTAAAATAGGGGATTATAAAGATTAAACAATTTTCCTCCTCCTATATTATATGCAGACAAAAGTTGTCACTGAAGTTGCAGTTTTAATATAGTATTAATAAACATCATAATATCAAACTTCATCCATCAGCATTATATTTATTATGGTATGTCACTATACCGGTCACCAATATGACTCATCTAATTCTTGAAAGTGGTAACTGTTTGCCATACAAACTTGATATTGGCCACGCAATATAGTTAATTGAGATGGATGCTAACCATAAAAGTAGAAACAAATAAATACATGATTTTATTAACTTGAGGGTGCATACATGATATTTTCCCTTTATTTTGGTAACAAGAAGTATCACGTGGTTCACTAAAAACATTTCATAATAAAACAAAAATAGAAAGACAAAAGAGTACAACATTGTATCCTTAATTTGCAGCACATTATATGTTATGTATATCTTCTAAAAAATAGAGATCCTAAAGTATGGAGCTCAAAAATTTTCCATACAGAACTTTGTGTGGCCACTCTCTTTTTCAATAGCCAGTTGCCTCAGTGCCCTATCCTGTAATGCTTTTATCAGCAAACTTTTCCAGCTGAAAACCACTTGCAGAGCACAAACTCAGTGAGCTGGAATCAGTGTACTATACAATACCCACATTCATGCACATTTATATCCTTCATTTAAATAATGACGATATCACTTACTTTTCTTAATCTAAGCATGACCTAATCTACTTACATGTCCATTTTAGAATCGCACCAATAACAAATCTCTCTTTATACCAAAACAAGGGGAATGAATGAATGTATGAATGAATGAAATCAATGATAATAGTGACAATTAAAAGAAGATAAAGTGGGTCACACCAACTACCAAGTTGATCTCAACAAACAAACAAGAATGCTGCCTTAGCTTACACTGCCCTTTGTCAAATTTGTACTACTCTCTTTAGTCTGTAGTCCCCCACAAGAAAAAAAAAAAAAAATCCTATCCCTCCCTCTCAGCATACAATTCAAACATAAACTCCACCCCCACTCTATATAAGCTCTCCCTTGCCTTCCTATTTTGGGCACAATTCTTGCAGTTTTTCAAAAAATGTCGGATTCCGGTAACTCCTTGAACGGCAACGGTGGTATCTCTTCAACGGTAACGGGAGAGATCACCGTAGCATCTGTCGTGATAATCTCCATGCTCTTCACCATTGCCCTCATACTCTACCTTCGAGCAAAGGGCTATTCGGGGGCGATGGGCTTATCTAGGCCCAGCTCTCGCCATCTAGTCTTCGCTCCGAATGAGCCCAATATCTTAAAAAAGGCACTTGATCCTTCAATCCTCAAGTACTTGCCTATCACTCTCTTTCAGTCTAAGGACTTTGAGGAGGAGGGCGGCCTTGAATGTGCTGTTTGTTTATCGGAGTTAAATGATGGTGAAAAGATCAGATTGATGCCTATATGCAATCATGGTTTCCATGTTGCTTGCATTGATATGTGGTTTCTTTCGCATTCTACTTGTCCTCTGTGTAGAAATCCTGTTCAGTCTCTGGAACCAGTTTCAGGAACTGGGGATTCTGCGGAATCAGAGAATTTTACAGAAAAATTAGATGGAGGGAGCTCAAGTTCAGGAGACTCGTTTTCAGAGAAGAGGCAAATGGGGATGTTAGCGATTGAGATACCGGGACGAGCAGTTGAGGGATTTTCTACTAATTTGCCTGCAGAGAGAATTAAGTCGCCGGCGCTAGAGAGATTGAGGTCTCTGAGAAGAATTCTAAGCACGGGAAGTTTGAACAGTCCTAGAGGTTCTGATATTGAGCAAGGAACTACAATTGGATTACAAAAGAATCTTCCAGTATCAGAATCAGCCAGTAATTTGTGAGTTGAGCAATTCAAGCAAGTAGTCGTGTGGATATTGTGAGTTTAAGATTGTATATTTGTTAGTTTGAGGATTTTTAATGTATGCTAGTTCTTTACTTTGATTCAACTGAGAAATTCTTCTACGTAGTTATTGTATCCAGCTTTTTTTAATGCTTGAAGCAGACTCTGAAAGAAAAAGATATTTACTTTTTGTCAAAAGAATGGATATTTTGAGAGTTTGAGAATCTGGAAATTTCATTATCAGAACAGCCTGTCACAGTCTTTCTTTTCTACACGTAACAGAGACAAATTTTCATTTAAGTTCTACGCCAGGATACACTATGAAATAACAGAGTTAAATAGTTAAAGGGTCATTAGATTTTACTTAAAAGGCAATGCATTAGACTATTGTGATTTCCTCCAATTCCTACATTTAAAACTATTGAATATGGTTTAATTTACCTCGAAATTTTTTTTTACCAGTAGCGATATACCAGATCAACTTAAATTGTTTTTTATATTTTATTTTAATTTATTTTATGGAAGATGAATCATCCTCTCAGTTTGGATGCGGAGTCGAGAAAAGCTCATGGGGTCATCCAATATGGAGTTCTTTTTCAATTTCCCTTTCTTTTCTTTTCTCTTCTTGAGGATACAAATATTGTAGCCAGCATGTTTATAACCCTTTGGATAAGTTTCATTAAGTACTTATTAATGCAACTCGTGGGGGGCTTTGCCTCACTGTTTACCTAAAAAAAAAGTTTGTTAACGTCAAGAAAAGGGTATGCAAGTCTTGTAATCAGATGTTGCTTCTAGCAAAGTGCGGCTATTAATTTCTCAAATGAAATGAGAAAGAAAAGAAGAAAAACAAATCTAGGATTTTAAGCTGCATGGATAAGCAATGGGAAAACAAAAGAGTCCTCCAGTCTCAGAATCAACCAGTTACTTGTATGTGGTGTATTTCTGCAAATGGTAGTGTTACTTTATACTAGGATTCTCATTTTTGTTATTTGTTTCAACTGATAAATTCTTCTGTGTATATGGTTTTGTTTTTATCCAACTTTAACTTTTAGAAGAATCTCTTTTACCTCAAAAGACGAAGAGAGAACTTTCTCAAGCATCTTTGAAAGGTCTAGACATTATTATCTCATTCGAAGCATCTTTGAAAGGTCTAGACATTTATCTCATCTCAAAAGAAGAAAAACAAGAAAAAGTAAAAAGAACCAGATATTTATTTTTTCTTCTGTTGAGATAACAAAGAATATTTTACTGTCATGAGTCAAGATGTTTTGGAAGTGTTAGAATGTTGACTCCAAGAAACGTAAAGGAAATTTCATTATCAAAAACAGGCCATCTGTAAATCTTTCTTTTCACAAGAAAAAGCAAGCCAAAATCCTCAACGTCATTATACATAAATCCTGAAACGTCTAGAGCAAAATTAGGTATACAGTTTCCCTAAAAAAAAAACTAGGACCAAGTTATTGTTAAATATAAAGGATTAAATATTCTAAAAGGTCACTTAATAAGTTTTGCTTAAAAGACTATGCAGTAAAACCTGCAAAAAAAACATGTTATGAAAAACTCCATACAGATTATCAGGATTTCCTTGTCCTATGTTTAAAAACAATGCGATATATACTAATTTACCATAAACAAGTAAGTTACATGTCAAATACTTTAAATGTCGGATGTCCGATTACATGTTGAGCGTCGGCAAGTTGAAATTGAGGGATATCCAGGTTTTGCATCAAGGTAGCATCTAGTGAAGTGGATCTAGTTCTCAAAATTAGAGACGAAGAAACCAATTTATGTGCTGAGAATTGAATTGTGTTGAAACAATTATAAAAGACTCATGAAACAACTGGAACAAGTATTAATCCTGCTTTCCAGTCAAACCTAAATCTTGAATCTGTGCCAATGTACTATGTTTTATAACATATATTATTTATAAATAATTATACCAAATTCTCAGAAACCTCGTCCCTAGTTCTGCAAAGCAGCAGTCAATAGTAGTACAATGCTTAAACATCATCATATTCTGGGCTGCTGCTGTCTCTTTCTTGCAGGACAAGAGAAAGTTCATGACCCCAGTGACAGCTCATGGCTTGGTCAAACCTGGGTTTTCTTATTCTCCCTCTCAAATCTCTCAAATTCTTTTTCATTGATTAAAGCAGATAAACTAACTGTTATTGGCCCTTCATGTAGTCCTCAAAGTGCCGATAAATTTCTGAATATTTTGATCAGTAAATTTTTTGACAAATGAGCATATGAACATGATGAAAATTACAGTTTTTGATGTCTGCAGAACTCTAGCTGATCCGTTGATGCCAAACACAGTGTAACCATGTTACCATTTCTTAAATTGGAAGTTTTAGGAGATTTACAAATTTTTACAAATTGAAGCCAGCACATGAATTTTTTATGTTTATTCCATCTCCTTTAATAAACAAGAGCATGTTCTGGAAAAGTACAAGTCATATGTATGTTTGCTTACTTCTCCCACTCTAACAACACAAATTTCATTTGATATTTTTAATAACAGATAATTCAAAAGTCCTTTTTTTCAAATATGAAAGTGGTAGATAAACATCAACAAGGAACTCCCTGTATTCTATCTTCCTTTGTTTGGAGGCATGTGCAACAAGGCCTCAAGTTTAAGATAGGAACTGGGGAGTTAACAACTCGGGGAGGATTATGACCCAATTTTGTACCTTTCATGTTTTTCTTCGTTCATAAATGAGCAGAGAAAATTGAATTTGAGACATACTAGAAACGAAATATATCTAATATTTCTTCCAACAGAATAATTGACTTAAAATTAAATTGCATATTTGTCCGGTGCGTGATTGCATATTCAAATTTCAATGAAACAGACTAAGAAAAGAGAACTTGAGAGGATGAGAAATCACTCATATATCAGTTACCAAAATAACAATAAAATAAATAAAATCACTATCATATGTCCTGTCCACAAGGTTCTGCGTACCTATCCTTTCATAATTATTTCTTTAGACAAAGACTCATTTTGTTTAAGAGTGCGAATATTCCACACAAGGTTTGAGAAATCAAACCCGAAAGAAATTCCAAGATTTAAAGAAAACAATATCAAACTTTCTTGCTAATGATTATTTCAAGGGTCAATTGCAGATAGACTCTATGTACTATCGCCCAATTGCTAATAGACCCTGTAGTTCTATTGTTGCGGATGGACACCCTGAGTGAAACTTTTTTTTTATCTTTGACTATCAGAGAAAGAGGAAATTCTTTCCTGACAAAGAGAGATCTTTAGGGTAAAAGAGTCAAAAAGATTTCATACACGGGTCTATTTACAACAAATGAACTACCGGTAATAATTGACTTGAAACATTGATGAGAGAAACAATCTAGGTAATAATTGACTTGAAACATTGATGAGAGAAACAATCTAGGTAATAATTGACTTGAAACATTGATGAGAGAAACAATCTAGGTAATAATTGACTTGAAACATTGATGAGAGAAACAATCTAGGTAATAATTGACTTGAAACATTGATGAGAGAAACAATCTAGGTAATAATTGACTTGAAACATTGATGAGAGAAACAATCTAGGTAATAATTGACTTGAAACATTGATGAGAGAAACAATCTAGGTAATAATTGACTTGAAACATTGATGAGAGAAACAATCTAGGTAATAATTGACTTGAAACATTGATGAGAGAAACAATCTAGGTAATAATTGACTTGAAACATTGATGAGAGAAACAATCTAGGTAATAATTGACTTGAAACATTGATGAGAGAAACAATCTAGGTAATAATTGACTTGAAACATTGATGAGAGAAACAATCTAGGTAATAATTGACTTGAAACATTGATGAGAGAAACAATCTAGGTAATAATTGACTTGAAACATTGATGAGAGAAACAATCTAGGTAATAATTGACTTGAAACATTGATGAGAGAAACAATCTAGGTAATAATTGACTTGAAACATTGATGAGAGAAACAATCTAGGTAATAATTGACTTGAAACATTGATGAGAGAAACAATCTAGGTAATAATTGACTTGAAACATTGATGAGAGAAACAATCTAGGTAATAATTGACTTGAAACATTGATGAGAGAAACAATCTAGGTAATAATTGACTTGAAACATTGATGAGAGAAACAATCTAGGTAATAATTGACTTGAAACATTGATGAGAGAAACAATCTAGGTAATAATTGACTTGAAACATTGATGAGAGAAACAATCTAGGTAATAATTGACTTGAAACATTGATGAGAGAAACAATCTAGGTAATAATTGACTTGAAACATTGATGAGAGAAACAATCTAGGTAATAATTGACTTGAAACATTGATGAGAGAAACAATCTAGGTAATAATTGACTTGAAACATTGATGAGAGAAACAATCTAGGTAATAATTGACTTGAAACATTGATGAGAGAAACAATCTAGGTAATAATTGACTTGAAACATTGATGAGAGAAACAATCTAGGTAATAATTGACTTGAAACATTGATGAGAGAAACAATCTAGGTAATAATTGACTTGAAACATTGATGAGAGAAACAATCTAGGTAATAATTGACTTGAAACATTGATGAGAGAAACAATCTAGGTAATAATTGACTTGAAACATTGATGAGAGAAACAATCTAGGTAATAATTGACTTGAAACATTGATGAGAGAAACAATCTAGGTAATAATTGACTTGAAACATTGATGAGAGAAACAATCTAGGTAATAATTGACTTGAAACATTGATGAGAGAAACAATCTAGGTAATAATTGACTTGAAACATTGATGAGAGAAACAATCTAGGTAATAATTGACTTGAAACATTGATGAGAGAAACAATCTAGGTAATAATTGATCACATTGAGATTTGTGATGCACAAATCTCAAAGTGGCCTTTATATCTTTCACGGATCCCAAAGCAAGATGAATGGTTAGAAAAGTTGGTGCACCACTATTCATTATGAACTTAAGTTCATAGGAGCCTTGCTCGACATTGAAGCTCAAAGGGTCCATCATTTTCATCACTCAATTAAAATAAAAGCAAGTTGATCTAAGAAAGAACATAGAAACAGCTAACCTGGTCAAGGCTGGTGACTCTCCCTAAGCCTCACATGCTCAATCCTCAATTCATTATTCTTGCATATTCTTGCCTCATTCATTACCATCTCTTATATATCTCAAACCCCCCCAAATCTCAGCATCTCAATTCCAAGACCCAACTCCATCAGTTTTGTAAACTCATCACCAATGTCAGATCCTAACCAAGACATGAACACCGGTGCAGTAGGCGCCTCTGCTCCTCTCAGTGGACAGATTACAGTAGCAGCGATCGTCGTAATCATCTGCGTCTTCATCGCAATCCTCGTTCTGTATCTCAAAGCCAAAGGATATTCAGGCACCACTGGCTCGTCCAGCTCTCGTCGCCATCGCCTCAGCTTCGCTACTCATCAACCGACTCACCCTCGACTTGCTCTCGATCCATCAATCCTCAATTCTCTCCCAATCACAATCTTTAACTCAAAGAATTTCAATGAAGAAGAAGATTGCATTGAATGTGCAGTTTGTCTCTGTGAGTTATCCGATGGTGAAGAGGTTCGATTGCTTCCTAAATGCAACCATGGGTTTCATGTTGGATGCATTGATATGTGGTTTCATTCGAATAACACCTGCCCTCTATGTCGAAGCCTTGTTGAAGCTCATACTAATGAAAAAGTAGTAGAGATTGCAGTTGAGACTCAAGAGGAGAATTCAGTAAATAAATTGAATGAAGAAGGGAGTTCGAGTTATATGGGATCTTTTCCTCCTCCTTCGTCTTCGTCTTCGAGGAAGAGAAGGGAAGGTATGTTGATGATTGATATACCGACACGAGCAAATGGTGCATTTTCATCGTCGAATGCTCCATTGTCGTCGGGCAAAGTGTCATCGAATTCACCATTGCCAACTAGTAGGTTGTTGGAGGAGATTAAGTCTCCTGTGATGGGGAGGATGAAGTCATTGAAGAGAATGTTGAGTAGAGGGAGGATGAGTTTTAAGGGGGTTGGTACTTCTTATAGTTCTATGGGAGGTGATATTGAGCAAGGGGAAGTTTCAGATTATAAATGCAAATAAGTGCTGAATTGTTGTAGAGGAATTTATTTGTTGAAAATATGAAGTATGTGAATATGTCATCTTGAGATTCATTGATTTCTAAGTTTGGGAAATGTATCAGATTTGTGCTCTTTGAGAATGCATCGGAGGATGCTTTTGATTGTAAATTTTGGTAATATTTGATAAATAATGTTGCAGGATTTGTATCTTCCAAGTTCATAGAAATTTTTTTGCTCCAATGAAATTCTTCTTCATTTGTATGCCTAGTGAAGCATTCTACAAGCCCAGAAAGCTAAAAGGATGAAGTCATTAGAATTCATTGCAGTTTCATTGTTGGATGTACCTAAGAGTGGTAATATTTCTCCAAGATAGTCCATATCTTTCCTTTTTCTTCATAATTTATAACCATCAATAGTGATGTACACTGTATTAAGGTTAAGCTATGGTTGTAAGTGTAGAGATAAGAAAAGAATCTACTGAAATGTTTTGGCATATCTCTAATAAAGTCATTTGAATAATTGAAGGTATTTTCAGCAGCCTTCTTTGAAAAAAGAGGTTAGAGGCTGCTATGCCCTTATAATTGTGTGCTTGTGGACCAAAATATGGCTTTATTTTCCAACCAAAATATGACCTTGACCAAAAGTAAGTTTAAAAGATTGGTTAGGCAAGGATGAGATTGACTCTTGGAAGTGAGCTCAAAGCCAATACAGTAGTATTCATGTGATAATGACTTGGAAATCATTTACTGTCTTAAAATCTAACTGAGATTAATATTTGACACCATAAGTAGAAGGGAGATTTTTCGCCTAACAGAACAATCTACAAGTTGCGCTTTTGAAAATTTGACCAATAGATCAGTAGAGTTTGATGCAAGCTTTTCTTTATTGTCTGTAAATATCAGCAATATATCAAAATCAGATGCAGTGTATCCCAGCTACAAATCACGTGCTATACACTGACATGTTTATGCCACCCAAGTATATAGTAAAATGGTTTTTTTTTTTTTTTAATTCTGTTTGTAATTGAGTATGGAGGATGAGGTCTTCAATTCTAACAATTTGGCCAAAAGGTTTCAATTTTTTTTATTTAGACAAGCTGCCAAAAGATAAAAGATATAAATTATTTACAGTTGAAAAAGAAATATAACATGGGTCCTTGTTTCCAATCTAAATTATTCTGATGCGTGGTACAAGCAAAAGATGCTTAAAGGATTAGATTGGGGGGGAAAGTAAAAGTGACACTTAGCCAAAATCAAAAGTTTTCTTCTAAAATCTTTGCTAATTTGACCTCATAAATTGACCACCATTCTGCATCATGTTCCCACAAGAAGTAGAAACCATAGTTCTTTGGGAGAATTACCAAGTTTCAAAGAATGAGATATGTTTATGAGGCGAATAAAGATGGGATAACGTTGGGCAACAGAACAAATATGCATGTTGCAAATCAAGCTAATTAATGTGCGGTAGTTGGTTTGAGAATTAAACCAATAGAAATACAATTTCTTTTCCCTTTTTGGTTCAATGGTAGGGCATAAGGAAAAAATTGTCATCACCATCGTTGTTTTCACAGTAAAGAAAACATTTTTTAAAAATAGAGATGATTATAGCATTCCAAAAAGTTAGAGTTAAAGTTAACCTTAATTATAAATATTATACATTCTAAGAATTTTAAATAGGACCGAGTTTCATATCCGATAGGGTCAATTAGTGATTCCTTCAGAAGATTGACATCAAAAGAATTGGCATCCAGCTCCATAATTGTAAGTATAAAATAACGTGCATCATATGTCATGACTTAATCATGCAATAAGTAAACAAGAAACCGGTACGTCACTTGTTATGATATGATTAATATTTAATGACTAATCTACAATATTTTCTTACCTCCAGGACAGTTTAGCGTTCAAACTTCTTTCCTAATAAAGAAATTGGGATATGGTTTTATTTTTCCGTCTCCATGAATGATGTAACAGATCCCCTATAACATTAAAGAGATAATAATAGAACAAAACATTCCAAAATGACCATGGCCAGAGGAGTATATCTGGTTGTGTTTTGACAATTCCAAAAAAGTAGATTTATGCAGATACAACCTCGGTTCAAAACCTTTTTTTTAACACCTCGTTCTTAGACGGTGTTTGGCAATCCTTACAAAATTGGGTCGTGATCAATCCTAGTCCAGTTTATCCTGAACTAGACCAAGTTTAAACAAAAGGGATTTGGTCCAACATGGAATCACTTGAATGGCCACTTTTTGGTGAAGGAAAACTTGGCCACGGCAAACCAGCTAACATGCTGGCTATGTTAACTAAAAGTAAATAAACTGGCCTCGAGTAAAAAACCAAAGACACACGTAAACATACACACACAAATACAACACACATAAATATAGTAGTAGACCCAGTGTTCCCTTCACCCTGAGCAAGTATACTGTATTCAGAGATTGGAATGGTGAGACACCAACGCTGCTTCCCCATTCTAGTGTCTAAATAGAGTACATGTGCTCTGGGTGAAAAGAATACTTGGTATACTGCTATTGTTTCATGTATTGGAGCGCGAGAGTTGCTCCCAAATGTCAACGTTATGGCCATACCAATGTTCACCATTCTCATTGCCACAAAGACAGTAACCACACACTAACAATTATTGAACATGGCGAAGAAATCACAGATATCAAGGGAGGAAGAAAAATGGTCACAGTGTCATAATTCTCTGCCTACAAGTTGGCGGTTCAAGTAATACTCTAGCTATAAACCCCCTTACTTGCATGTTGAATCTTGACAGGCTAGTATTCCAACTGCTAGAGGTTTACTTTCCTTGAGTTCAATAATAAGTTCATTCACGAAAAATGTCATCATTCTGTCTAATGACTTTATTTTCAAGAGGGTTTGAAGCTAATCAACAATTTCATAGAATCCAGTAATAAAGATACACTACAAAATTTCTTCTGGACGCTTTTTATGTCTCAAGCCCATTCTCTGGCGGCATACAAGTTGACAAATGGGTCTTCAGACACATAATTTAGAACATTGTCAGAACAAAATGCTGCTATGCTCATGAACAACTGGGTAGGCAGTTTATGTTATAGTTAAAGAAATATGAGAATAGCTTGATCAAGAAAACTCCCTTCTCAGGTTCAGTGACCTCAAGCAAGTCATCGTTTAATAGGGGTATGCATCCTTGTGACAATCCTATCTACCGCATCCCGAGTCATGACAAGTGTATCGTGTTGAAGGATGCTGTAAACATTCAGACCCTGTAGTTGCATCAAGATGGAAGTCAGCAAATTGATATGGGACTCATAAACATTATAATCTATCAATAGATCGATAATCCTAATATAAACATTTGCTTTCAACTACTTACAATTGAAGGAAGGACGTTCACATAATGGAGGTTTCCGGTGGCAAGCTTCAGATTGTCACTTATAGGACCACCATCCACCAACAGAACCTTTTTTGTCTCCTCCATCTGGGAGACATAATTTACTATGTTCTTTGTCTTGTGGTTCGAAACTTCAAGATCCTCAAAAACTAAAAGCTGCAAGAATAAGAAATTCCTTAAGACATTTTCTTATGTGCATAAAGCGTGTAACAATGAAACCTTTTCTCCCCTTCAGAAAATGTGACTTCGCAGACGCTCTGAGCTCTGAAGATGTTATTCAACACTATTAAAGTCCAAGTTATTACAAAGTCATTTAAACCAATACAAGAGCATGCTATTTCAAAAGCAGGACGACTGTAATACTACTCATGGTTGTAGCGTGGCTGTTAGTATATTGGAGATGCAGTATTTTGAAACCTTAACATAGTCATCCAGGCAAAACATCCACAAATGAAAAGCAGGGAAGGGATAAGTTCTTGTTTAAGTGATGTTTCCTGGAGGATGTTGCAAAAAACAGATTCAAGGTTTTTGAAGACTCTTTGGATTTGAGAAATAACAAGTAACTGTTTAGCACCGCAATCACAAAAAAAAATCAGAAAATATATGTTTCTTAGTTTGGCTCGTCTGACAATTTTGTCTTGAGTTTTAAGAACTAGAACAATGGCATTAATTTGAACCATTCAGTTTTCTACTCTTTCAGACGTCCAAAGGCATTAGCCCACACTAGACCACTCAATGTTTTGGATAATTGTAATAGCTAGTCTGCTCTTCAATGTGTTATGCCTACACTTTCTAATTTGAGAGGGTAGAAATAATTAAAAAAACACTTAAACTATCCTGTAGATAGTGATGAAGGAAAGTTTAGATAACCAATCTAATTTTTCTTAATTGAGAAAAATATTAATTTTACCATACCTAAGAGAGACACCAACTGGAAACATCAGAAATATTTGTCAGAAAGTGGTGTCTTCTTACCAAGCAAAATTTAATCTAAATATATGATAAAACTGCATTTCAGTAAAGGAAGAAAGAGACTTGCCTTGCCTTCTGCTGCACGAGCTGTTAAAGCAATTTTCAGTCCAAGTCGCCGAACCTTTTTGTTCAGCTTGATTGCATGACTACGTGGTTTAGGCCCGTGCATAATGGCACCACCTCTAAACTGTTATAAGAGAAAGGATGTTCAAATGATTATGCTAAAGCATAAATTACAAGAAGAATAACATAGGGAAGTTGGTTGAGCACATCCCTAAGATATGGGAGGTTATATGTTCCGACTTCAGGTGTGAGCATATTTGAAGGAGCATCATTCCCATTAAGGGACGTCCCATTGGGAGGACAGGCTCATAAATATTACTTCTTGTAAAGAGGAATTTCCTCCCATTTTCATATTAAATTGGAAAATTAAAACAGTAAGCAAGTTAACTAAACTTACACTACGCTTTAGAAAGCATAAACATGAGCAGTAAAAGGACAGAAATCTAAAAGAAAAGTTATACACGTGACCTGTGGACCACGCAATGTCCCATGCCTTGCTCTTCCAGTGCCCTTCTGATTGTAGGGCTTTTTCCCAGTACCACTGACTTCACTTATTGTTTTAGTCGAATGAGTCCCCTGTGAGATAGACAACATTTCATGTAAAAGAATGCAGAGCATGCATATATCTAATCATCATGTATGCAACAAAAAGGCATATCATCAATCATTCTACAAATGAATGCATAACATAATTTGCTGATTTTATATTACACCGTCGAATATGGTAACTAGGAATACTTTTATTTAATATTATACCTGTAATCTATGAAAAAAAATTTAGTCAAGGCATTTATTAATGTATTGATATTATCCCTGTGAATTGAGCTGGACCGATTATTCAACGGGGGCAAGATATGATCCTTTCTTCCTCTAGCCTAGCCTCCAACATTTGGAAGGGTCACCCCCATTTACTGACTAGTGTTACGTATAACATAGGCAGCTAGTGGAAAATATTAAAAGCACTAAAAGTTTATCTAGCTTTCTGCTTCATTGGCTATTGGCACGGCGCAACCACCAAATAGGCATGGATCAAAGTAGGTCCGAGTACTAACTTTTTAGCAGAACAATACCTTGTATATAACCTCCCACGTAACCTTTTACAACTGAAATGTATCGCCTTTCTCAGTTATCCTATCCCCGCCCACCACCCTGAACCTCAAAACCCCTCACTTAAAAGTTGACTATTCACTCAAGTCCACGTCCTTTACAAGCAGCATTATAAAACTGAAATTGCATTTTTCCTAGGAAAATGCAATGTCAAAACCTTAGTTTGTGTGAGTCTGTGTTACCAGGGTACTTCTAATTTGGAGTCGTACCCGTACCGTACTCAAACTCCTTGGACACTCCTTACATATATGCATAAATTTATTTGGGCATGTATTCAATTATACAAAGATGTTTTAATTTAAAATACTTGTCATGCATTTTTGGGACATATATCTTACACTTCACATCCACTTCTTGAAACTCATTGGACAATGGACATATATCAAGTTTAGAATTATGATTTTGAAGGGTCATTTGGATGTCTACTTCAAAAACTAGTGATTTTCCAATTTATAATCCACATAATAAAAGAAGCATAAAAATATTATAGGAAATTTAATCCTCATCCTTGTTCTCATATAAATTATTAATTCCAATATATTTGTATATAAATATTTATATAGCCGTGTCACCGTACCCTACCTTTTACAAATTTGTCATGTCTTGTACCCGTACCCATACCCATACTGGTACTGGTACTCATCCAACCTAGGTGTGTGCACTTCACCTCAGTTTGCTCCCTCCCTCAACCATGATTATAATTCAGTAATTCATCAAACTTCAATATTTATATAATTTTCATCCTTGTTTTCAAACTAAAACTTCTCATCGTTGCCTAGGCATAAGAAGATATTATCAAGAAAGGTAGAAACATAAGGAGAAAGATAAGAGATGAAGCAAAGAGAACATTTCTCATCAAGCAGAAGCAGAATAAGGAAAAGATAATCTATAAAAGAACAACTACATTAAATTTAAAAGCAGACTCAACATCACCTCAAATTTAGATTAACAACTAAAAAGAATCCAAGGATATTGTTTATCAACAAATAAAGGACTACAAAGAAGCCTAGCAGTGCCTCGAATTTCAGTTAATAAATGAGCACATTACTGCGGCCTTGAATCTCAATTAATAAAGAAGCAGACTGTGCCTTAAATTTCAATTGAAAATAAACAGCATTTGTGGATTCTCCTTATTCCAGTAGTTGTCAGAGTTTTTATGGTACAATGTTTCCATCCTTATTTTAGACAGCAAATTCTAGTTGCTAGTTTGCTACCGTATTATGTATTAAAAATCAAGCAAAGGAGTACAATACACAAAGGCAAATGAGAAGCAAAGATAACAATAAACGTTAGATGATGATCGTATCTTCCCCTATCAAACTTGTAGAATAAATTCCACATAAATTGCAAATGCAAAGTTCAAAATAAAGCTAATAGCATCCTGCAAACAGAAATTTAAATATATAACCTCTTAGAAATTTAGTTATAAATACCTGCTGTCGTTTAGCAAGCTGCCATCGCACAACTCGGTGAATTATATCCTTCCTAATGGGCACATCAAAAACATCACCAGCCAAGACAATGAGACCCTTGTCCTCATTTTGAAAGTTTGTCACTCTCGTTACTAGGTCAGCATATTCTCCTGCAACAATAGAATTACTTTAGACAAGGCTTAGGCAAGAGAAGGAAAAAAATAGATTAATACGAGAAATGAGTAAAGCTTAGGCATGAGAAGGAAAAATAAACCAATATGAACAATCAGTAAGTCATGAACTTGACAATAACACAGGCGTTTTTGTGAAAGTTCCAACTAAAGGCATCATGTCACATTCAATGGTTTTAGGGGCGAAACTAGAATTTCTAGGCAGGTAAGGCATTGAGAAGGAAGAGCAAAATTTTGTTTTAGAGAACGAGCAATTCATGATAGGCATGGCCTTGTGTTCATCTTTTCACACTGCTTAAAAGAATGAGCAACAGAATGAGCATTTTATAATATCAAAAATTTTGTTATAGACGATAAGGAAAAATAATTTGTTTCAGAATTTCCTGGCTTCAGCTTAGTTAATGGCATTGTGATCATTGGATTTGCTTGATATTTGCCACATGATGAAGTTGATGATAGTGATCATTTTTTTTTATCATATGTGGTATCAAGTTTAGTTTCCATGTTTATGTTATAATTATTTAATTTATTTTACCTTCGATTAATTTAGATTCAGTAATTTATAGGCTAGTGCATGTCATTTATCGTTTTTCCCTGGGTTATCAATGGCTCTACATGGTATGAACCTTTCACATTTTGTGTTATATAGCATATACTTAATGACATAACTATTTGTATCCATGAAAATTTATCTTATAGATTATTATACGAGATATGATACTGTATACGAGATAGGGAACAAGAAAGAAGATACATGGCATATCTTGACAGCTTTGATCACAGCCTAGGCACCTCTATTCATGGCCAACAAAAATAGTTTCCCAACTGGATCTACGAATGCAAATGAAGGGCCTGGACCTCCTACATGATGGTAATATTTCTTCTATCCAACATTTAAAAGACCTATGTAGTACTCAGAGGTTCTATGAGACCTATGTAGCACAAAGAGGTTCTATGACTCTATCTGCAACTAAAAGCTTAGTTTATATCTAGAGGGAACACATATCCTAGAAGAAAAGTACAGTATAAACTGCAGGTAAGAAATAAAACAAAAACAATTCTCAGTTCTTTAATTACACAAGAAAATTAACATGCTATAAAGAAATTTTCCATAAAGAACTGTTTTACTGATTGTCGAACTAAAAGGTTTTGTCAACAAAGTAAACCAAGCTTTGTTTCTCAACTTTTTAATAGGAGGAACTACATAAGGCACCAAAATTCATTTATCACATTAGTAATCTAAGTGAGCCTATAAAAATTTAAAAGGGTCCAATTTATAACGAAATAGCAAAAGCCCTCATACAAAAAACCCAAGTAGCAAGTTGAATTGGTATCCGTAACTAGTACTCTCCGCTTATGGGTCTTAAGGATATCCCCTGAACCTAGCTTAAATAAAAATGACAAGTTACTTGTTTTATTAATTAACAATCATTCGATGGACGACCCAAGTTAATAATTTTATCAAATGGAATGACAAAATTGTAGAAATCATTATACCCATGAGCTATAAGTCCATATTTGTTTCAAAAAGAAACATTTGAAGAACGAAATTTCAGCAAATACCTATAGTTCGATCAGGTGCCGTTGCATTTTTACTCGTTAACAACTCCGACGGGATAACGCCTTCACTTTCTTGCGCTTCATAAGTACAGAACCTTTTGTAAGCCCCAAATAGAGAAGTAACCTGCAAATACTCAGCATTAGGTTTATAAATATCAATGCAAAAGTGCTATTTTGTGAATTATAAAGGGAAACGAAATAAAAACGCAGCAAGGAATTTAGGCATTCATCATTATCAACAGATTCACGGATTCGAACCATACAAAGTCGTCAAAATCTGAACTTTAAAGGAAGCAGAAGGAAAGAATCGACCTTGAATGAGGGCACGCCGTTGACGAATCTTGAGTCCTCGAGAGTCCACGACCGCCGGAACGACGATGCTAGGGTTTGAGATGGAGAAGGTGAAGTAAAGGATCGGAGGAAAGCTAGGGTTTGAGATCGATTGATGCTGAAGGCGCGGCGATGGGCGTGAGAGAGGAGATTCGCCATTTTCGTTTGATTTTGAGTAGGGGAGTAAACCTAAAAACCCAAAAACCCTATCGCTCGTCGCGACATTTTTTCATAGGGTTAATTGCTCCAAACCCCTAAACTTTGGGAGGGTTTGGACACAACCCTCTAAACTTTTTTTTTCACTTAACCCCTCGGAACTTGTCGCACTTAACCCAAACTTAACATTGTGAATATTGAACGCTCACGTTACGAGTAAGCCACATAGAAGAATTATAATGCCCCTTAATTGTTGTGGGGTTTTGTCCCTGAAGTTGAAATTTTGGGGTTGTTTTTAAAAGACATGTTGGTCACAGTGGATTCATGATTTCTAAAAAGTGATGTCAGTATATAATTAAAAATTTGTAAATTTTACAAGTGCTCGGGTCAAGTTATCTTTTTTTTTTTTTTTTTTTTTTGGGTGATAAAAGTACATTCTCACATGATAAGTATATTGTCAAATATAATTTTCTCAATTAGTGGATACATAATTAGTGTAATGACCTCAGATTTTTACAGGAGCACCTAAAGATCTTTATGGTGATGATAGTATGTGGACATTAAATATAGAGCAAATATGCAGAGCAAGGTGGTGTCACTTGACCCCACTTTACTTCATGTAGATCGGCCTATACTCTAGTGGTGATTTTTTTAGTAGGATGAATTCTTAAAGTGGGGCTTTTAAAGTGGGTGTGTATGTATGTGGACATTATATATGGAGCAAATATGTGGAGTAAAGTGGTGTCACTTGACCTCACTTACTTCATATATAGATTTGCCTCTACTTGGTCACCATCAATAGTGTAACAACGTTGGGGGTTGATGGAAAAAACTTTAAAGTTCAAGGAGACTAAGTGGGACACTTCAAAATTTAAAGGAGTTAAGTGGAACAAAGAAAGTTTAGAAAGATTAAGTGCAAAACCGCCCGAAGTTCAAGGGTTAGGTGAAATTAAACTTTTTCATACTTTTACTTGATACTAGAATAGTGCACGTGTGTTGCACGTGAACATACTTATTTTATATTCTAAGTTCTTATACAATAAGTTTAAAACAATGATTATAGGTTTTAATTATAAAATTTTAAATATTTAATATATTTGATTATGTAAAAATCAATTAAAATCAATTTTTAAAACATGGACTACTTGTTTCATGTTCGAGTGTTTCATGTAATAAGCTTAAAACATCGTCTATAGGGTTTAATAAAAATTAAAAATATGTATGTTTAATAGAAAACTTCTATGTTTGTAGAGAAGAATGAGAGAACATGAAAATGTATAATTAAATTTCAGGACATTAAGCATTTATTAAACCCTATAATCAATGCTATTGTATAATACTATTTGGGAAAAGTGTTCATAAGGTGACACCTTGATTCAATCTAAGGTAGCCTTTAAAACTATATTATATGCTATTAAATTACTCAATCCATTCCGTTCATTTTTATTTATATGTTTTGGATTATATACAAATAAAAAATTAGCCATATTGGGTTGTAGTTACTCATGCATTAAGTGATTATAAAATTAATAGTTTTACGACGATATAACTAAAGAGATAATAAAAAATATGTATTAGAAGTATTTAATCATCATGATTTTTATTTTATAGATATTTTGAGACATTTAGATCACGATGAATGGGCAGATCTTCAATTGAAATTGTCTTATTCATGAATCAAGAGGTGCTTCCTTAGATTGAATCTAAGGTGCCACCTTCTGAACACTTCTCCCTACTATTTTTTGTAAATAAAACATATAAAATTAATTAGAATTTGTTATGGTCATAACCACTAATCAGTGGTTAAAGAGAAAAGCCGAGCGCCGATCCGAACGAACGCTTGGTTACCAATGAGGACCGACAAGGACCTCCGCACTCAACCCACCGACCGGCCTGCATGCACCGACCCAGTCCCGGTCCATCAGGCAACTATCGCCATGATCGACGCGAAAGGCGGTGCGAGTCGGCCCATCGACAGTTCTCTCGAGGCGGCGGAAGGCGGTGTCGGTCGTCCCTCCGACCGCCGCCTTTACGATCCCTTCCTACAAGTTGCAGGCCCTCCAAACAATGTGGAGCGAATCGAGGCCTACCCTTCGGCCACTCATCCTCTAGGCGGCGCATGGCTCCCGATCGTCGTCCTGTGAATCATCCCAAGGGGCGCCCTAAGGGGCGAGGAGTCGGCCGTCCGACCACGGCTCCCCCTTCTCTCACCTGCGTGGTTCTCTCCACTCAAGCGGCGGCCACGATTTTCGAACCCATCAACATCACATTAAATGCAGCGGCCCCTTAATTCCCCATCTCTCACGGTATTTAAGACACCTCGGACCCATGCGGCTCACGAGCGCCAATCCCATCCATTAATGGCGAATAGACCACACCAACCCTCGGTCGCCCAATTTGACACTGTAAGGTGACCACTCTAGCGGCGGAGGGATGTTGACCAATCCTCGGCTCACTGCGTGGAGGGAGGTGACTCACCGGTGGTTCCCAAACTAATGGAAAGGCGAAATACCCCTTAACCCTACCTATAAAGAAGCGTGAGCGACTAACAAGGTAAGCAATCTTCTCTAAGTGAATTCTGCTCCACAGTTATCACACATTACTAACTTGACCGTCGGAGGAACCACCGGAGATCCCAACTCCGCCTCTTCGCGAGTCCTTCTTCTGTTGTGGCGAATCCTTTTCTTTGGAGTCGGCGTCATTTGGCTTTAGGAGAGCGGACTCTGCTCTCTTTAAAACTAAACTTCGCTTGAGGTTAGTGGCGTGATTATATACATCAACGGTTTGGCCCACCGTGGGGCCTCCTTTCTTCTTCTTGCAGCTATGTCCAGCGGCGATGATCTTTCCGGGTCGGAGAACCTACATGCGGGCTATGTCACCCAGGCCCAACTCCAGGAATCCACCGAGAAGATCACCCTAGCCATGCAAGCCACCATGCACGCCCAGTTCCAAGCTTTTGCAACTGACCTCTTCACTCGCCTCCCCGCCTTAACAGCGCAGCAAGCGCCATCAGCAACAACGGCGGGCCAGCCTTCCGCCAGCCGCCATTCCACCGCTCAGGGCAACCACCGCTGCGCCCGGCGAGTCCGTTCGGAGACTCCCCACCTTGACAAGTCACGGAGGAATCACCAGGAGCGTGCCACCTCACCCCTACAGCGCCAGCCAGCTCATGGCGCCAGTTCTAGGCGCCGCCCCCTAGCATTCGACCTCACCGATGAAAGCCCTTCTCGGCCAAAGGCGGTGGACCGCCCAAACCCGACCTCAGACCTCACACGCTGCCAACACCATTCCCAACCGCCCACCGGCGCCGCGGCGACTACAATCAAGTATACCGGCCGGTCGCCCGGCGCCATCGGAGGGAGCACCCCTTCACCGACTCCATCATACAAGCGCCCGGTAGAAGTTCAAGATGCCGACGATGGACAAGTATGCGGGCGAGGACCCATCCGAGCATGTGCAAGACTATCACAACACCATGATCATGATGCAAGCACCAGAGGCGACTATCTGCCGCTGCTTCCCCGTTACTTTGACGGGAAGCGCTAAGCTTTGGTGGAACTCGTTGGAGAAGAAATCCATCGGCAGCTTTGGAGAACTGAGTCGGCAGTTCATACACCATTTCTTGGCCAGCGCCAAGCCCAAAGCGCCCTCCGGTGTGCTCATCCAAACCAAGCAGACGGGCGAGAGCCTCGAGCCTACATTAAGAGGTTTGGTGAAGAGGCTAGAGGTCGAAGACCAAGGGAGCCAAGTCGCTATGGCGACTCACGGTGGCCGGTGCGACACAGCGACCTGTCCAAAGCCCTCAACAAGAAGCCCATCAGGAGCTACGAGCACTTGATGTCCAAAGCCCATGCTTACATGAACATGGAAGAAGCGGAAGCTTACAAGATCGCCCGGCCGGCCGAGTCAGCGGGGCGGCCACAACTACCGACGTCCCCACCGGCGTGCAGTGCCTCCTCATCCTCCTCGACCTACCACCTATGCGGCTCGGCTGACCCATCCCGCTAGGTCAGACCTGCCTCGGAGAGAGGAGCCGAGGCACATCCCAAGAAATCCTCCTCCTAAGAACAACCGCAATGGTCGGTTCGACAGGAGGGAAGATAGAAGAGCAGATGCTCCCCCTCCAGTGTTCACAGTCCTCAATACCTCCCTTTCCGGGGCCCTGGACAAGGCCCAGAGAGAGGGGCTCCTCCACAAGCCCCCACCGCCGATGAGAGCGGACCCGAGCAAGAGAGACTCACGGCGATTCTGCCGATACCACCGGGATCATGGCCACGACACCAGAGAGTGCCGTGTTCTCCAGAAGGACATTGAAGACCTCATCCAAAGAGGCTTCTTGAAGAATTTGATCTAGAAGCGGCAAGCGGGAGGGGCGACCACCGACCTCGTTCTCGGTCCCCGGACCTCGAACCGACTTCGGGCAGGGAAGCCGGCCAAGGAGGGGGAGTCATCAACAGCCGAGGTCCGACCTTAGGAGGAATCAATACGCCGAAAGAGGTATGCGAGCATGCCTACGGGTGAACATTGTGACAAGAAGCGGAAGGCCGATGTATCCATCTCTTTGTGAGCCGACTTGGATGGCGTTGAGGCGCCTCATGGCGACCATCATCATATCGGCCGATATCTACGGCTTCAAGGTGAAGAGGATCATGATGCGACAGGGAGCTCTGTCGACATATTGTTTTGGGCAGCGTTCAGCCGTATGGGCATTGACAAGTCAAACTCGGCCGTCTTTGGGTCACGATTGGTTTCACGGGACATTCTCGGCTTCGGAGGGACAGATCACCCTTCCCACATTGTTGGGCGACCTCCGTGCTGTCGACCGTGGGCGTCCGGTTTGTAGTGATGGACATCAAGTCGGCACATAATGTCATCTTGGGCGAGCGTCTCTCCACGACTGCGGGCCATCCCATCCACCTATCATCGGATGATCAAATTCCCGACATTGGGAGGAGTGGGGGTAGTCGGGCGACGGAGGAAGCGAGCTTGCTACGCCCTTTCCACCGAGGGAAAAGTCGCGACCGCCCGCTCGAGAAGGCGGCTCGCCGGCTTGGAAGGCGAAGGGCGACTCGGTTGAGACCTCCATGAGATTCCCATCGACCACAAGGCGAGAGGACACTCGGGATCGGATCGACCTCGGAACCGTTAAGAGGTGCGATAATTGCTTTTCTTTATCTAATCTCGATGTGTTTGCTTGGAGTCGGAAGACATGCGGGCATTTCGCGGCGTCATTGCCATGAACTCTCTGTCGGCCAAACCGTCAAGCGGTTCGGCGAAGAAGAAACACAGGGCGGCGGCGGCCAGCCGAAGGAGGTCGGCGGCTCACGAGCCGACTTCATTCGGGAGGTCAATACCGAGTGGTCGTCAACGTCGTCCTAGTGAAGAAGTCTAGCGGCAAATGGAGGGCGTCGTCGACTTCACCGACCTCAACAAAGCATGCCCCAGGGCGGCTACCCCTCCCCGCGCTCGATCGGTTGGTGGGCGGCGGGGCACCGATTACTAAGTTTCTTGGATGCTTTTGAGGTTACAACCAGATCTGCATGGCGAAGCATGATCGAGGAGAAGCGTCCTTCATCACCGATCGAGGCACCTTTTGCTACAAAGTGATGCCCTTCGGTCTCAAGAATCTGTGCGACCTACCGAGGTCGGTCAACAAGATCTTCAAGGCCCGGCTTCGGCGCAATGTGGAAGCTTCGTGGGCGACATCTTGGTGAAGTCGAGATTGGCAGCCACCCATATCACCGACCTGGAGGAGACCTTCGCCACCCTTCGGCATTACCGCATGAAGCTCAACCCGACTAAATGCGCTTTTGGAGTGCAGTCGGGAAAATTTTTGGGGTTTATGATCACCCAGAGAGGGATTGAGATCAACCCGGAGAAGATAGAAGCTATCGAGCGACTTCCCGAGCCGCGCACCATGAAGGACATTCAGAAGCTCAATGGGAAGATAGCCGCCTTGGGGCGCTTCCTGTCCAAGTCGGCAGAAAGGAGCCTCCCTTTCTTCAAAATTCTCAGAGGGGCCAAAGACCCCAAGAAGAAGTTGGAGTGGACGAAGAATCTTTGCGCCTTCAGAGAACTCAAAGCATATCTGAGCACCAAACCGCTCCTGAGCCAACCGGTGGAAGGGGAAACCCTATACCTGTACTTGGCCGTCTCACCTGAAGCAGTGAGCTCGGCATTAGTTAGAGAAGAAAACCACATCCAGAAGCCGGTCTACTATGTCAGCCGGATCTTGAGGGCAGGGGAGTTGAACTACCCCTTAGTGAAAAGCGACCTTCGCACTCATCACTACGGCTCGCGGTTCGTCCGTACTTCCAAGCGCATCCTATCATCGTGCGGACGAGCCTCCGATGAAGAAATCACAGGGAGTCCCACCACATCTAGGAGGATGGTGGCGTGGTCGTCGAGCTCGGCGAATATGATGTTCAATTGAGCCGGAACCACCATAAAGCGCGGGCATTGGCGACTTCCTCATAGAGTCCACCTCGCCATCGGCGAAGCGGATGACCCGGTACTCTGCTCAATCCATACCCCCAAGCCGGTAGGCGGCGCGGCACTCCCCGTGTCCCGAACACGAAGCCGACTCCCACGAAGTCGCTTCTTGGTGGGAGTTGAAGGTGGGCGGGTCCTCAAGTGGCGGGAAGCGGAGCGGCGTCGTCTGCGCGGCCAGGAAGCGATCCGCGGGCGATCCATCGCCTTCAAGTTCCCGCCTCGAACAATGAGGCGAATATGAAGCCCTCATAGGCGGCTGCGGGCGCCCTAGCGACCAAAGCCGAAAGCCTAATTGTCTTTGGCCGACTCTCGGTTAGTGCGTTCATCGAGTTAACGGCAAATGCTGCGCAAAAGATAAAGGATGGCTCAATACACGAAGATTGTCAAGGACACGCTCCCCCCCGCCGCCAACTTCAAGATCATCCAAGTCCCTCGCACCCATAGCGCCTGGCGGATGCCTTGTCAAAGCGGCATCAACCAGTTCCTTGAGTAGCTCAGGACCCATCTTAGCCGACACACTTCCTCACTCCGGCATCGCGGAAGTCCCTTCGAGATATCATGCGGACCGACCCTTAGAATCTTGTTGGCGGACCCTTTCATCAATTCTTGGCGGTAGGCTCCTTACCCAGAGCGTGAGGTTCTGAGAGGCCGCCGCTACCTCATGATTGGCGGCCCGGCTCTATCGGTCGTCCTACCTAAGCGTGAGGTGGGGCCCTATCTCCGGTGCCTCCGAGCTGCGAAGCCGATTACGTTCTAAGGAAATCCACGAGGGCACTTGCGGAAACCACCCGGGGCAAGAACTCTTGCCCGGAAGATTATCGCCAAGGATATTCTTGGCCGACCATTGTGGCCGACTCGGTGACTTGTCTCCAAATGTAAAAGTGTCAATTCTTCGCGAGAGATCCCGAGCCGTCGCCCACGAGAACTTACTTCTATCTTGACCCTCTTCCTTTAAGCCCAATGGAATTTGGATATCTGGGGCCACTTCCCATTGCTTGAGGCGTAAATTCTGATAGTCGCCATCGACTACTTCACCAAATGGATCGAGGCGAGCCTTTGGCGAAGATCGGGAGACCAACATCACCGGCTTAAGCTTGGAAGTCGATCGTATGCGGTTTGGCGTCCCGCTCATTCATCACCGACAAGCGGCACCCGGTTCGTGAGGGGATTCCAAGATTTTGTGAAGAATGGAGGATCAAGCTCAAGTTAAGCGGTAGCCCACCCCAAGTGCAGCGGACTAGCGAAGCGCCAATAAATGCATCCTCAAGCTTTGAAGAAGAAGGTCGACCAAGCACTTCGGCAATTGGGTTGAAGAACTGCGAGCATCTTATGGTTAAATGCGGGGCGACCCACAAGAGTTCAACCGGAAACCCCATTCATCGCGACTTATGGAGGCGGCGGTGACCCGGTGGAGGTCGGCATGCCCACCATCCGACTCCAACACTTTGATGAAGAAACAAACTCAGGGGCGTCGAGGGCAATTGGACTTGATGGAGGAGATCCGGACAACGCTCTACACCGACAAGTCGTCAATCAACAATGGATCGCTCGACATTACAACGGCAAAGTCCGGCCAGGAGATTCCAAGTCGGCGACCTAGTCTTGAGGAAGGCTGACCTTGACAAGGACACAGGCAGCGGCAAGTTGGCCTAATTGGGAAGGACCCTACACCGTCCTCGAAGAACCCGTCCGGAACATATCGCCTCGAAGTCCCGATGGGAGAGTCCTACCCCATCCCTGGAACATAGAACACCTCAGGAAGTTTTTTCAATAAATTTGCATTGTAAATCTCGCTCAAAAGCCATCAATATAAATAGAATTTTGCCTGACAATTATCCTTGTCTTAAATGGTACAAGGAGCGTCTTAAATAATCAGCTCGTCGCAGCAGATCAAACCGGCCTTCTCGCCGAAAGTAAATCATGAAAATCCAATTTCATCTGTCAAGTCGGGATGGCTGCTTTGTTGGAGCCGAGTTTAGGGGACCCTTCCCACTGAGCTGAGTCAAGGTACGTCCTACTCTCCTAACACGAGTCGGGACATCCCACTCTCTTGGCTGGAGTCAAGGTAACTTCCTTACTGGGTGTAGTTCAGGCGACCCTTCCGGCTGGGTCGAGTCAAGGAACCCTTCTCGCCACGTCGAGTCAAGGAACCCTTCTCACCTAGTTGAGACAGGCGACCCAACTTACTTAGTCAAGCGAACCTACCACTCTCACTAAGTCGAGTTGAGGCATTCCCTCTCGGTTAGGACGAGTCAAGGAACCCTTCTCACCTAGTCGCGACAGGTGATCCCACTCGCTCAATTGAGTAACCAGCCCTACTGCGCCAAGTCAAAGCGGGTTGCCCAACCACGTCAAGTCGAGTCAAGGAGCATATCCGCTGCCAGTCATGGCCCATGTGACCCGACCCCATTAAGACCTGAAGCCACGTAAGTCCTAGGCGGACCTCTGTGATGCGTCCCTACAGTCGTCGGCTCCCGTGAGCCGACTCGGGCTTGCTCTTTGCCTCAAAGCAGATCGGCTCTGCGAAAATTAAGACCTAGAAGCCATGTAAGTCCTAGGCCCGACCTCTGTGATGCGTCCCTACAGTCGTCGCTCCCCGTGAGCGACTCGGGCTTGCTCTTTGCCTCAAAGCGGAGATCGGCTCTGCGAAAATTAAGACCTGAAGCCACGTAAGTCCTAGGCGTCCGACCTCTGTGATCGTCCCCTGCAGTCGTGGCTCCCGTGAGCCGACTCGGGCTTGCTCTTTGCCTCAAAGCAGTCGGCTCTGCCGAAAATTAAGACCTAGAGCCATGTAAGTCCTAGGCGTCCGACCTCTGTGATGCGTCCCTACAGTCGTCGGCTCCCGTGAGCCGACTCGGGCTTGCTCTTTGCCTCAAAGCGGATCGGCTCTGCCGAAAATTAAGACCTAGGCCACGTAAGTCCTAGGCGTCCGACCTCTGTGATGCGTCCCCTCACAGTCGTGGCTCCCGTGAGCCGACTCAGGCTTGCTCTTTGCCTCAAAACAGAGATCGGCTCTGCCGAAAATTAAGACCTAGAAGCCCGCGTAAGTCCTAGGCCCGACCTCTGTGATGCGTCCCCTCACAGTCGTCGGCTCCCGTGAGCCGACTGGGGCTTGCTCTTTGCCTCAAAGCGGAGATCGGCTGCAGAAATTAAGACCTAGGCGCGTAAGTCCTAGGCCCGACCTCTGTGATCGTCCCCTGCAGTCGTGGCTCCCATTGAGCCGACTCAGGCTTGCTCTTTGCCTCAAAACAGAGATCGGCTCTGCCGAAAATTAAGACCTAGGCGCCACGTAAGTCCTAGGCCCGACCTACTCGATTAGTCCTCTGCGAAGATCTACGCCACTATAAGGGCCGACCGGTTAGCTCCGCACCACGAGGCAGAATAACCTTGGCAAAGGGCTGCGGATGAAGGCGGCCCGTCGCCCAACTAGCTAGTCGATGGCGGGCTGAGCGACCGCCCGCAGCGATTGGACCAACTTCGAAGTAAGCCCGCGAGGGGCCGACCGTGTTGGTCTGCTTATGTTTATTGTAAGCCCACGAGGGGCCGACCGTGTTGGTCTGCTTATGTTTATTGTAAGCCCACGAGGGGCCGACCGTGTTCGGCACCTTATGTTTATTGTAAGCCCACGGGGGCCGACCGTGTTGATGCGCTTATGTTTATTGTAAGCCCACGAGGGGCCGACCGTGTTGATGCGCTTATGTTTATTGTAAGCCTCACAAGGGCCGACTCGTTTTCAAAAAAAAAAAAAAAAAGAAGGGAAGGAGAAATGAATGAATCGAATAAACAACCATCCATGAAATCGACTTTTCATTGATATTCAAGCAAAGTTTTACAATAGTCGCGTCAGAAATACCAAAATAAAGAAAAATTAAAATTACAAGCCTAGGTATACATCCTAATAGTCATTTGTCGCCTTGAGGTGTCCAACTTTTTAGTAGCCTCCTCTGCTCACCTCGGCGTCTAAGCGGCTCTTTCAACGAGGAGAAGTACCGCAATTGTTGCCGAAGTTAATGAAAGGGCACCAGGCGACCTAGAGAATATGGCGAAATCTTGCCAAAGGATTTTGGGTCTTTGCCCCATGGTTCCATATCGGCCTGATAAATCGAGAATCCATGGATGTAAACAAAATATAAATCGAGAATCCATGGATGTAAACAAAATATAAATCGAATCCATGGATGTAAACAAAAGCGGCCTTTCTTGGAGATACACTCAACGCACCCACTATCTCTTACTAAGATAGATCTGATGATGATCACAAGCCGTGCCCCAATTCTTTGGATGCGAGCGAGGGGTTTCCCCTTCCTTCCTGAGATGGCCGGAGCTGCCAGGCACTCTGTGGGAAAACCCGAAGGTGGTGGACTCAGGGGAGAGAATCCACCCCGCCCCAACCATCTCGGCCAAAACTCACCGGCTCCCAATTTGAAACCTTAGAGATGGCGAGTAAAGGCAATTAGCCACCAACCTACGAGAGCACGATAAGTAATGGCCTCCTCCCTATTTATAATAGAACCCATAAATGCTAAGCCCCTCGTGATCAGCGGAAGAAATTAAGAGTGTAGAACTTCGAGGGTCACCGGCCCGAATCGTCATCTCGAAAAACAAGCGCTGTCTTAAATGAAACCAACCGCCCATCAGGAAGCCTAAAAGTCGGCGATTAAGGGCGGCCCGAGGACATCTGCGCTCCACTCGAGAAGCGAATGAAGCCCCCTCAGCGCCATCAGCGACCATACCACCCGGTGGTCGACCCGACTCCCCTACGGGGACCACGAACCAAGCGAAATTGCCAATCGGTAGGCCGGCGATGGTCCTGATCAACCCACTTGTCATGTCGTACAAAATATAGATGGCGGCGGTCAGACCAAAGTCACTATTATCACAAAGCTTAAGAAAGGGCATCACAAAAAGGGGAAAGAGTTAGTATGAGAGAAGCATAAACTAAATTTTCATTCACCGATAAAATATATTACAAATACAAGACTTTCCAACTAACGCAAAGCAAAAATGAACAAAGTGCCAGGCGGCCTAATCTCCTCCCTGCGCCGCCGTCTCCCTCCTCTCCGTCCTCCTCTCCCTCCTCGGCGTCGTTGTCGCCTAGGTCGTATCCTGCACCCGGCCTCAAATCTCGAGAGGAGATGCATGCGGCGGCTATACCGGAGGATATCGAAGCGGCTGGGACCCCGATACTCGGGCGGTAGTTGTTTAACTATGAAGTCACAACCGCCTACGAGGCGAGCAACCGACCTTCCCCATCGTGCTTTGTCGGTATTCTTCGATGATGGCCGGCGGTTTTGTTCCCTCGAGGATGGCCAGATGTCGAGCGACTCGGATGTTTAGCCCTTTCCTCCGCGGCAAGGATTCCTTAAGTCGCGCACACTCCCTTGCCGGTTGCTCACGGACGACCGATTCCTCATGGCCAGGCCTTGGCGTCTTTGGGCGACTGCCTCTCAGTAGCGACTGCGCGTCGCCAGTCGCTCTCTATAAGCGTCGGACGACCGGTCGTCCCCGCCCGTCTGAAGGCGTCGTCGAATCTGCTATATCGACCAACATTCTCTCCACGGGCGCTTTGAGTTCCACGATGACTTGGTCCTTAACCTCCATCTCCGCCGCCAATCGTCAAACTTCGGCTGTTTAATTGAAAGCTCCTTGATAGCTCGGTCTAGATCCTCGTTAGGCGGCCTCGGTGGCGGATGCTTCTCGAAGCCTTTCATAGGCTTGATGGCCTGGCGCAACCGGTAACGGCTTCGTCCTCCACCAAACATCCCCGGTCAAATAACTCCGCGGGATGATGTGCGGTAGGCGTCGAGGAATCGCCGTCAAAATCTCCCGATCAGCGGGCAAGGCTGAGCTGCTCTGCCGCCTTTCCTTGTACATAGCTTCGACCTTAACACCGGCGGCGAGCATCGAGTACCATCAGGCCTATGCGATGCTCGCATCCGGCTCCCCATCATAACGGCCGAGGGAGAGAGCCCCATCATCGGCCTACTGCGCCTTGTTCCAATCCTCACCCTCAGCCGTAGCGATGGGGAGGGCCACCCGGAGCAAAACCCGCTCCACGATCACCGGTGGTTCTTTTCCTGTCGGTGATGAGCTATCCCGGCCGGTCGGCCCGCGTCCGGCTCTCGTCGCTCCGCATGGAATACCGTCCCCATGGGAGCCTCGCGGCGTAGCCGGAGGCTGCCGGTACCTTGGAGGCCGACCTCCCCTCTGTCTCGATGGGTGGTCGGTCGTCCTCCGCCCTTCGACTCTAGCAACTCCTCTCCTGTCGGATGCTCCATACTCTCTCACCCGTCTAGCACCTCGGGGACCATGGCTAGTTTTCTTTTGCGGGTCCTCCAGAAAACCCGCCACCCAAAGGCGACACTTTCCGATATCTGACCGCTTCCCATTGCGGTCGTCCCCGTCGACCCTCTCACCTACTTCCGTGCAGGCGGAATTCCCCGAGGGGCGGCTCGGCGCCTCGGTAGTTTGGTGGCCGAGCCAACGCTCTTCGGGTTCCTCAGGGAGCTCCTCATCCGGTGGGCTCGGCCCGGCTCTCCGTGTCCCAGAAGTCCGTTATGTGCCCTCGCCTCATCGGAAGAGCGGGAGGAGTGGGCCGAAATCCCATGAAGCCGCAAAACCGACTGTCGAGCAAAGGCGTCCATCGTCTGTGACCCGTGTAGTTAACGATCTGCTCCAACTTCGGCGCGGTGCTTTCGGCCGACAAGGGCGTAGGCTCTAGGGTTTCTCTCTAATCTCGGCGGGGCCTTTACCCTAAGTTGAGTGGTCCCCGGTGACCGAGCGAACTGTCTTTCCACCCTTTGATCGACTTGGCGGATCAAGGATAACCTTGAACTCTCGACATCACGGAGATAATAGTGGCGTCTTACGGGTGTGGCGCCGACCAAGTGGCTCGGGGCGCTCATTGTCGGCCGAATCGAGAGCCAGCGGCGAATAGCAGTGAAGCCGACCAATATGGCTATCGAGTTTGGCGTCATTTGCATTGGGGAGACACCCAACTCATCAAACACTTTTGAAGAAAGGGTGCGATGTAACGGAGGCCGCATTCCAAGTGTTTGAGATCTGGGGAGCCCTCGCTGCGCCGTGGGCGTATCTGGGAGCGATTTGTGGAGCCTCCAATCTGTAAGCCTCCGGTATGTCAAATTCGGCGCAAAGACCTCATTTGCGTCACGGGTAACCTTGAGCGGAACTCATCGAGTTGCTTATGGCGATCGGAATCCATGGGATCTTAACCACCAGCCGGAAAATCGCTGAATTAGTAGGCGAGGGAAGAGAAGCGAATGCCTTCCTCGTCACCTCTCTCTATTTATCACGGTGGGACCCACGGACAGCGCTCCCTTCGCGATCAGCGGGGAGGATTAAAACCCCACTCGAGGCACGCCGGGGCGATCCCGAGGGCCCCACCTATCGCCAGTGAGCGCCCAATAGCCAGCGCTTCCGGCGGCGTCGGCCCGTCCCATCGATGTAACGATTGAAGGGAACCCCCTCGGGCGAGAACGCGCTACTCATTTCACTTGGACTCGTTTCCAACCGACTCCAGCGAAAGGGCCAAGCTGTTATGGTCTTAACCACTAATCGGTGGTTAAAGAGAAAAGCCGGCCGATCGAGCGAGCAGCTTGGTTACCAATGAGGACCGACAAGGACCTCGCACTCAACCCAAGCCGGCTGCATGCAGGCCAGTCCGGTCCATCGGGCAACTATCGCCATGATCGGCCTTGGCGGTCGCGAGTCGACCCATCGGCGATTCTCTCGAGGCGGCGGAAGGCGGTGTCGGTCGTCCCTCGACCGCCGCCCTTCGATCCCTTCCTACAAGTTGCCGACCCTCCAAACAATGTGGAGCGAATCGAGGCCTACCCTTCGGCCACTCATCCTCTAGGCGGCGCATGGCTCCCAATCGTCGTCCTCGGCCGAATCATCCCAAGGGGCGCCCTAAGGGGCGCGAGAGTGGCCGTCGGCCACGGCTCCCCTTCTCTCACCTGCGTGGTTCTCTCCACTCAAGCAGCGGCCACGCGGTGCTCGAACCCATCAACATCACATTAAATGCAGCGGCCCCTTAATTCCCCATCTCTCACGGTATTTAAGACACCTCGGACCCATGCGACTCTGGTGATCCCATCCCATTAATGGCGAATAGACCACACCAACCCTCGGTTCGCCCAATTTGACACTGTAAGGGCCGGCCACTCTAGCGGTGGAGGGATGTTGACCAATCCTCGGCTCACCGCGTGGAGGGAGGTGACTCACGGTGGTTCCCAAACTAATGGAAAGGCGGAAATACCCCTTAACCCTACATAAAGCGTGAGCGACTAACAAGGTAAGCAATCTTCTCTAAGTGAATTCTGCTCCACAGTTATCACACATTACTAACTTGACCGTCGGAGGAACCAGGAGATCCCAACTCCGCCTCTTCGCGGGTCCTTCTTCTGTTGTGGCGAATCCTTTTCTTTGAGTCGTCATTTGGCTTTAGGAGAAAGCGGACTCTGCTCTCTTTAAAACTAAACTTCGCTTGAGGTTAGTGATTGTGATTATATACATCAACGAAATTAAATCATTATAAAATTTTTAAACCAGCGACTTATCAAATTATCTCTCTACCTTTTAGTTACAATAGCATTCATTATATGAAAGAAAAATACTTAAAGCGGACACCATTAAATTTAACCTTCATGACAAGGTAAAATAACTAAATAACCCTTCAGGTTACCATAGAAAAATTCTAAATCACTAACCTATCAATTTCCCTCTCTATCTTTTAGTTACAATAGCATTCATTATATGGCGAGAAAATACCCAAAGTAAACACAATTAAATTTAACCTTCTTGACAAGATAAAATAATTAAATAGCTCTTATTATTTTTAATTTTTTAGTAATAAAATTTTCATATACTCTTTTAATTTTCTCAATTTTACATGTGTACCCTCTTTCTTCATCTCTCATTCCTATCTCCTTAACCTAACTTTCCCGTGAGGCGTCGGGGATCTGAACTCTCTCTCTCTCTCTCTCTCTCTCTCTCTCTCTCTCTCTCTCTCTCTCTCACACACACACACACACACACACACACACACACACATATATATATATATATATATATATATATATATATATATATATATATATATATATATATATATATATATATATATATATATATATAAATTAATCATCATTGATGTTATAAAATTATAAATAAATTCAACACGATCATAAAACATGTAGTTTTATTTATACTTGTTGATGTAACCACACAAATAGAAAAAAATACACACATTTACTCAACTAACATGGAGAGAATACTCTATAAAAACATTACTCTCAAAATAATCCAAATGGGCTAGGAACTTGGGCTATGTTTGGATTGGGTATTATTCGAGTTAATAACTCTTTATCCTTTAAAATAAAATAGTAACATGTTTGGTTCAAATATTTAGATAATATTAGGTGAGACTATTTAGTCCATTAAAATGAAATAGTCCAAAGATTTAAGACTAAATAATGGGGGAGAGGGGTGTTATTATAGTCCTGAGACTATTTCTCATTGGTATTAGATCTAAAATGACATCATTACCCTTTAACTTTCTAAAAGTAATTAAGATTTTTCATTCTCAATTATTTCCCTCGTCCACTTTGATTGCATACTAATCATCCTATTTGCGTATCCCCACTTGATTGCTTATATTCAATACTCATCCTCATTTACATTATTAATCTCCCAAATCTAGATATTTGTTAATCCCAGATATTTAGAAAGATCTTTTACCAAAATGAAAATATATAAAAATTACAAAACATCCCTAAAGACTTCTCTCACCTGCGTGGTTCTCTCCCACTCAAGCAGCGGCCCCACGTCTCGAACCCATCAACATCACATTAAATGCAGCTGACCCCTTAATTCCCCATCTCTCACGGTATTTAAGACACCTCGGACCCATGCGACTCTGACCGTGATCCCATCCCATTAATGGCGAATAGACCACACCAACCCTCGGTCGCCCAATTTGACACTGTAAGGGCCGGCCACTCTAGCGGTGGAGGGATGTTGACCAATCCTCGGCTCACGCGTGGAGGGAGGTGACTCACGGTGGTTCCCAAACTAATGGAAAGGCGGAAATACCCCTTAACCCTACCTATAAAGCGTGAGCGACTAACAAGGTAAGCAATCTTCTCTAAGTGAATTCTGCTCCACAGTTATCACACATTACTAACTTGGCGTGGAGGAACCAGGAGATCCCAACTCCGCCTCTTCCGCGAGTCCTTCTTCTGTTGTGGCGAATCCTTTTCTTTGAGTCGTCATTTGGCTTTAGGAGAAAGCGGACTCTGCTCTCTTTAAAACTAAACTTCGCTTGAGGTTAGTGATTGTGATTATATACATCAACGAGAATTAAATCATTATAAAATTTTTTAAACCAGCGACTTATCAAATTATCTCTCTACCTTTTAGTTACAATAGCATTCATTATATGAAAGAAAAATACTTAAAAGCGGACACCATTAAATTTAACCTTCATGACAAGGTAAAATAACTAAATAACCCTTCAGTTACCATAGAAAAATTCTAAATCACTAACCTATCAATTTCCCTCTCTATCTTTTAGTTACAATAGCATTCATTATATGGCGAGAAAATACCCAAAGTAAACACAATTAAATTTAACCTTCTTGACAAGATAAAATAATTAAATAGCTCTTATTATTTTTAATTTTTTAGTAATAAAATTTTCATATACTCTTTTAATTTTCTCAATTTTACATGTGTACCCTCTTTCTTCATCTCATTCCTATCTCCTTAACCCTAACCCGTGGTGTCAGCAGAGATCTCTTCTCTCTCTCTCTCTCTCTCTCTCTCTCTCTCTCTCTCTCTCACACACACACACACACACACACACACACACACATATATATATATATATATATATATATATATATATATATATATATATATATATATATATATATATATATATATATATATATATATATAAATTAATCATCATTGATGTTATAAAATTATAAATAAATTCAACACGATCATAAAACATGTAGTTTTATTTATACTTGTTGATGTAACCACACAAATAGAAAAAAAATACACACATTTACTCAACTAACATGGAGAGAATACTCTATAAAAACATTACTCTCAAAATAATCCAAATGGGCTAGGAACTTGGGCTATGTTTGGATTGGGTATTATTCGAGTTAATAACTCTTTATCCTTTAAAATAAAATAGTAACATGTTTGGTTCAAATATTTAGATAATATTAGGTGAGACTATTTAGTCCATTAAAATGAAATAGTCCAAAGATTTAAGACTAAATAATGGGGGAGAGGGGTGTTATTATAGTCTGAGACTATTTCTCATTAGGTATTAGATCTAAAATGACATCATTACCCTTTAACTTTCTAAAAGTAATTAAGATTTTTCATTCTCAATTATTTCCCTCGTCCACTTTGATTGCATACTAATCATCCTATTTGCGTATCCCCACTTGATTGCTTATATTCAATACTCATCCTCATTTACATTATTAATCTCCCAAATCTAGATATTTGTTAATCCCAGATATTTAGAAAGATCTTTTACCAAAATGAAAATATATAAAAATTACAAAACATCCCTAAAGAAATAAAAATTTACAAAGATCCCATAATCTGAATATTACAAGCAACCCCTCGAAAAATCCAAAAACTATAAACAAAGAAGTAAAAATAAAAAAATAACAAATAACCCCATGAAAAAATTAATTTGCAACGACCCTTGAAAAAATCTACAAGTTTCAAACAACTCTTGAAAATTTAAAAATAACAAACAACCCTCAAAAAATTTAAATATAATTAACCCCACGAAAATCTAAAAATTACAAATAACCCTGAATTTCAAAAGTTACAAACAAATCCTAAGAACTTCAAAATTACAAACAACCTCTTTAAAGTTTGAAAAATTATTAAAACTGAAAAATATGAAAATTACAAATATTCCCTTTAGAAATATGAATTACAAACAATCCCGAAAATCTAAAAATTACAAACAAACTCCTAAAATACTTTGTTGATATGTAGAGGGCATTGACATTTCTTGTTATGTTCTAATCTTATACCCCATTATAATGACAAGTTTCCAAACATGACATAGGTATTAGATGTGTTAATAATAATTTGAATCAAATATATTATTAAAAATTTAACTCACTATAGTTCACTGGACTATTGTATCCCAAGACTATTGTGAGTTAAATTAGTCCCGAGATTAAAAAGGTCCCTAATCCAAACATAGCCTTGGGGTATATGGTCAGCAGCTTGTGGCCTAAAGGCAGCAGTAAAGGAGCAAAAAAAGAGCCCGACAACCCGTCATTTGTAGCATCCGTATATTACCCACCTCAGTAGTTAAACACAATAGATTTAATTTTTGTGGCCAAAAACTTGTTTTAAATAATCGAATGGCCAGAAAATTGTTGAGATGCTGCCTTTTAAGAAGTAGAATTTTGTTAGGAGAGAATTGGTGCGTGTTTTCTAGTATTGGAAATGAGATTTTGAAAATTTTTGTTTCAAATTTGTTTCATGGATTGGAAACGAGAAAGTGACTCGAAGAGAATATAATTATTTAAAGTATTGGAAATAAATATTGAGTGTGTACATATAATAGTATGTAAATTAAAAATAAAATGAACAGAAATGATTCAGCTTCGAGTAACATGGAATCTTTATTAAAACTAACTCTGAAAGATGTAAAGAAAAGAAAAAAGGTCTCTACTCATTTTTCTTCACATGGCTAATTTTCTATATGTTGAACTTATTAATATGTATCTATTAACATTAATATTAGTCATAGCATAGTGCCACAAAATATGAATAATATTAATAGTTTATCAGCTAGAAATTTGACATTTGGACATATTAAATGGGGTAAATTTCTCAAAATCCTTATAAACCTTTGGCCATCAAATCTTCATATTTGCGAGTTACCCCTAAATCTTGGTACTTATAAAATTACACTCCAATTCTCTCAGTTGAGCTTTCCTACCTAAGCACTTGACATTTTTAGTTTGTACATGCGAAGATGGTGCAACCTTATTGGAAATTATTGAAAACATTTAACATTATATTGTTCAACATTGTTAAGTGGAAGGGGTAACAAAACTAAATGTGAGAGAATTGGAGTGTAATTTCAAATCTAATATTTGAGGGTAAATTTGTAAGGAAGATTTGAGGGGTATATATGCAAAACCCCTAAAGAAAAAGGTGCAAACTTTTATAGCAACAAAGCATCAATAACAGCATAACCAATGCAGCAGCTACCAAAGGATTGAATTTACCAATTCAAGAAAATCGTGAATGATAAATTTTAGATATGAAGATTTAGGGTTGTCTTATTTAAAACATAATCAACAGATTTGAGGGTCTTACTTAAAACAACTTATGTATTGTGGGTCTAATTAGAAGTATATGAGATCCACTAGTAGAAAACTGCATATTGTAGACGGAACATTACAGGCAGTTTATTACATGCAGAATACAATCATCTTTGGACCCTAAATCATTGGTATTCATTGTAGGCGAATAAATCTGCGTATTCAGGCAGTTTATTACATTGTAGGCGGAACATTACAGGCAGTTTATTACATGCAGAATATAGCCGGGGTTTTCTTTTCCGCTAAAGATGATTGTATTCTAGACAGAATAAATCCGTCTTAGAATGTTCCGTCTACAATATGCAGTTTTCTTTTCCCACAGCTTGGATTTTGAGAATGAAAAGCCAATCACCTGCCCCTCCCGCCACCCCCCGGCTCTCTCTCTCAACCAGATCGTTCCCCTCATCTCTCTCAAATTCATCTATCAAAAACTTGCCAAATCTCTCAAATTCCCCAATTTTTTTTTAAGTTTCTTCTCTGTCGAACCCCCAAATGCCTTCCTCTCCATATTACCTCCTTCAAGCTCCTCCTTTCGTCTCGTCCAGATCATTGTCTCTGTCGTCGAGCTCCCAGTGCCTTGTCATCAAGATCCCGAGTTTTGATGAGCCCTAGTTAAGATCCGCCTCTCCGACCAGCTCCTCCAGCATCAAGCCCTCGTCAAGCATTGACTAGTCCCCATTCAGATCAACATCGAGCCGCTGTTGAGCTCGAAACCCCTCCCTCTAAGGTTTGCCAACATCAACACTCTTTGTCATTTGATTTTATTCCTACCTTATATGCTTTTAGTTTTGATAATATTTGGGTTTTTCTTTATTATTTTGTGGATTTCTATTGATTTCTATCATAAAAGTTTTCTCCTTTGTGTTTACTGATGTTTTAGACTGGTGAAGGAGTTATCTTGTGTTGTTTGGTTAAGGAGTTTTTATTTTTATTTTTTGTGTGCTTATTGATCATTTTCAAAGATGATTTTAAAGGAGTTGAAGGATTTGCAGAAGGATCCTCAGACATCATACAGTACAGGTTTGTTTACTTCTTTCTTTTATGTGTAGTCTTTTAATTTTTATGGGTAGCAGTACGATCATTGTTCTTTGTTTGTTTAAATCCCTTGATTTTATTTTATCTTTCCTATAAATAATTTAGACAAAAATAATTAATAGCTAAACTGATGGAAGACCATGCTGCCACTGATTATTAGTATATTGTTTTGAGAAGTTGTCATATTGTAAACCAAATGTTTGTTTATTTGTTTGATCTAACTATACTCCTACACTTTCTATATTATCGTACTCATGCATAATTTTCTGTTCGAACTTTTATTTACAACATTGACACTCAACCATAAAAACCATCCTATCAAGCATAGACGATTCATCATGTTCTATATTCGTGTCTAAGTAATTTATGTACATATCTATCTATGCTTCTTGCATATTTAATAATGAAAAATATTGGTGTTACTTTATTCTCTCTTGAATTATCAAATTATATCTGGGCCTTTAAATACTATTTATCATAGCTCAATTCAGGCCAATGACTACCAATATACAACTCATATGTAAACATAACTCATATTAAGCACGATGCCTGCTAAAGAGCTAAAGAAAAGAAAAATAGATTACATTTTCTAACACCTGATCCTACACTAGTTTTGTTGGACAACTGTGAGTCTTACAAAATTCCATGTTACTATCTTCAGTGGCGGAGCCAGGAATTTCGTCAAGGGGGGTCCAAAAATAATAAAACTCAATAACAAGACTTTGAACTAGGGTATATATTTATACCTATTTGTGCATTGGAGTCATTTTTATTCATGTACTTTTGTCAAAAAGAGGCTTGATCCTCATTCTTTCCCTCGTCAAGGCGAGTTAACTTCGAATCCATTCTCGATTCAAGCTGTAAATCTAAGCGGTCGTCATATGACAAAGTTAAACCTATGAATCTAATCTTAGGGGGAAAAAAGGTTAAATAGCACTCGAATACCTTATAGTTTCACTCACTTTGCGCTTTTATACCCTCACTTATTTTTTGTTTAAAATTGGTACATTAATGCTCTTTATGCAAACGTGAAAATTGCCACATAGGGCCCAAACGTGAAAATTAGAATGAGCATTGCATGAAATTTTTTAGGGGAAATTCCCATGTTTGCATAACTACGGGTATTTAAGTGCAAGTTTTAAGTGCTTTTAGGGTATTTTGGTGCAAGTTTTAAAACTTTAGGGTATATAAGTGTTGCCAAAAACAAGTGAGACATCTAAGTGCAAATTTTAAAAACTCTAGAGCATGTAAGTAATGCCAAAAACAAATGAGGGTATATAAGTGTTGATGCTGAAAAATATACACAGTCAAATGATCTCTGCTTTGATCTGAACTTATGACGTGGAGCTCGCTTTCTCTTCTAGTGCCTGGAAGTGTTGACGGATGGAAGGGATTTGGTTATGCCAGAGAACGAACTATGAAAAGACGGAGTTGGGATCTCCGGTGATCTCTCCGACGGTCAAGTTAGTAATGGATTTTTATGTTGGAAAATCTTACAAGAAAAAAGGTTAGGGTTTTTGTTCTTAGTTACCTCTTTCATTGAGCAGTACCCTATTTATACGAGGGATCTGAGGGCGTTCTCGTCTCTTTAATTGATTTGGGCTTGAGGGGTGAGTCAGATAGACTTCCACGTGGCGATCGCTAATTGGGCTAAAGTTTTGTATGGGCGGCTGTGTCGGATTTACCTTTACAGGTGTAGAACGATCATTGATCTTAGAGTTTGTACTGTTCCTTCACTATTAATGAGATGGGATTGACGACGTGCACCACTTGTTAAGTTTAAGGTGTCTTAAATCTTGTGAGGGCGGAGATATTAAGACCTTATTTGTTCATTTAATGTGATATGGGCGTATTGTGGGGTCAAGTTCTATGCCACCGTCACTTCGTTGAGCACATAAGCTTTCAAGCGAGGAATCACCATCAGCGGTCGTTAGAATCGGCCGACTTAATTATCTCGGCTTTCATATCACGGGCGGCCAGAGAAGAGCAATTTAACATTGCTTGGTGTCGTTCCGCGAGGGCACGGTTAGCGAGTCAAGTATTGATGCTATCGACTCGTTTAGCGGAAGGGTTTAGCCAGAAGAGCAGCGTAATGGCGCCTTCCGCATCATCCACGAAGGCTTTTGGTGAGAGCAGTGATGGCGCCTTCGTGTCATCCACGAAGGCTTTTGGTGAGAGCAGTGATGGCGCCTTCGTGTCATCCACGAAGGCTTTTGGTAGAGTGATGGCGCCTTCGGCGTCGTCGAAGACTTTGACTAAGAGAGCCAAGTGATAACGCCTTTCGTGTCATCCACGAAGGCTTTTGGCTGAGAGAGCCGAGTGATGACGCCTTTCGTGTCGTCCACGAAGGTTCTCGATTGGTGGGTCGAGCGATGGCATCAAGGGATGGCATGTTCATTTCGCTTGGCGATGGTGCAGGTCATTTACGTGAGATGATTTGCTTGTCGGGCACTCTAACCCTTGCGGTTGTGTCTCTCTCACTCGACTAATTAGTTCCCCACTAATAATTAATAATAAAAATTAACCAGGCCCATAACAGTTGGCCCCTTTTGCTTGGAGTCGAGTGGAGCCGAGTCCAAGCGAAACACAGATCCGAGTCCTAGCGAAACACATATCCGAGTCCTGGCGAAACACATATCCTAGTCCTGGGCGGTCAGAAGCGTGTTGTAGGAGAATCCCGAAGGTTCTCTCGATTGGACGTGGGTGACGTTAGCGTGTCACTTTGGAAAAGTGGGCGGTTCCTCGATCTATGGTACGGCGTTTCAGTTCTCGAGGTTAAATCTCGACCGTCGAGGAAAAACCGAGCGTGATTGGGGACTGATCGATTGTTTATGGGCCCCTTTCTCTCTTAAATGTGCAAGAGGAAGGAGCAGACCATTTCTAACTATTCTCAATATTTTCCGAAGAAATCTCCGGCGATTCTCTAGCTGATTTTCTCCGGCGTGTTTTCATGGATTCTGATCGTTTAAGCAAACTAGATGGGTTTCACTCTAAGGTGACGGAGGCTCAAATGCGAACTTTGCACTCCAAGTTTGATATCCCCGAGGGGTATGAATTGACAGTGCCGGCGGCCTCTATTACGATATGTAGCCATGGCCCGGGCCAGTCTCCGTTATACATCAAGCATTTGGAATGTGGGCTGCGGCTGCCTCTGTACCCATTTCTCCGAAGGGTGTTCGATGCCCTTGGGGTGTCTCCGATTCAGATGAAGCCCAACTCCATCGCCTTGTTAGTGGGTTTCACAGTGATTTGTTCATGGTTGAGGGTTAAGCCTTCTTTGAATGTCCTCGGGCATTTTGTCGGTGTATTGAAGGCACCTCATTATCACTTGCAGGCGATTGTGGACTTCAAGATTGTTTTAGACATTCCAACATCAAACAAAGGGTGGAAAGAGATTCGTGCGGATGGTAGGGGCGACTCGAACTTATCTTGTTCGGCATGGCCCGAGATTAGGAGGGAAGCTTTGGGTCCTCGTCCCTTATCGGTTGCCGAGAAGCAGGCGAAGTTGTCGGCTCAGGAGGAGGCTCATTCGAGTCAACTTGCCTTGCAGAGCTTGAAAGTCGAATTGGGTGACTCGAAAGTGGCCCTCCAGAGGGCTCTTCGCGACCTCAATCCATGGAGACAGGCTCAATTTCATGGCGTCGGAAGATGGTAAAAAGGAAGTCATAGAGGCTTATCGGTTTGGTCCTATTAGAAAAGCGAGTTGTTCTTTGGCCGTCAAAGCGGTTTGATTATTTGAAGGCCAGCTTCCCAAGGTGTTGACCCGTCTCAGTCGTCTACGCCTACGGTAGAGAATAGCTGCCGATGTAGGCTGGGCTCGAGAAAAGGGGCGGGGATTGACGATCTGGACAGGCGGGGGCTGACGAGGAAGGCGATGGTGACGATGATGATGAGGATGAAGATAGTGACGGCAGCGGGTCTACCTAGGAGGATGATGAGTCGTCTTTTTTATTTTTTAATCGCTCACTTTTGTAATTATTTTGACTCGGCCTTTGCGGCCTCTGTATTTGTATCTTATTTTCAAGTTAATGGGAATCTTCACTTGTCTTGTATCTTCATGTGTTGCTACTTGAATTTTAATTTTGGTCGTGTTGTTTTAGCGTCGTTCGACCAGGACATAGCGTTTTCCATCGTGAAAAATCAGATAAGTATCTTTCATTACAAAGAATGCTCGGAAGATAATGAAATATCATTTTATTAATAAACTTGAACGACGAATAAGCCTATGCAATGAATTGGCTGATAAGCCCAAGCAGGTATTACTTAGGGACAATTTTATCATAAAACATCATTTTCACTATCAGTGTCTGGCGTAGATCTTGCCGTAGTGGTGGTTCGACTCGAGGTACTCATTTTGGTTTGCGATAAGGTTTCATGGATGATTCTTTCTCGGTAGGGCCGACCTCTGTCTTTGCGGTAAAAGGCAAATTTACCTTCTTGGAGTCGGTCTATGGGGGTAGCGGCTTGACGCGTGGCAGCCCGGAGGTTGAGTGCTTAGAACTTACGTAGCGCCTAAGTCTTTTCGGCACAGCCGGTCTCTGTTTTTTGAGGCAAAGAGCAAGCCTGTCGTCTCGGAGTCGGCCCCTGGAGGTAGCGACTCGACGCTTGGCAACCAGGAGGTTGAGTGCTTAGGACTTACATGGCGCCTAAGTCTTTTCGGCAAAGCCGGTCTCTATTTTTTGAGGCAAAGAGCAAGCCTGTCGTCTCGGAGTCGGCCCCTGGAGGTAGCGACTCGATGCTTGGCAACCCGGAGGTTGAGTGCTTAGGACTTACGTGGCGCCTAAGTCTTTTCGACAAAGCCGGTCTCTATTTTTTGAGGCAAAGAGCAAGCTGTTGTCTTGGAGTCGGCGGTGGGGGTAGCGACTTCGGCGGCAGCAACTTCGGAGGTTGAGTGCTTAGGACTTACGTGGCGCCTAAGTCTTTTCGACAAAGCCGGTCTCTATTTTTTGAGGCAAAGAGCAAGCCTGTCGTCTTGGAGTCGGCCCACAGGGGTAGCGACTCGGCGGCAACAACGGAGGTTGGGTATCTTGACTCATCTAAACGAGGAAATACCCTTACTCAACTTAGTGAGAGAAGTAGATCGCTTGTAGGTAAGTTGGGTAAAGCTTGCCTATGGCGTTGAAAATTGCTATAAGTCCGAGCGTAGCTTCGTGATGGCGAGAATAATCGACAAGTCATCAGATGAAGTAATGGCAAACCGTTAACGACACAACAAGTGAAGCATAGCATAAGCGCTCTCCTCAAAGGCATCTGAGTTTTGGCGGTCCGCTAAGCCGGTTAGCGGTGGCGAGGTCAAGAGCGTGGCCCTTCGGATCGGCGGCGCCACAAATTTGAAAAGAGCTATCTCCTTTTGAATTGTCGGTGATCCGGAACCTTGGTGAGCGATCGCCATGAGTCGCGGCGAAGGATAAACCCGACTTTGAAGCCTCAAATTAAGCTCGGAGGACAAGTCGGTCGAGCAAATCAAGCTCGGAAAATCGTGAGAGAAGCCGCGGCCTTCGGTCAAAACCGACACCAGGCGTCTGCAGACACGAGAGGTGTCTCGCTTCGGCAAGAACACCGAGAGGTGTCTCGCTTCGGCCAGAACCGGAATGTCTCATGAAGCGAGACACGAAGGTGTCGCTTCCGGTAGGCAGAAGTCTGCATGCAAGCGGGAGACACAGGCGAATGGGCTTTGCCCGATTCGCCGCATCCGCTCTTTGTACCTATAAAGTGGCGGCTAGGGTTTCATTTGGGGAGGTCGTGAGATAAAAAGCAGAGGAGATAGCCGCCGAACTCTTGTGTGTGCCTAGGGTTAGAAATTTCCAAGGGAGAGGAGATCAAGATCTAGACTTGCGGGGAGATTTGCGATTCAAGATCCAAAGTTTTGAGATCGGATCTACAACAACAAACCATCCTTTGGATCAAGCTTGGCCTTGATCGAAGAAAAATAACGAGTTAGCTTGGCGTCGTTCACTGATTGATTAATTCCTTGGCGAATTAATCTCGTGATCGTTTAGATCTCGAATCGATCGATCTAAGAATTCCAGTAAAAAGGAGGGATTTTTAGATCTAGATCGAATCGAGATCTCGTTCGATCAACAATTGGGAAAGGAATCGTAGCGGTGGTCCACGGAATACATCCGACACGGGCAAAGAATCCCATAGCGAGGATCAGATAAGCGGATCCGTGTTTGTTCTAAGGAGGAAAGTTGTAATTTTATCATTTTTCATTGTAAAAGCCTTATAAAAGGCGATTTTTATTGAAACTCATTTGTAATCCCATCAAGGTAGAATGATTTCACCAATGAAAAGATAGTGACTTTCAGAGAACAAGGCGACCTGATGGGAACCCTTGACCTCCCAGTCGGGAGGTTGAGTGCTTAGGACTTACATGGCCTAAGTCTTTTCGACAAAGCCGGTCTCTATTTTTGAGGCAAAGAGCAAGCACATTGTCTTGGAGTGTGGGGTAGCGACTTCGGCGGCAGCAACTTCGGAGGTTGAGTGCTTAGGACTTACGTGGCGCCTAAGTCTTTTCGACAAAGCCGGTCTCTATTTTTTGAGGCAAAGAGCAAGCCTGTCGTCTTGGAGTCGGCCCACAGGGGTAGCGACTTCGGCGGCAACAACGGAGGTTGGGTATCTTGACTCATCTAAACGAGGAAATACCCTTACTCAACTTAGTGAGAGAAGTAGATCGCTTGGTGAGTAAGTTGGGTTAAACATGGCGTTGAAAATTGCTATAAGTCCCGAGCGTAGCTTCGTGATGGCGAGAATAATCGACAAGTCATCAGATGAAGTAATGGCAAACCGTTAACGACACAACAAGTGAGCATAGCATAAGCGCTCTCCTCAAGGCGCCCTGAGTTTTAGTAGTCCCCTAAGGGTTAGCGGTGAGAAGTCAAGAGGCGTGGCCCATGGATCGAGGCGGCGCCACAAATTTTGAAAAGAGCTATCTCCTTTTGAATTGTCGGTGATCCGGAACCTTGGTGGTGATGCGCCATGAAGTCGCGGCGAAGGATAAACCGACTTTGAAGCCTCAAATTAAGCTTCGGAGGACAAGTCGGTCGAGCCAAATCAAGCTCGGAAAATCGTGAGAGAAGCCGCGGCCTTCGGTCAAAACCGACACCAGGCGTCTCGCCCGGCGAGACACCGAGGTGTCTCGCTTCGGCGAGACACCGAGGTGTCTCGCTTCGGCGAGACACCGAGGTGTCTCGCTTCGGCGAGACACCGAGGTGTCTCGCTTCGGCGAGACACCGAGGTGTCTTTCGGTAGAGAGCACCAGGAGGTGTCGCCACAGGCGAGACACACCAATGAGGGCTTTGCCGGTTCGCCGCATCCATTCTTGTATATAAAGTGGCGGCTAGGGTTTCATTTGGGGAGGTCGTGAGATAAAAAGCAGAGGAGATAGCCGCCGAACTCTTGTGTGTGCCTAGGGTTAGAGAATTTCCAAGGGAGAGGAGATCAAGATCTAGACTTGCGGGGAGATTTGCGATTCAAGATCCAAAGTTTTGAGATCGGATCTACAACAACAAACCATCCTTTGGATCAAGCTTGGCCTTGATCAGAAGAAATAACGAGTTAAGCAGCGATCGTTCACTACGATGATTAATTCCTTGGCGAATTAATCTCGTGTCGTTTAGATCTCGGATCGTCGATCTAAGAATTCCCGTAAAAAGGAGGGATTTTTAGATCTAGATCGAATCGGATCTCGTTCGATCAACAATTGGGAAAGGAATCGTAGCGGTGGTCCACGGAATACATCCCGTACGGGCAAAGAATCAGCATAGCGAGGATCAGATAAAGCGGATCCGTGTTTGTTCTAAGGAGGAAAGTTGTAATTTTATCATTTTTCATTGTAAAAGCCTTATAAAAGGCGATTTTTATTGAAACTCATTTGTAATCCCATCAAGGTAGAATGATTTCACCGATGAAAAGATAGTGACTTTCAGAACAAGGCTGGCGACCGCGATGGGAACCACCCGACCTCAGTCAGTGCGTCGTGCATAACAGCGGATCCACTATCCGGTGGAAGAAGAGGTCGAGTTGAGTTCGACCGGGGAGAAGTTCGAGTACCTATCCTCACCCTCCTCGAGATCGGTTCCCCGCCGCTCGAAGGTCTCCGTACCAGGAGGCAGATGGGCTTCGATGTAGAGCCCGGGGCCGAGTCCAACCAGCTGCTGCCCGGTAGCGAAATCCCCGCCGGCCCGAAGTCCAAATGGTGCGAGATGAGCAGAGCGATCTTGTAGGCACTCTCAGCGAGCTTCGCCAAAGGCGGCGACAAAGCATGGCGCAAGCTTGCCAGGCCATGCAATCCATGGATGGGGTCGCTTCTGGCGGATCTAAGATCAAACTCGCGAGGCTTGACCTCAAGTGATCGGCAGTTTATCAAGCCGTCAGCCGAGCGAGTGGGTCAGTGTCAAGCGGAACGCTCCCACCTGGGCGCTGTCGGAGCGCCGCTCACTCCTTGCGCCAGCCACGAGCTTTGGTGCAGCGGGCTGCGTGAGTTGAAGGAGGAAGTGGCAAAGAAGCCTGGCGTCTGCCCGGGTTTGGAGGCCCAGTCTAATGGTGCCCCGACCTCGGTTGCCCACACTCTGTCGGCACCTAAGCAGAAGGATCTGGCGTTGCGAGATCAGCGCCAAGGTCAAGATTGGCGACACCTCAAAGTCAAAGCGTGCGCATGCGAATCGATGGTGAAGCCAACTCCGTCACCACCACCAAGCCGACTATCAAGGATCGTCGGTCCTCGGAGAGAATCCGCGGGTCACTCCTTATGCGAGGAGGTCGCACCCGTTCCAACAAGGACAAGAAGATTCCTGCGGCCTCTCTATCGGATTGAAAATCGAAGTCAGAAGTCTGCAGAACTTGGCCCACATCGGCGAAAGTCTAGGCGAGTCACTTCCGGAAGTTCGGCGGATTGACCGTCCTCGGAAGAGGCGTTTTCATCGGCGATGAGGGCGTTATACGAAAAGATCCGCGCCGACATCTGGCCGGGTTGCTCCGGTACACACAGATGGCTGTTCTCTGCAGTGCAAGAGGCGCGAAAATCTCGAAGGGATTCTCCCAATCGGCCTTGATCATGCTTGTGCTCAAGCTCATTAAGGCGATGCTCAGTGCAATTGCTATCAAGCTCGAAGGGTGTCGGTCTTCGAGAGACTCACGAAGGAGACCTAGGTCAAAGCGATTAAGAAGGATGACCTCAGAGAGGGTGAGTTGCGAAGGTCACTAATAATATGACCCGGCAAAGAACCATCGTCCGCGGGCTATTCAGCGCATCGCCGCGGCTAACTTCGTTTGCGGTCGGGACTATCAAACGGTCAGTCGATAAACCGAAGGGGATACCGCGGAGGATGATCGTCGGATATTGGCTCCTGTCGCATCGATCATCTTGTATCTAGCGAAGAAGCCCCGAAACTCTTATGATCGATCTGAGATCAAGTGGCCAAAATGCTAGGCGGCGTTGAATAAACAACGGAAAACTTCAAGTTAGAAATGGAGTTGGCCATCAGGGCGATGAGAGAAATGCATGACCAGATCAGAACCAGAAGCGGAGCCGCGAGCCAGAAAGGCGAAGATAGGTGGTAACTCCTCTAAGCCGCCGTCGAAGAATGGATCAGCGTCAGCGAATCGCTCCACCCTCGGCCGGATCAAAAGCGGCGTGCCCTACGTGCAGCGTGCGCGTCGTTGGTTCGGGCTACTCAACGACCCAAAGGCGAGGTGACCAGAAGTCACGAAGCAAGTCGAACTTCGGCCTCCCGGACCGGGAGCTTTTTCCTTGGCCAGCGGCCGGCGCCTTCCACAAAGACTCGACCAACACCACACCCCTTTAGATAAGGGTTCGGTGTTTCAGCGCCTAGGTCGGTTCGGTTGGATCAAGGTGAAAGGTCAACTCTGCGAGCTTGTTGAAGAGATCGGGACAACTTCGCAATCTTTGGGGATAGCTCGCCCAGCCGGCGAAGCCGTAGGAGAATCCTGGCCGGTTTGCGGATCGAGGTCAAAAGCTTCTTGAGGCGTCAGCGCGCAAAAGCGTCGCGTTAAAGCGTAACTTTCAAAGACCGTGGCCTTGACCCGACCTCGGATGGAGGCGTCGTCATCGATGATGGCGTTATACGAGAGATTGTGTCGCCGCCGCGGTAGGTTGCTCCGGCACTCATGCCGATGAGTTGTACTATCGTCTTTGGGGGTAGGAAGAAGTCTAAGTAGACAAAGCTCTCGAAACCGCATCCTCTTGCATTTGTACTAAATTGATCAAGGCGGTGCTCAGTGTAAATCTTGCCATAAAACTCAGGAAAGGGTGTCGGTCTTCCAAAGGCGAGCGCAACCGAACCACAAGACCTCGGTCAAAGCGTTCCCGAAGGAGACATGCACTCTGTCAAGGCAGGATGAGCTACTTGAGGTCACCATCAATATGACCAACAAGGCAGCGTCGTCCGCGGCATTCGAGCCCTCAGCGTGTGACTTCGGTTGCGGGCGGTACTATCGGGCGGCCTAACTATCCGACACAGCGAGGATCCCTTCAAAGGCCACAGTCGCCAGAAAGAGTACCTTGAGGAAGATGAAGTATCGGATGGCGGCTCGGCAATGGCATCCGATAACCGTCTCTAGTGAAGGTCATACTCGTGAAGCACTCATGATTAGTGCGGTGAGGTGGCCAAGCTACTTGAAGAAGCCTTGGCAAAGCGAAAGACAACTTCAAACTTCGAGATGGACATGGCCACGGCGGATGAAATGCATGGCCGCGGTCTGTAGCGATGATTAATCGCCCGAGGGTGAGGCGATCGTCGCAACAACGTCAATTTGGCGGATAGCGACACGGATGAAAAACAAGACCTTAACAGATGAAGCGAGCGCCGATGATGACACCATGGTCCCACCTCAAAATCAGGACGGAAATGCAAGTGAAAATGACAAGATCAAGGATCACGGAGAGCAAGGTCAACTTCGCTCATCTCGGCTCAGAAGTGAAGAAGGCGGGGATTAGTGCCCTTGCAGAGAGTGGGAGTCAATCCCTATCCGTGAAGTTTAATTTAATAAACTTCCGCCGTTCGATGGGAGAGGGTCCCCACTCAACATCTTATCTACTTCAAGAGCCATTTAGGAGTCATCTCGTGCGAGCCCTTGATGGTTGGTCATTATTCGGCACCACAACGTGACCTTCGATTAGTACCGCCGTCTCAAAGCGGGCGGCATCAGCATTTGGGAAGACATGGAATCTATGTTCTGGCGAACTTCTTCGATGGCGACCACGAGAGGTTTCACTTTCGGTGCGTTATGGGGCGAAGCGAAGGATGGAGAAAGCGTGGATAATTTTGTCAAGCGGTTTTACGAACAAAGCGATGAAGCTGTCGTGACCAATCCGGAGGAATTCATCCTCAAGACACCCGGCATAACCTCTCATTTGGGCGTGTCGAGGCGATGGGCGCTGCCGTCTAGAACACGGAAAGACTTGAAAGTCCAGGGGAAGAGGCGGCGTTTCCTCAAAAGGGAGAAGCGGGCGAGGTGTGGCGTAAACCACGGAACAAATTTTATCCCGGAACAAGGGAAGGCGCCAATGAAGAATGTTGATCGCATCAAACTTTCAGTTGCAATACGACAGCGGCCAGCCATGGCGAATACCATCCAGCCAACAACGGTCCAGCCAGAGTCCGCGCGAGTTTCAGACATATTCTTTTAGGGGCGAAGAGGTGCACAGGATCTTTAAGTACTTGCTAGACAACAACAAGATCAGCGCCACCGATCGTCAACGGAGGAAGCTCAAAGGGCAGCGGACCCCAATCTGCGCTATCATAGAGGCGATACACCACCGACCAAGTCATGCTACGGTGAAGGACAAGATCAAGCGTTGATTGAAGTGGGGTGATCACTCCAAAACCAAATAAGGAAAGCAAGTGAAAGCATAGCGGCGTCCATAAGCTTTGGGGCGGTGCCTACAACTGGTTCAGGCGAAGCCGTGGTCAAAGTGGGAATGAAGGCGGTGAATTCTGATCCCCTGGCGAGAGAAGGGGTTAGTGCCGCTACCGACCCAAGCGGTGAACTCCTATGGGTCCACGGACTTACTTAAAGGCGATCGATGGGCGGCGTCTTCGTCTAAAAAGTCAAGGGAAAGGGCAAATCTTGCAATGCTACCTCGGCGGTTTTACTTTCGGCGGCGGCGAGCAAATTCCCTCGTGTTCTTTGTCGGAGGAGAGCGAAGCCTTTGTCACCGAGTGAGCGTGAAATGCGGCTTACAAATACCCGATGACTCAATCTTAATGCTAAAACATTAGCAGCTTGGGGTAGTAACAATTCCCGATTCCGCCACTCCTAAGGAGGGCGCCACGAGCGAAGGAAACAACACGCAAATCTGAGGTGCAACCCGGCGATCGGTTTAATCGCCCGATTGGAAGGGATAGGCAGGAACACAAGCTCTCCCTACGCCGATGTGATGCACAATTGGCCAACATCCGGCAAGAATAACTTTATACAAGCTATTGAGGTTGTCCAAGGAAACCCGCGGCGTTCTGAGCGTTGGCGGACTCGAGGTCTTCCTAACCCACATTAAATCAAGTCGGAGGCCGAGTCATCGGCCGGGAATGCAATGTGGCCTCAAGCATATTCCTTGCATCACATTCTCTAAGGAGGATATCACGGGCGAAGGCGTCGAAGCATGACGGGCGCTCTACTTCACGGGGTACATTGGTTCAGTGAAGTCAGCGGATCAAGTTGATCCGGGTTCGGCTATGAGCATCATGCCTTTCGCTGATGTATAGCACAGGGATTCTGTCGGCCGAGCTTCGCCGGCAGCACCGTGATATCTGGATTTAACACCGGTGGGTCTCGGCCACTTGGTAAAATCCGCATTAAGTGTCGGATGGGGGACTTAAAGTCGAAGTCACCTTTCGTCATTGGCGAGACTTCCTATAACTTGTTGTTGGGTGGCCCTTGGATCCATAACCATGTTATAGTCCCTCTACCCTCCATCGATTAATGCGAAATATGTCGACACTAATACGAGGTTAAGGCGGTGGTGTGGACAAACAACCGTTTAAAGGGCTGGAGAATTATTTCAGCGACTCCCTCCTTTACGGTAATGAGTCGAATCTTGAATCATCGGCCCATAGCGCAGACGGCGGTGAGGGCGATCTGGCGGGCTTGACTATAAAGGTGGTTTTGTTACGAATGACATTGTACCCTTAGTAGTCAATCTTGGCGAAGAGGATCTTAGATGAAAGTTGTAATTGGCGACTTAGAAGAAGAAATAAAAGATGATTTAGAGTACTCGTTGTGTTTGAATGATGTAATGAAAAAGTTGTATAATGACCACGAATTGCATATGCCAATTCGGTCATCTGTGTATCTGAAGCACCTTGAGACTCATCAAAGCGACTTTCGTCGTCCAAGGAAGGAGGCGCAAGAAGGACTTAGTCTATGGCGGAGGAGTTGACTCCCTTGACTACTTCTATGAGGCGGGTTCAGATGAAGATAAGCGAAACTTCATCTTTCGGATATAGCGGCCTTGACACCTCATGAAGAAGTGGGAGTGCGACTTTGCGTTGGGAGAAGGACTTTATTTTGGTAGGGGATCTCGGTTCCACCCAAAGTACATATGTCAGAAGGAAAACCCGATAATTATTACAGTTCAAAGGGGATTGGGATCGCATCCTCTTGAGAAGATGAGTGTTGTTGGGCGATCAATAACCAACCACCCAACCTAGATGATGAGTACTCATCGATTCGGCACGGGACTCGGCGTCGGCATCGGCAAGATGTTGGGGGTTGATGTCCAACATGGCTCTGGCGGACCCCACTGGAAGAAGATGAAGAATTGCCAACATGGGAAGACCCATGGGTCCATCACCTCAACATGCGATATGGGGACGGTTTGGCGAGAGGAGCCTCCGTGAAAGCGAGGTAGTCGGATCAACATGGGTAATGAAGCACACCTAAACTTATAAATATTATGATCTTCCCGGAGGAAAAGAAAAGGTTGATCGCTCTTGTCGGAGAGTATATCGATGTTTTAAGCACGGAGCTCTGAGGACATGCGGGCTCGACCCGATGTGGCAATGCAGTCTCGACATTAAAGTGGATGCCAAACTGTCAAGCGACAGCGAGAGGCGGTTTAGTCCACAGTTATGGAGGCAATTGTTGCGGAGTAAAGCTCATAGCCTCGGGTTTCATCAGGAGGTTCAACATCCGGATTGGGTGGCGAATATCGTTCGGTGCTAAAATAGCGGAGACGTCGAGAATGCGTATGCGACTCTGAGATCGAATGCGCATGCCCAAAGGCGACTTCCCACTTCCAATCACCGATGTGATGCGTCGATAATACATGTGGATTTGGCGAATGTCCTTCATGGATGGGTTCTCGGGTTACAACCAAATCAAGATGCATCGGGATGGCCTAAAGCACCGGCGTTGAGAACTCCTCTAGGCATCTTACATTACCGATCATGCCATTGGTTGAAGAATCTTTGGCGCCACTTACCGGTAGCGCAATGACAAAGATCTTCGGGATCATCTTGGAAGGCGGTCGAATGTTACGTCGATGACTTGGTTGTGAAAAGTCGTGACAAAGATGACCATATCGGGGACTTGAGGGCGGTATTGACCTCATGCGGACTCATCAATTAAAGATGAACCCACCAAGTCTTTCCTCGGAATGTCGGTGACAAATTCCTCGGATTAGTTGTTACCAACAAAGGTATCCACATTGACCAGAGCAAAATAAAGGCAATCAATGAATTGCAACCCCAAAGAATCTAAGGGAACTTCGGAGGATTACGAGGCGATTAAGCGTACATCCGGCGCTTCATCTCCAACCTCTACGGAAAATGTCGGCCATTCTCTAAAATTTGAACAAAAGGGGTGTCCTTTATGCGGGATGGCCTTTGTCGAGAGGCATTGAAGATATCAAAACATATCGGCGAATCCTCACGTACTTTCGTTACGCAGAAGTCGGGTAAACCGTTCTTGATTTATATCAAAGCGGCGAACCATTAGTTGAGTGCTTTACTTGCGCAAGGCGGCGACCACGGTCCTGGCGGCGGTTTATTATCTAAGCGAACCTTGGTGGGTCGCGGAATCTCGCTACCGATGGCCAGAAAGAGTGTCTGTGGTCTTTGCGATTGAGAAAATGCGACACTACTTAGTTGGGCAAGCGATCTCGTCATTTCTAGCGTAAATCCCGTTCGGTGTTCATGGCCAGACCGGCCTCTATGAATTGGCGCTGGCGAAATGGGCTTTACTTTTGTCGGTATGACACGCACTTCAAGCGGCGAGAAGTCAATTAAGGGACAAGCCATCTGCGATCTTTTGGCGACCAACCCAACAAAGGATCGGTGAACTATTTGATGATCTGGGATGAGACCCGAGGTTAACACAACTCTGCACCAACAGGTGTGGCATTTATATTTTGATGGAGCATCAGAGCTACCAGCGTGGCGGCGCCCGGATGTTCTAAGATCTCGTAGTCGGAGTAGTCTTAATTTCAGGAAACATGTCATGCCTCGGGCTTATTCAGCGGCCGAGCCTGCTCTAACAATGTCGCGGTACAGCAGCTCCTCATTGGACTTAGCTTAGCTAAAGAGGCTGGGGTAGAGTATCTCGAAGCTTTAGGGATTCCCGACTCATTGTCAAAGCGGACTTCGCGGGGACTATGAGGTCGGGAACCAATTTAGTCCCATACCATCGGTGCTATCGAGTTAGCGGACTCGTTTGAAGGATTCTTCATCAGTATATTCAGCGCCTCGAATCGTATCTGGATCTGCTGGCGGCATTAGCGGTGTCTTTGGAGCAACCCGAGGCCGAGCAAATGGTCACGGTGAGGACCCACCGATTATTCATTCCTATTTATGATAGGGCGAAAATGGCGAAAGGGTAGTCACTAAGGAAGTGTATGCAACCCAAGTCGGACTTGAGCCTCGAGATTGGCTTCCCTATTATTGACTTCGTCTTGCGGCATCTGCCGGAAGATATGAAGGGCGTGAATCGGTCAGTAGAAGCGCCGAGGTTCTTCTACAATACGGAAACCAGGCAGCTCTATCGGCGTGGGTATAGCGGTTTGCTACTCGGCGCCTTTCAAACAAAGAGAGGAAGTTCTCAAAGCACCGCGGAGGAGAATGCGGTGCGCTGGCCAGTCCTAAGCTCTATGATCGGATCGGAAGGATGGGGTACTCTTGGCCTACTATGGTCAATGATGCGATGCATATGCCGGAAGTGTCCGCGCGTGCCAAATACCGCGAACTACGCATCAACCTCGGGCAACTTCACCGTCGGCCACATCTTGGCCATTGAGACATGGGGCATGGATGTGGTAGGCCCAATCTTTCCTCTGTCGGCCAAAGGTGATCGGTTTATCTGGCGATCACCGATTACTTCTCAAGTGGGCGATTCCCCTCAAGGAGGTAAAAGCCGGCAATGTAATTGGTTCATCAAGCACCGCGTCATCTATCGACCACGGTGTACGAAGCGGATCGTTACATGATACGGTCCCAGTTCATTAGCAATGCCTTCATTACGGTTTCGCGAGAATTTAAGATCGGGGCGTCTCCTCAGCTGCGTACAATCCGGCGCAAGCGGTTGGCGAGGCCTTCAACAAAGCGATCATTAAAATTCTCAAGAAGGCGGTGAAAAATAACAAGCGGCTGGGATGATAAACTTCGGAGAAGCACTCAGGTATCGCCTGACGGTCGCACCTTTGGGAGCTACTACCGTACTCTACGGTATATGGGTGTGGCGATCCACGCCCTTGGAAGTTGATTCCATCCCTCGCATTGCTCATAGCGAGATGACGGAGGAGCTACATCAAAAGCCTCGAAGAACTTCGAGATGCTAGATGAAAAGCTTGGAAGCTCAACGGCACATTGAGTTTTACCAAGCAAGAATGTCGGGGCCTTTAACAAGAAAGTCAGACAAAGGAGCTTCAAGGAGGAGACTTGGTCCTCATTTGCTTTCGGCGGTAGATAATTCGATTCGAGAGGAAGGGTAAGTTTGAACCCAGTGGGAAGGGCGTTTGTGATTGAAGCGGTCTATTCGATGGCATATCGCCTTATCACCCGGGAAGGCGATAGGCAATTAATCTTAGATCAATGGGAAGTTCACGAAGAAGTACTATCCTTAGTACCTTCGGGATAACCCGTTTTGGAGGAAGTTTTAGGAAATACTTTCCTCGGAGATAACCTAATCCTTTCCTCGAGAATTCCCCACCGATCAAACTCATTGTGGTGGGTCCTAAAATTTTCTACGGTCCCTCCCCGGCAAAATTTCCCCTTGACTTCTTTCAATAAGCAAGGGGTCCACAAAATTTTGATCCTCTATCAAAATCCCTCTTGATTCCTTTCAATGAACAAGAGGTCCACTTTCAAATTAGGAGATCACTTCGATGAGCGAAAGCCTCCATCGTTCCATTTGATCCGCCCTCCGTGGCGGTAGTACTAAAATTGGAACACTCTCGATAAACAAGACCTTGGTCGGTGGTGAATCCTATAAAAGTGAAAACTACTGTATCTCTTCGATTCTCGGTGGAGATCCCTCTTAGTTTCACCTTAAGAGATTCTGAAGTGGAGATCCCACTTTTAGTTTCCCTTTCTTGGAGGCGGGATATAAAATCCTTCCTCTCCATCTTAGGAGATAGAATATAAAATTCTTCCTCTCCAGACTAAGAAGCAGGATATAAAATCCTTCTTTTCTTATGTTCACTTGGGGTTCGTCTCGACCCGGACAAAGGAGACACGGAAATAGAATATAAAATTCTTTCTTTCCGGCCTTGGAAGCGGGATATAAAATCCTTCCTCTCGGAGCATCGGAAGCAGAATATAAAATTCTTCCTTTCCCACAATCAATTCCATTCACCGGTTCGATCCGGTTTAGTCATTCTCGGGACAAAGACACCAAGATTCATCTTGGGGCATTTTATCGAAGCCTAAGAAGGGATAAAGCCAACCTCCTGCAGCGTTGCGGTTTAGTCTTTTAGATTGAAGAAGACACGAGTTTGATTCTAGGGTATTTTATCCGAAGCCTAAGAAGGGATGAAGCCAGCGCCTACAGCGTTGCGGGTGGTCTCTTGCGAGTAAAGAGTCACGAAGCCTACGTATTCAACATCGTAGCATTAAGTCTAAGAGAGTTTCATTCTTTTAGCACAGCGTCACATGCGAGCGGGATTGATAATCCGCATGCTAGCGGTCCAAGCGGTGATCGGTAAAGGCCAATCAAATCCGTTGAAATTTGGGGTTGGCCAATAACCCCAAAGTCACCGCCTAACGCGCTGCGGCGGTTAGTCTTTTACAGTGAAAAGTGACAAAGTCTATGTATTCAAAATCATAGCACCAAGTCTAAAGAGTTTCATTCTTTTAGCACAGCGTCACATCTTGAGCGGGATTCGATAATCCGCATGCTAGCGGTTCAAGCGGTGTCGGTAAAGGCAAATCAAATCCGTTGAAGGTGAGGGTTTGCCAAGAATTCTATGAATCTTTGTGGCGGTGAAAATGACAAATGCATAAGTCACAACAACAATGGAACTACCGTCGGCCTTGACTTCATGATTGGTCTCGGCGGACCCTTTGGCGTAGTAACCACCGCTATACCTAGCTTTGGAGGAACATCTTACCAATAGAAAGGAATTCATCAAAACCGCCAAATTGAGGATGAACTAGCTAGCAGACTAGTCCCCGATTAAGCGGGATGGAGACTCAAGTGTTTCGGGTGGGCTATCATAGAGAGCCGACCTCATTGCACCAAGAAATGGGATATGTCAACCTAGATGCATGGAGTCAATGGGGATGTACACAAGGGTCAATCATTACTCCTACATGGTGGGATTCATCGAGATCTCCCACAGGAGAGTATAGGGTCCTGGTGAACCATGCAGAGCTTCTTTCATTTTATGGCCGGGAGCCTATCGCTGGCTTACCTCCTCAAAGGAGATCTTAAATGCGGTCCCCATAGAAAAACTCGAGGCACTAATAGTATACAAGTGAATATTGATCTCCTCAAGCGACATATTGATCTCCAAGGGGAAAGAGGCGTCAATTTGCGGTCTAAGCCCTCTCCAAGTTGTCCCCTAGAAATTTGAACAAGGAATTGACAAGTTACTTCATGGTCACCCGCGGTTCCAACCACGACCAACGGATCAACTTGCGTCGGGACAATGAATGCAACCATAAAGTGTTCCCTTTCGGTAGGATCGATGAAATCCCATGATGGTGAACCCACGAATACTCCAACTAGGTATCTGAGTCTAAACTATTTCCTATTTTGTCGAAGTTCTGGAGAATAGTTTTATATTCTTAAGGATAACTTCGACAATCCCAATTACTTCCACGAGTTTACCTTCCTATTTGGACAATTCGTTGTGATGAAAAATGCGCCAATTGGAGGTTGAATTAGAGAAAATTTTTGATCTTGGGACAACGCGTCACATCTCAAGAAAATCCCTCCCGTAGTGGAGTCACCAGCGAGCATCGCGATAGAGTTCACCAATCAAAGGATGAATCCTCAATATTCTCCCATTGGGGTTAGTCTTATGCGAGCCATGCGATGGAGATTTCTTGATTCAAAGCTAAGTCTCCGCGAATTGGATGAACGATTCGGCGACAACTCCACGATCCACGAGCTAAAAATAAGAAAATTCATTCATCGACCATCGAGTCAAGATTTCGGCGGTCGGACAATAAATGCGGCACCGCGACACTTTTAGTTATCCTACAAAGCGGATAGTCCGAAAGAATCGGAGAGATCAAGATTTGAAGCCGTTTTGAGTCTATTACACCGAAGGTGCGGGCTATCACATCAAAGTATTTGACTTCTTCTATGAAAGAAGCGAGGCCAGAAACACTTTGGAGGGTATCTGTGGCGTTGAAAATTGCCTATAAGTCCCGAGCGTAGCTTCGTGATGGCGAGAATAATCGACAAGTCATCAGATGAAGTAATGGCAAACCGTTGGCGACACAACAAGTGAGCATAGCATAAGCGCTCTCCTCAAGGCGCCCTACGCGAGTTTTGGCGGTCCGCTAAGCCGGTTAGGCTGCGAAGTCGAGGCGGCCTGCGGAGTCGGCGGCGCCGCAAATTGAAAAAAGAGCTATCTCCTTCGAATTGTCGGTGGTCCGGAACCTTGGTGGCGATCGCCATGAGTCGCGGCGAAGGATAAACCCGACTTTGAAGCCTCAAATTAAGCTCGGAGGACAAGTCGGTCGAGCCAAATCAAGCTTCGGAAAATCGTGAAGAAGCAGCGCGGCCTTCGGTCAAAACCGACACCAGGCGTCGCCCGGCGAGACACCGAGAGGTGTCTCGCTTCGGCAGACACACCTGAAGCGAGACACCGAGAGGTGTCTCGCCCGGCGAACACCGAAGGTGTCTCGCCCGGCGAACACCGAAGGTGTCGCTTCGTAGGCTACCAGAAGGTGTCTCGCCCGGCGAACACCAGGCGAATGGGCTTTGCCCGGTTCGCCCGCATCCGCTCTTTGTACCTATAAAAGTGGCGGCTAGGGTTTCATTTGGGGAGGTCGTGAGAGATAAAAAGCAGAGGAGATAGCCGCGAACTCTTGTGTGTGCCTAGGGTTAGAGAATTTCCAAGGGAGAGATCAAGATCTAGACTTGCGGGGAGATTTGCGATTCAAGATCCAAAGTTTTGGATCGGATCTACAACAACAAACCATCCTTTGGATCAAGCTTGGCCTTGATCAGAAGAAAATAACGAAGTTAAGCTTGGCGATCTCGTTCACTCGTTGATTAATTCCTTGGCGAATTAATCTCAGGTATTCGTTTAGATCTCGGATCGATCGATCTAAGAATTCCCGTAAAAAGGAGGGATTTTTAGATCTAGATCGAATCGGATCTCGTTCGATCAACAATTGGGAAAGGAATGTAGCGGTGGTCCACGGAATACATCCGACACGGGCAAAGAATCCCGCATAGCGAGGATCAGATAAGCGGATCCGTGTTTGTTCACAAGGAGGAAAGTTGTAATTTTTATCATTTTTTCATTGTAAAAAGCCTTATAAAAAGGCGATTTTTATTCGAAACTCATTTGTAATCCCATCAAGGTGGAATGATTTCACCAATGAAAAAGATAGTGACTTTTCCCGAGAACAGCCCCAACTAAGCGAGAAGGGTTCCTTGACTCGATGTGACGAGAAGGGTTTCTTGACTCGACCTAGCTAGAGAGCTCGCCGGAACTCCACCCAGTAAGGAGGTTACCTCAACTCGAGCTAAGAGAGCGGGATGCGTTGACTCATGTTAGGTGAGAGGGATGATATGCTTGAGCAAACAAATTGTTAGAACAATTATAATTTTAAGATAAGTTGATAACCACCAAGAACAAACATCGATTCATAATGGCGAAACTTTTGAAGCAGAGTTTACAATAGCAGTTTACTGAAAAAACTTTTTGAGATGTTCTATGTTCCATGGATGCTGCAAAATTCTTCCATCGGGGGCTTTCAAGCGATAGGTGCCGGGCCGGAGCTCTTCGAGGACGGTGTATGGTCCTTCCCAAGTAGGTGCCAGTTTGTCACGCTTAGTGTCCTTGTCGAACACTGCTTTCCTCAAGACGAGGTCGCCAACTCGAAACCTCCTCGATCGAACCTTGCTGTTGTAGTATCTGGCTATCCGTTCTTGGTTGACGACTTGCCTGCGTAGCGCTCTGGCTCGAACTTCATCGACGAGATCCAATTCCACGCGGAGGTCGGTAGAATTTGACTCTTCGTCTAAGTGTTGGAGTCTGATGATCGGCATGCCGACTTCCACCGAGTCCGCATACGTTCCATAAGCCAACTTAAAGGAGTCTCTCCAGTTGAATTTTTGTGAGTCGTCCGGTAGGACCATAGGATGTTGGGGAGTTCTTCGACCCAATTTCCAACCTTGGTCTCCACCCTCTTCTTCAGGGCTTGGAGGATGCATTTATTGGCGGCTTTGGCCAGACCGTTACATTTGGGATGGGTGACTGATGCAAACTTGAGTCGGATCCCCCACTCTTCACAGAAGTCTTGGAATCCTTTGCTGCTGAACTGAGTGACATTGTCGGTTATGAAGGATCTGGGTACTCCAAACTGACACAGGATCGACTTCCAAGCAAAGCGAGTGATATCTCCTTCTCTAATCTTCGCCAAGGGCTCGGCTTCTATCCATTTGGTGAAATAGTCGATGGCGACAATTAGGAAATTTCTTTGCCCTGAGGCGATGGGGAGAGGACCTAGTAGGTCAAGCCCCCATTGGGCAAAAGGAACAGGGCTTAGAATAGAGGTCAACTCTGTGGCGGCAGCTCGTGGAATTTCTAAAAAGAATTGACACTTTTTATAACTCGAGACGAGCTGCTTGGAGTCGGCGATGATAGTAGGCCAGTAATACCCTTGTCTTATGACTTTCTGGGCGAGTGTCCTCATCCCTGGGTGATTTTCACAAACTCCTTCATGTATTTCTCTCATCACGTACTCGGCCTCTGACGGTTGCAAATATCGAAGAAAAGGACCCACGTCGCTGCCGGAATGGGACAACCGATAGAGTCGACTGTCAATCATGGTGTAGTGACAAGCATTCCTCTGTAGGCTCCTAGCTTCGGTGGTGTCATTGGGCAAAGTCCCATTTGTCAGATACTGGATAATTGGATCCATCTAGCAAGGTTCCGGAGCCGCGCTGGCCTGCATGATCTCCGCATTCGATTCATCAATGCTTGATCGACTTAGTGTGTCAGTGTAGATTGGTCCCGGATTGCACATGGAACTGGTCGATGCAAGCTTGGACAGGGCGTCCGCTCGAGCATTGCGGGTGCGGGGAACCTGGGTCATTTTGAAGTCAGCCAATTGAGCTAGCAAATCCTTGACCACCTTCAAGTATCGGATCATCCTCTTGTCCTTGGTCGCGTATTTGCCGTTAACTTGATGAACCACGAGTTGGGAGTCGGCTAATATGTATAGGTTCTCGACCTTGGCGCAGCCGGAGACCGACAATGGCGCCATTATTTGGCCGTTGTTTGAAGCCTGGAATGTGAATGCGATTGATTTCTCGGTGACGGTGCCATCCGGGCTGCGCAGGACGACACCCGCTCCGCTGCCTGTCTCACTCGATGACCCATCCACTTTTAATAGCCACCAAGAAACAAATTCGGGTGAGTCATAATCAGAAGGAGACTAAGTGAAAGGAGTTACCGCCTTGCTATCCGGCTTCTGCTTTGGTGGCGATTGATTGGAGGATGGAGGCTTGGCTGGTTCGTCAGTTGGCGAGGTCGTCTCTATGAGGAAGTCGGCTAGGGCTTGCGCTTTGATTGTGGTTTGAGCCTCAAAAAGTACGTCGTACTCGCTAAGCTCGATGGACCACACAACCATTCTTCCCGAGGTGGTCGGGCTTCCCAGGGCTTTCTTCAGTGGCAGGCTCGTCCGCACAATGATGGAGTGTGCTTGGAAATATGGGCGAAGTCGGCGGGCGGTTGTGATGAGCACAAATGAGGTCTTCTCGATCATTGGGTAGTTCAACTCGCCCGCTCTGAGGATCCGGCTGACGTAGTAGACCGGCTTCTGGATGTGGTCCTCCTCTCGCACTAAGGCGAATTTGGCCCTCGGCGAGGCTGCTAAATAAGTCTGAGTCTCCCCTCTAGGTGACTTAGGAGGGGCTTAGTGCTCAAATATGCTCTAAGCTCTCTGAATGCATTGCAACACTCTTCCATCCATTCCAGCTTCTTCTGAGGGTCTTTGGTTCCTCTCAATAATTTAAAGAAAGGGAGGCTTCTCTCGGTAGACTTGGAGAGAAAGCGTCCCAAAGCGGCCATCTTGCCATTGAGCTTCTGGACGTCCTTCATGGTGCGAGGCTCTGGCAGTTGCTCGATGGCAACTATCTTCTCAGGGTTAATTTCTATACCTCTTTGAGTAATCATGAACCCCAAGAATTTTTCGGATTGTACTCCGAAGGCACACTTGGCAGGGTTGAGCTTCATGCGATAATGCCTTAACACCGAGAAGGTCTCTTCAAGGTCGGCGATGTGCGCGGCGGCTAGCTTAGACTTCACCAAGATGTCGTCCACATAAGCTTCTAGATTGCGGCCGATCTGAGACTTGAAAATCTTGTTGACTAGCCTCTGATAAGTCGCTCCAGCATTCTTGAGACCGAAAGGCAACACCTTGTAGCAACAAGTGCCCCGGTCCGTGATGAATGACGTCTTCTCCTGGTCGTGCTCCGCCATGCGAATTTGATTGTAGCCGGAGAAAGCATCTAAGAAACTCAGCAGCTGATGTCCCACACTCTCATCCACCAGTTGATCTATCCGAGGGAGCGGATAGCTGTCTTTGGGGCAAGCTTTGTTGAGGTTGGTGAAGTCGACGCACGTTCTCCATTTCCCGTTCGCCTTCTTCACCAACACAACATTGGATAACCATTCCGGGTATTGCACTTCTCGGATGAAGCCGGCCCTCAAGAGCCTCTCAACCTCTTCAGCCGCCACCTTCTGTCGCTCTGGGCCGAGATGTCTCTTCTTCTATCGGCGGCTGCTTTGTGTCGGTCGGCCAGAGTTCATGGCAAATGACATCGGTGAAATGCGGCATGTCTTGGTCCCTGCGAACACATCCACATTCGCCAAGAGGAAAGATATCAACGCTCCCGCAATGGCTCCTTGAGATCCGACCAATCTTGAGTGTCTTCACGCCTTCGATGTCGTCGGGATCTCATGTAGTTCCTCGGCCGGTCGTCCTTTCGCTCCATTTCCTTCTCGAACTGAAGGGCGGTTTTCTCAATTGGCATGGCCGCCGCCACCCCCTTCCCTTTGGTTGAGAGCGAGTAACAAGCTCTGGCGCCCACCATGGGGCCTTCTTTCCCAGATGCTCCTAGAACCTCCCTCAACCGTCAATTCACCGCTCATGGCGCTCATCAGCTAACCATGGAGCTTTGGCGGAATTCTTCAACAATTGCCGACCGCTTTTCCTCAATAAAGGACGAATGGTAACTCTCGGATTCTAAGTATTCCACTCTACTTTGGGCCCTACGCAGGGACTTTTCAAATCGAGCACATTCACTCGAGAGCCTCTGCCTAGCGGACGACTCCTCAGCCAACTGAGCCTTTGCATGTTGGGCAACTTGCTTCTCGAGAGCGACGTGCGCAACGGCTAAATCCCGTTCCTTGAGCGCCTCACTTAACGAGTCTGACTCTTCACCGCCAACTCGGAGCCTCCGCCTAAGCTCTTGGATCTTGGCTGATTTCCTTTGGTCGGACGCCCTAAGCTCCGTGATCAGTTGTTCTTTTACCTCCATCTCTCGACGCCAGTCGTCCAACTCGGCTTGTTTGCTCGAAAGATCCTTGACGGCTTGTTCAAAATCAGTGCCGTCATTATTTCCCCGAGTTTCATATGCCGCACGAAGCTTTTCAAAGGCATGGTGGCCTCGAGCCAAGCGATGGTATATTTCCCTCTCCACTAAATATCCACGAGTTAAATAACTCCGAAGTATACCATGAAGGCTCACATCAGGAACCTCCTTACGGGGAAGAGCAAATTGCTCAACAGCTTTCCCCTGTGCATATCGCGACCTGAACACAGATGACCGAATGTCCAAATGATCCTTAGGGTCAAATCGGTGCTGCGCGTCAGGCTCGCCCTCATAGCAGCTGCTTGCAGAAGGAAGCTTCCCTATTAACAAATCTCTTGCCTCCTCCCAGTGACCCACTTCGGACTCAGCCGTGAAGTATTTGGAAGGCCATGCGGCTGGAATGGGTCCCACCTCTTTAGCTCTAACCGGCTCCGTTCGGCCAATGATGCGTTGGTGGCGACTGAAGCTCCCCTTCTCTTGAGCCCACATGCGCCTCTCCTGCGGTTTGGACCACGGGCTTATTTTGTTGAAGAACATCCCTTCCCGACTTATGCGTCTCCACTCAATCGGGATGCGCGCTTTCCCCGATTGTCGCCCCCTCGGACCGTGGCCGTTTGCTTACGCGCGTCGCCAAAGCCGGCGGTTGCCCTAGAAGCAACACCTCGCCCTTTGTCCTTAGCCGGCGGCATTGTTTCGACCCGATCATGAATAGGCACGGCTCCCTCGGGAGTGGATTCCTGCCGACTCCTCTTGACTGGCCTGGAGTCATCATCAAGAGCCGGCACAGAAGCCATCCTCGAGCTAGACGACTCTCCAAAAATCAAGTCGTGAGCCTTCATCTCGTCCTCATCTTTAGGGGGGACTGACGAAATCCCAGCCAGGCGTAATATTGAGTTATCGACGAGGACCTCCACCTTGCGCGGACCTGTGTAAGTGAGGATCAATCCCAAGTCGTGCTTCTCGGCAATCGATAAGGGACGAGGACCCAAAGCTTCCCTCCTAATCTCGGGTCATGCCGAACAAGATAAGTTCGAGTCGTCCCCAGTCACCCAGACGAATCTCTCTTTCCACCCTTTGTTTGATGTTGGAATGTCTAAAACAATCTTTAAGTCCCCAATCGCCTGCAAGTGATAATGAGGCACCTTCTGAACAGTCACACTGACAAAATGCCCGAGGACATTCAAAGAAGGCTTAACCCTCAACCATGAACAAATCACGGTGAAACCCACTAACAAGGCGATGGAGTTGGGCTTCATCCGGTGGAGACACCCAAGGGCATCGAACACCCTTGAGAAATGGGTGCGAGGTAGCCATGACCCACATTCCAAATGCTTGATGTATAGCGGTGGCACGGGCCATGGCTACATATCGTGCAGAGAGCCACCCGTATTGTCGGTTCATACCCTCGGGGATATCAAACTTGGAGCGCAAAGTTCGCATTTGAGCCTCCGTCACCTTAGAGTGAAACCCATCTAGTTTGCTTAAACGATCAGAATCCATGAAAACACGTCGGAGAAAATCGGTGGAGAATGTGGGAGATTTCTTGAGAAAATATTGAGAATAGTTAGAAATGGTGCGCCCCTTCCTCTTGCACATTTAAGAGAAAGGGGCCACAAATAATCGATCGATCCCAATCCGCTTCGGTTTTCACTTTCGGCGGTCGAGATTTAACCTCGAGAACCGAAACGCCGTACCATAGATCGAGGAACCGCCCACTTTTTCAGAGTGACACGCTGATGTCACCCACGTCTAATCGAGAGAACCTTTGGGATTCTCCTACAACACGCTTCCGACCACCCAGGACTCGGATATGTGTTTCGCCAGGACTCGGATATGTGTTTCGCTAGGACTCGGATCTGTGCTTCGCTTGGACTCGGCTCCACTCGACTCCAAGCAAAAGGAGCCAACTGTTATGGTCTTGGATAATTTTTATTATTAATTATTAGTGGGGAACTAATTAGTCGAGTGAGAGAGACACAACCGCAAGGGTTAGAGTGCCCGATTGGGCAAGTCATCTCGGCGAAATGACCGGACCCGATCTCAGCGAAATGAACATGCAGTCCCTTGATGCCATCGCTCGACCCTGTCGAGAACCGTGGGCGACGAAGGCGTCATCACTCGGCTCTCGGCCAAAGCCTTCGTGGGCGACGAAGGCGTCATCACTCGGCTCTCTCGGCCAAAGCCTTCGTGGGCGACGAAGGCGTCATCACTCGGCTCTCGGCCAAAGCCGTGGGCGACGAAGGCGTCATCACTCGGCTCTCGGCCAAAGCCTTCGTGGGCGACGAAGGCGTCATCACTCGGCTCTCTCAGCCAAAAGCCTTCGTGGACGACGCGGAAGGCGTCATTATGCGGCTCTTCGGCTGAACCCTTCCGCGAAACGAGTCGATAGGCATCAATACTCGACTCATTAACCGGGTACCCTCGTGAATGACACCAAGCGATGTTAAATTGCTCTTCTCACGGTCGTCTGCATATGAAAGCCGAGATAATTAAGTCGGTCGATTCTATGACCGCTTGATGGTGATTCCTCGTTCGACAAGCTTATGTGCTCAACGTAAGTGACGGTGACATAGGACTTGACCCCGACAATACGTCCATATCACATTAAATGAACAGTCAGTGTCCTAATATCTCCGTCCCTCACAGTATTTAAGACACCTTAAACTTAACAGTGTGGTGCACGTCGCCAATCCCATCTCATTAATAGTGAAGGAACAGTACAAACTCTAAGACCAATGATCGTTCTATACCTGTAAAGGTAAATCCGACACGGCCGTCCATACCAAACTTTTGCCTAATCAGCGGTCGCCACGTGAAAGTCTATCTGACTCACCCCTCAAGCCCAAATCAATTAAAGAGATGAGAATGCCCTCAGATCCCTCGTATAAATAGGGTACTGCTCAATGAAAGAGGTAACTAAGAACAAAAACCCTAACCGTTTTTTCTTGTAAGATTTTCCAACATAAAAATCCATTACTAACTTGACCGTCGGAGAGATCACCGGAGATCCCAACTCCGTCTTTTCACAGGTCGTTCTCCGGCATAACCAAATCCCTTCCATCCGTCATCACTTCCAGGCACTAGAAGAGAAAGCGAGCTCCACGTCATAAGTTCAGATCAAAGCAGAGATCATTGGACTGTTTATATTTTTCAGCATCAACAATAAGTGCAGGGTAGGGGAAACTATAGAGTATTTACATGCAATTACCTAGCTTTTTTTATATATATCCAAGGGGGGGCCAGGGCCCTGTTGGGCCCTATATGGCTCCGCCCCTGACTATCTTACCCACTATGTCACCCAATAGCAGTTTGCTTACAGAAAGTTTCTTCAATAACCTCATTATTATAGACTTATATTATAGTCTTCTTGTAACTGGAAGCCACATTACACCCTTTAAGAAAACTATTTCACCTAAAATCTTAAGTTGATGAGTGTTGGCTCCCAATTTGTATCAAGTTAACTTAATCATTATACATCCAGTCGACAACATTATATTAACTTAGTTTATAATAATATTAATTTAGTTTATAACTTTTATCACAAAGTTCAAGTTACTTATGTAAAGCTTCATATTATTCCACAAATTCTAGAACAAATTTGTATTTTTGAATGCAAGCACCAATTCTCTTCTATTTCTGTATTGCTTAATATAATAAGCAAGAAAGATAAGTTTAGAAGGATTGGATGATTGGAAAATCATAACTTAAGTATTGCAAAGTTTTGTGGCAGTGCCATGCTTAGCTTAAATGTACATCCTTCACTCTGTTTGGTGCAAGTTTTATGGTAGTCACAAATTGTTTCAGTTCAAGTTGCTATATTCTTTCTTGACTTCCTGGTTATATCTTTCTGGTTGTCTTTTCCGCCCATTAGTTGCAAAACTTTTATTTATTCTATATTTTTTATAAAGATAAGTTGGAAAATTTACATGTGTTATCTTTTTTGGTGTAGAGGAAAGCTATTTGATATATTATAACTGATGTATATCAGCAAAGGATGTAGGAGGTGGAATTTTCATGAATTATTAGCTTCACTGGTAAGCATTATAGGTTTTACATCTTTGCTATTTGCACGTGAGCTTCCTTCCCTTTAATATAAGTAAACTTACTTCTTTTATGATGTTGTCACTAGTCCAACTCTTCATGTTAAGTTTTCCTTCCGTTAAAGTTTTAACATATGTATCAGTATATCATATATGTATCAGTATATCATATGATTATTTCAACTTACTTTATTTGTGTAGCACTTTATGCGCATGCTGTAGCAATACCATTTTGTTTTTATGCAACACTTGAAGAATAACAAATTTCAGCTGAGTCCTTGGTTATTGTCAATGTCTCTTTATGCACATATATTTGTATTGCTTGTAACTGGAACAAGCTTGACAACATATCCATCTCTCGAGAAATTTGAAATATCTTAATTTACCATGATCTTTATATTACTATTGATCTTCTCTTCTTTCCTTGTAAGAATGAACATATGTATCTGTATTTCTTTTATTGTGGTGATTCAACTATAATTTTACTTTCTTGTAAGAATATAACATTTAGACTAAACTGTCATTCATTTTCTCAACTCAATTTATTCTTTACCTACATCTTAAACATTGTAATTACTTATTGATTTTGTTTTGCATGTAGGCTTTATCTTCATAATCAAGAATGAGAGTTTGATGGACTTGCAAAGAGTTTTAAGTTGAGTCAAAGATCTTCGACAAGAAGGTGTAGAGACGTGATGCAATTATACTCATTTTTAACTTTTTGCAATTTTTGTTATTGTCCATATACTTGTAGTTAGATGATAATGACATTCAGTTGTATACTATTTTATTTTTAATTTTATGGTTTTGTTTACGAGAACTACTGGATACTTGTACTTTTGATGTTGGTGACACTCAATTGTATACTCATTTTTTTTTCAAAAGTTACAATTTATGTTATTGTTGAGGAGGGTTACATTGGTATTTATAATTAGATGCTGATGACATTCAAGTTGATCCTAGTGAAAGCTCATAAGCAAGTTTTATTTTTTAAAAAATAATTATCCTAGGCGGAAATTCGTCTAGGATGCTCATCTAGGCAATTTCCGTCTAGGATGATTCCGTCTAGGATGTGCATCCTAGGCGGTTTCCATCTAGGATGTGACATCCTAGACGGAAATATTCTAGACGGACCATCCTAGATGGATGGCCGTCTATGATGGTCATCTTAGGCAGTTTAGTCTAGGATGCTCAGATTTCTACTAGTGAGATTTGGTGGTCTAATATAGCATTAACATAAATTGGGGAGGGTCTTATATCACAAAAACACTTCAAAGATTTACCTTCTAATTCTACTTTTCAATCCTTAACATTTTACATGTTTATTCTTGTAATTATTGAACCCTTATTTTCATGTGGGAATTAGAAATTCATACTTCCAAGAAGATTTTCATAAGATTATAATGTAACATGCCTTACAAATTTGTAACACAATGACTTTCGAGAATATATGCTCCCATTGTTATTCTTTATATTAAAAGTTGCATATGTGTCTACTATAAGTTAGAGTAAAATAGGTAATCTGTCATCAAGAAATTATTAATTGCCCATTAAAATTAATTTATTTGCTTATTTTGTCTACATCACATGATGATCAATCATTCTAACCTCTGAGCTTTTCAAGATAATACTTGTATTATCAATCTAGTTAAGTAACAAATATCTCTCTAGCATTAATTGAACTTTTCAAGATATTGTCTATCCCTCACTTAAAATCATGGATTTTTAGCATGACTAATAGGGGTGTCATTTGAGAAATTAAATGTTTAAATAAGCACAAAACCATAAAACATATATTATTGTAATCATAGAATCTCTTCAAACATGACGATCAGGAGTGCATTTGTGATCAATCCAGAAAAGACGTAATTTTCTATGGAATATTACCAACAAAATTATATTTAATTAATAATGCTCTATTAACATTATATCTCTCATAAACAAACAATCTACGCTATAAAACAATAAACTCGATCTCATCACTAATTTTTACCCACCGGCCACCGGAGCATCTACATCCTTCGATGGAGACGTTGGCGCACCATCATAACTTCCACGAGAAACATTCTCTTTCTTAGTTGTAAAGCGAAGGGAGTCAGAGTATCAACGACCATCGCTGGTGCATGGCGGTTTGCATGGTCGACCTAGAAAAGTCGAGGTCGATATGGGTGTGTCATTCGCAAAGAAGAGCATGATCTACTTAGTGTACACTTGGAACCGTATTGTCACGCTCCAACTGAGAGGCCAGCCTCGTTGTCCTTAAGGACGAAGAATAACCGAGATTTCAGGGAGTTTGGGTTTGTTGGAGGATGTCGCAAACTGTGATGAAAGGAGGAGGTGAGAGAGATTGTGAAGAAAAGGAAAAGTTTAATTTGAAGGAGAGACATTTTTGGACTTCGATGATGGAGAGATCAGTGAGAGAAGGGAGAAAAGAGACATGAATTAATTTATAGATGGTTAGGTTATGAGATCGAGGAGATGAAAAGGATTTTGAATTGAAGGGGAGACGAGGGAAAGTATCCCATAGGGACGGGTGCGTGCACCTCCGCTGAGCAGTGGATCTCCTTGGGATCGAAATTTTCGGATCCAAGGATAATTATTAATATCAGGCATCCTTATAGGGACGGTAAATCTTTCCGGGGAGGAAGAGAAATACCTTATAAATATGCTTTAATGAGTCTCACAATAAGTATAGAATAAAAACTAATATGGTCCTGCATCACTACAATAAATGATAGACGCTACACTGGTATGGTAGTGAATTGGATAATGGTTGAGAATGAATTGAGTGACTATTTGCTGACAAACCTATTCATCTCCTTTTCAGTTTGTAGCGTAGGACTTAAATGTTACACATGGAAGTAACCTTTTGATCTGCTTTTTCTATTGATATAGCATGTGAACTTAATTGTATACCATGAGTAAATTGCTACTTGTTATTTTTTAAATTGCTAATACATAGTGATAATGTTAATGAGAGTTATGAAATTGAGGGCTATTAATTAAACGGAGAGCGTATAGAATTTGGAGAGATTGATGATTCATGAATGATGGTTATTACAAAGGGCTTAAATAATTTGTATCATCATATATGTGTATGTGTCGTTTGTATGGTTTCATGTATGTCATAATAAGAACTAAAATTACTTGGATACCAAAACAATACATAAGTTTAATAAGACACTTTTAGTATTTTGGATAAAAATTGGAGGATATTTTAGAGAAAAAGTTTTAACACCCTTCACACTTTTAGAATAGTGTGTGTGTGTGTGTGTGTGTGTATATATATATATATATATATATATATATATATATATATATATATATATATATATATATATATATATATATATATATAGATGTGCAGATCCACGTGAAAAAAGAGAATTTATTTGTTGACTTAGCTGTAATTTGTACAAGTGACCGGAAACGATGATAATATAATTGTCATTTAACTTATTCAATATGGTATGTGTTCCTTAACTTTACTACCTAGTAACTTTTCTTAATTTCTTCAACTCTAATGACATATACTCATTGCTTTTGCTATGTACATACTCATGCATGTACCAAAAATATTTAATTATTTATATACATGAATGTATATGTATTCTAAATTAATTGTTGAAAAGTATATGTATTTTAATTCTAATATATCTTTGTTCGTGATGTCTTGGATGAAGGAGATGTCAAGTTGGAAAAGATCCACACAAAGGACAGCCCTGCTGATATGCTGACCAAAGTTATTTCGGGTGTTAAGTTTGGTCATTATTTGGAGATTTTGAACATTCTTCGGTGTTAAGAGGCCATTTGGGTGAACTACATTAGGCTTGATTCCTTGGGCAAGAGGATACGTAGGCAGTCTTTCGATGCAGCCGGTTTGGATCAGTTGATTTTGATGGAGGGAGATTATTTGAACTCTCATTTGGGTTCCCGACTTGTTGTGAATTGAGTCCGTTGTCGTGGATTTATTTCACTTCGTCCTGGACGCAACAAGTGGGACATTTGGTTGTTTGGTGTCGGCTCAGTTTTGGGAGAAACTTCACGAGGTGGAGAATTGTGGGTTAGGTAGGCGTGGGGCCACACCCACGAGCAGCGTTCGTGCTGCGTGTGAGGAACCACCACGCATGTCGAACGCTGCTCGTGGAAGCGGCTTGTGGGGGCCACCACGACGTGTTTTCGAACGCGGTTTCCACGCGTTTTTCTCACGCGTTTTTGAACCCTATAAATAGGGACGGAAAAGCAGTAGCTAGGTTTTTTTTTTTGAGGGAGCTGTGGCGGCTAAATACAGGGGATTTTGAGCATCCCCTTTTAAGAGATAGATTGTGAGAGATTTGAGAGTTTGTTTGAGAGTTTATTTGTGAGATCTTGTGTGATTGTAAACCCTATTTGTTTTCTCTTTCTCTCAAGTAGTAAAATCTCCCCCCTCCTTGCCCCGTGGACGTAGGCAATTTGTCGAACCACGTAAATCCGTTTGTTTTTGCTGTTGAGATTTGTAATAGCTTATTAGGTTCCCTCGACAGGTCAGTCCTAGAACTGATGAGAGGAAGAGTGTATATCTCACATTGTTGAGATATCACTGTCAATTCTTGTTTCCTTAGTGAAACGGGAATTTAGTTAGATCTTACTCTCTTGTTGTGGCTATTTCGGTAGAGGTGCTGCCGAAATTTTCCGCTGCGTGCAACATATTTTACCTTTGCATCACATTTAAATGGATAATATGTGGAACATAGATAGTTGTTTAGTTCTATTAGCCAGATGATGCTGAGCCTGATTCTAATCGCCTTGGATCAAAAGAAAAAAAAACTCAAAATCATATGCTCTTGAACCTTGGCTAATTTTTTAACTCGTGTTCATTTGTCACCTTTGCTTTTGTATGTATGAGAATATGTACTGCAATCTCAGCATTATACTAATGATGAATACATTACTGGTTTACTGTAACTCCGTTAACTTACGAGCATCAAGTACAAAAACGTATGCATTGTTAATGGGGAATAACATCATAACAAATACATGAAGAACTCTGCAAAAAAAGGAAGAGCAATAACAGATTTCTTTGCTTTTACTGAATCAGGAATTAGAAGGAAAAAAAAAAGGAAAAAAAATCATGTGACCAGATAAATTGGTCCATATGCTTGAACACCAGAAGGAAACTTATGCTGGCTTAAGCACAAATACGGAAGCTCATTATCTTCTACTCTTGTCGGGATGAAGCATTCAGCAAGAGGCCCTGAAATTGAGCGACGATTCGAAACTGAACTCTTTTTCCTCTGCATAACTCTCGATATTTCATCGTATAGTGTCGCATTCTGATTCATCGAACTCTTCTTCGTCTTCAGTTTGGACCACCATGAGCATAGAGATCTTTTCCATGAGTTCTTGGTCACCTTTGGAGGTTCAATTGAGTCTGATGAAGGAAATGAACTTTCTTGGTTGAAGTCGATCGCGTTCTTTCTTGCTTCTTCTAAGACCTGTTCAAAATGTCCATAAAAATTACTCATGTGCACCTATATTAATAGAGAGTCACTTCAATAATTAATTTCTAGGCGCATTAATATGATTCATAGAGTTGAAGGTAAAGGGAGAACATAACAAGTACCTCATAGAAATCCAGCTGAGGATCATAATAAGCATTCTCAATGTAGCTCCCCTTCTCAAACTTTGGGAAAGTAGGAGACCTCATCATCTCACTTCTTGAAAACTAGAAATAAGAGAATGAAGATTATCCAGTCACATAAATTTGTGGGCTTTTTAACAAGATATCAACTATATATCAAATTGAAGCTTTCCAACTAAAAGAGATTCGGTGGTTTTTGTTGCATTGTGGGCAGTTGGAAACTTGCGGCCGTAGAGAAAACAAAGCATATGCAATCTAAAGAAGAAGACACAGCAGTCTTCATCAATACATTGAAAGAGGAAAGAGGAACAACACAAGTAAGAGTTTTTAAATTTTGCTATACCTTTAAGCAACCATTGTGATATAATGGCTTCTTTTAAGGATAGAGGGCATTATATAAGAGGGACTATTTTAACCTTATAAAAATCAAACTCAAAGATTTGGCTTGTAATGACAAAGAAGAGATTAATCAATTAGAGTATATTTGTATTTCACTACATTTATGAGGTTAATTTTGTCATTGAGTAGGTTTGTCGAGGGACAAAGTCATGTGGGTAGACACATGTGCCCACCCGGTAATGCGGGGTGTTAATGTGGCATGTTGAGCTCAAACAGAGTACTAATCATTGAAGGTTTTTTAGCATGTTTGTCCCTCTAAACTCACTATTTGCATGTTCACTTGGGAAAATATAAAGGTGTAGCATTCATGTATAGGTTGCAAAAATATAAATTTGCACTATATGCATGTTCTTATGTATTTATGAGTCTTTTTTTTAAAGTAAAAACAGGGCGAGATGTCCTATTAAAAGATATATTATATAAATCTCTTAGTAGTTCATATCAAATTTAGCAAATTGATGTCCTAGCTATTAAATTAAAAATCAGAAAGATGAGCGGACATATTTGTCGTCACTCTTTACAAATTCTATTAAAATAGTGGGAAGATAATTTGAATAAAAACCAATATACACCATTAGGAAAAGGAAAGCCAAGTGTCAAAACATTATGAGCTGACATGCCCAGCTCAGTAGCTAACCAAACAAAACTATGTGTGTTATAAACATGAGAGAAAAAAATAGAAATATTGTTCACATATTAGAGACAAATCAAGAGCTTCACATTCTATCCATGATATCCCCCACTTGATGAAAGAAGTTCTGCTACTCCCTTCTCCTTGATGATGTTTTTCAGCTTATCCGCCTGCCTTTTATTTGAATTCCCTGTTAAGAAAATGAAAAAGTAAGTTACATTAGATACCTTTTACTTGTATTGATGAGTCTATGACGCATTAAAATCAAGTGCGAAAAACCCTCGATGTTCTATAGTTGAAATCTTGTCAAGAAAATCAAAGCATAAATATCTGAAATACCCCTGAAACATCTAACCATGAGTAACAAAAAATAGGCTGTCCTAAACATGAAGAAAAAAAAAATAACAGAAATAGTTTAAAACAAAATGCGACACTAAATAAAGGTTGGAGAGAATATGTTTACTCAAAATAAAGGGTGGAGAAAATATTGCACGCTCGTTCAAAATGAAAATATTATGTGCAAATACATTCTCATTACCGTGACCTACAAAAATTGGGCAAATGCTTTAATAGCATCTTTCTTCAGAAATTCTACTATTTTTTTCATGAATTGTTTCAATTCCACGTCAGCCGTTTTTATAATTATGAAACATAGATTTAAATTAAGCAACTAGTTGGAAAGAAAATCTAATCAAGGATATCACTTTCCCAGCTTTTTGAAAGATTTTTTTTCTCCAATCCAAATTGTTTGACTAATTTAAATAGCTCGTGAACTAATTGAACTCAATCTTCGCGCTAGATCAGCAACTTGTTTACATTTATCCATCTATTTCTTCAAGTAACAACGAGTACTAATCAGTCCCTCGGAAGAAACCTTTCTAGATTGCACACGGTGATGATCAATATCAGACCTACTTATTTGGAGTTTGACAATTCTTACATACTTGCATTTGCATGAATTTGGACAATTTTATAAAGAAAGAATGACACATGACATGACCTATCAATCAACATTTTACATATAGGGGCTGTTTGTTTGCAAATAAAGAGGAAATGTAAGAAATGAATGTGGGCTTGTCTCATTTCTCCTCTTCTTTGATTTGGTTGGAGAAGAAAACAAAGAAATGTATTAAATGTGAGCCCCACCCATGTGACTAGTAATAGTGTATGTGGGCCCCAAAAGAAGCAAAACTCATTTCCTCCCAAAAAATTGTGAAATGGGTTTAAAATGGGTAAATGTGGACCCCACATCTATTTCTTTGTTTTCATTTCATTTTTATTTCATTTTCTTAGCTTTTAGGGAAATAAACAAACAGACCCATGGAGTAAAGCTCCTATAAACTTAAGTGGATAAGAGCACTTGTCCACTAAATTTTTTATCCCTTTATTATACTTTGAGATTTGTGCTACACATCAATACTATCTTTGAGATTTGTGCCTTCATTGTATCACATGATAGCACAAATCTCAATGCAAAATCAATGGATAAAAAAGTTGGTGGACAAAGGGTCTATCCATTTAAGTTTATAGGAGCTTTTCAATATATATATATATATATATATATATATATATATATATATATATATATATATATATATATATATATATAGAGTAAGGCTCTATGAACTTAAGTTCATAATGAATAGTGCACCAACTTTTCTAACCACTCATCTTGCTTTGGGATCCGTGAAAGATATAAATGTCACTTTGAGATTTGTGCATCACAAATCTCAAGGCAAGATGAGTGGATAAAAAGTTGGTGCACCACTATTAATTATGAACTTAAGTTCATAGGAGCCTTACTATATATATATATATATATATATATATATAGAGTAAGGCTCTATGAACTTAAGTTCATAATGAATAGTGGTGCACCAACTTTTCTAACCACTCATCTTGCTTTGGGATCGTGAAAGATATAAAGGCCACTTTGAGATTTGTGCATCACAAATCTCAAGACAAGATAGTGGATAAAAAGTTGGTGGACAAAGGGTCTATCCATTTAAGTTTATAGGAGCTTTTCAATATATATATATATATATATATATATATATATATATATAGAGAGAGAGAGAGAGAGAGAGAGAGAGCAAGGCTCTATGAACTTAAGTTCATAATGAATAGTGGTGCACCAACTTTTCTAACCACTCATCTTGCTTTGGGATCCGTGAAAGATATAAAGGCCACTTTGAGATTTGTGCATCACAAATCTCAAGGCAAGATGAGTGGATAAAAAGTTGGTGCACCACTATTAATTATGAACTTAAGTTCATAGGAGCCTTCTTTCTCAAAGCATCAAAAATGTTGAAGAACCTCAAATATGACTAAATTATGAGAAGATCGAAGGACAGCGTCGTCGAAATCTCAAGAAGTCAACACATGAGAAGATTGTGTCTGCTTCTGATCGCGAGACAGCGGTTTGTGCCTCGCCATGGCGAGACACTTGTTCATGTCTCATTGGCGAGACACTTGTGTGTCTGCTTCTGATCGCGAGACAGGTTTAATGCCTCGCCATGGCGAGACACTTGTTCATGTCTCATTGGCGAGACACTTGTGTGTCTCGCTACTAGCGAGACACTTGTGTGTCTCGCTACTAGCGAGACACTTGTTGATGCCTCGCCACGGCGAGACACCTTGATGTGTCTCGCAACTAGGGAGACACTTACTTGTGCCCCGCCAAATCGAGACACTCGAATACTTAAGCGGGCTCTTGAAGGGTCTAAATCAATGCGATGGGGCCCACTTGACTTTATAAAAGCAAAGAGCGTTGGATACTTTAATGGCGGTTACCGCGAAAATCGCCCACTAGGCGTGATTTTAGGGCATTTAATCGTGCCTAAAAGCGTGAAACCGTTACAACGGTGAAGGGCGACCTTGCCTCGCCGGTCGTGGCGATCCATCTTTCGCCGTAGGCGACAGGCTAACCACCCTCGCCGGTAGCCGGCGGCATCGTATGGCGGCTCGGTACGGCATCTTGCAAATGTGGAGCACTTATGACTTGTGTTTCTTGGAGGGCACGTTTCCCAAGGACTATAAATACCCCTACATCCACTTGGGCGGGGGATCGGCATTTTGGCAATCGAGAGATCAAAGAAATCGAGCTTTTGCAAGGAGAGAGAATCCAAGCTTCCAAAGTTCAAGAACACGATCCACACGGAGATTCCTCGAGTTTAAGCTTTGACTTATTCTTGAGAAGAGTAGATATCTTACTTTGCTAAGATATTTGCTTAAGTTCTTGTTTCCTTTGCGAAGCATCAACTAAACCCGTCGATTCGACGATGCACGGTGGTCCACGGATTCTGGCGTCCCGGCGAGGAAAAGTCCCACAAAAGCGGAGATCTACACTTGTAGTATCTTTTGTTCGAGTTTGTGAGAGTTCTTGAAATTTCTTTGTAGCGAAAATTAAGGTGTAATTTTCTTAAGTTTTGTAATGGAAATGACAAAGAAATCAACTTTCGACCCAAACACGATGGCGACCACGGTGGGAGCCAGCGGTCTCGAGCGAGATCGTTGTGTCGCGACCTTGCGGCGATCAAGCCGACCTCATGGTCGATGGATGGATTATTTCTTCGATCAAGCCAAGTTTGAAGAATATCTCTCCTCTTCCTCATCGAAGTCCTCCTCACCCGCAAACATCGGAGGATCTCATCGCCTAAGAGGGAGGTTCGTTACGTTGTGATGCTTAGCGATTCTCGTTAAGCAGCGGAGGCGATTTCCCCTCTCAACAACACCCCGGTGGATCTCAAAGCCGGGAGCTCTGCTCAAGTTGACTCCTTTCAGAAGAAGGAGTCATTCAACAAGATCTCAACCGCTCTGACGAAGAGGGCTCGTCAGAGACAACGTCAAAGATGGCGGACAACTTGCAAAGGCCATGGAATCAACAGACGGAGTTCATTACAACACGAACTCGCGTGATCAGAGGCATCAGCAAGTTACAACGCCTCAACCTCAATCTGCCGACACTCCTCCCAAGGAAGAATGGGTTCTCGTCAAAAGGACCCGATTGACAAGGAAGGAGCGCCAAAAGCGCCGTGCACGCGTTGCTCATGCCGCGTGCCATTGTTAGCAAAGCGCGAGGAGTCTAAATCAACCAAGGAATCGACTCAAAATCACAAAGTTTGGGTCGAAGTCGACATCGGCTCAAGAGTTTGCCTCGGCGCCTTGGCGAGGCGACCGGTGCCTCGCTAGCGAAGACGACTAAGCTTTCGCCAGCGGCGGCGATTATGCTTGTCGTCGTGGGCGTGGACACCGCCCGAAGCGAGGCAGCCTTCCATGCCTTGGCAAGAATTTGGTTTCTCCGCCCCTTTCATTCACTTCTCCGGCTAAGATAACGACAATTAAGCCTGGAAACTTGACAGCTTCAGTGTTTAGTCGTCTTGGTCCACAGCCCGGAAATAAAGACAAAGTATCAGTGAAGAAACGTTTGGATTACCCAGTCCAGAAGAGTCCTGAGCAAGCTGAAACATCTCAGGCTTCTAAAATTCCAATTGCATCTCGTTTGAGCATCCCGAAAGTCCACGAAGTCTACTAAAGGGAAGAACTTGAGGTGTGATTCGTGAAGTCACGAGAGATGATAAAACACTTATGATCCATGCCAAGACAATTTCGGATGAAGTTAAAACATCAAAGGTGCTTCCCAAGTCGAATGATCGGCGCCCCAAAGAAGCGTGTCCTCGGTTAAGAACAGCGTTACAACCCGATGACAAGCCACATCAAGCTGTGTCATCGGTGGGGGTAGTGACACCACGAAAGAACGATTGATGAAATAAATTGTTCTTGCTCGTGTGCACAACTAATCAAGACGTTGTTGTCGGGATGTGCTGTTCGAGTCAAGCGCTCAACCACAAAGAGCTTGATTGAGAGGCTTTCCCTGCCGATAGCGGAAGATTTGAAGACGAGTCAAAGGCGACCCGAAGAAAGAAGATCTACTATTGAGCAGATGAACTTCACGAAGTTACTATTAACATGGTAAACAAAGGGAAAGGGCGGCGGATCGCGAGATCGACTTCACTCTGGAGGAAGAGTTAGTTCTCGATTTCTCGAGAGATTGTCCGATTGCAATTGCGAGCTCATGACGCATTGACTATAGAAGAATGCATGAAGGAGAATCATCAGAAGATGAAGTTCCGGCCTGCTTTCGGCAATAGCTTGAGTCTTGTCTCAAGTATGAGTCGTCATCATAGGAGGCTTTTACCATTACTCCGATGTCTGGCTCAAATGTTACAAGAAGCCTTAGCCAAGCAAAGAGAAGAGCTTAAGGCCGAAATGAGAACAGAGATGGAGTTAGCCATGCAACAGATGAGGGAGTTGCAAACCCATACGGCTGTACAGCCTGGGTCTAGTCAACAGCCTGGGTCTAGTCAACAGCCTGGATCTAGTCAACAAGGTGGAGCTATCAATCTTGATACCCATAATGTCGAAGACAGTGATTCGGAGATAGATGAACACATTTATGCCGATAAACCTCCTAAAAAAGGTGTTAAGCTACCCAAAGCGGAAGTGTTCCAATTCCTCTTACTAGGAATCATCCAAAACAAGCCGAGGATGAAAATGAAAAGATGAAGGAGCTTGAAGGCAAAATTAATGCTTTAATGACTGCTCACGAGGTTAAGAAGACCGGAATTCCGTGTCCATATCCGAGAGATTGGGATTCAATCCCTTACCCGCCGAAATTCAGTTTGATTAATTTCACACCTTTTGACGGGAGGGGTTCGCCTACACAGCACTTGATCTATTTCAAATCTCACTTGGGGGTGATCTCGGGAAATGAGCCTTTGATGATTCGGTCATTCGTCGGTACCCTTCGGGGAGCTGCCTTCGATTGGTATCGAAGACTCAAAGCTGGGAGCATTAACTGTTGGAATGACATGGAAAGCTCTTTTCTCAGTAACTTCTTTGATGATGACACAGAAGTTTCCATTGGAACTCTCCTAGATGAGAAGCAAAAAGGTGGGGAGACAATTGACACTTTCGTCAAGCGTTTCCGCAATAAAGCTATGAATTGCAGAGATCCAATTACTGAAGAGTTCATATTGAAGACTTGCCACAACAATCTTTCTATAGAATTGTTGGAAGTCATGGGGGTTACACCACCAACCACTTGGAAGGAATTGAAACTCAATGGTGAAGAAGCAGAACGGTTCATCAGGAGAAAGAAGAATGAGAGAGGTGAACCCACAACGGTTCCCTCCAAGCCGAATTTTGTGCCTCGTGGCAAAGGAAAGGCGCAAGCTAATCTTTGTTGAAGCAAATCGGGCATTCAACGGCAACAACAAAGCGTCTACAGCAGGCAACATAATTGAGGTTTCAACAAAACCTCAAGAATTGCGAAGGCTCGGATACTAGATTCCAAAAGAGCTATACTTTCAAAGAGGAAGAAGTGCAGTTATCTTCAAATACCTCTTGGATAACAACAAGATCAAATTGCCTCAATCACAAATCAAGAGGAGGCTAATAAGATCTCAGATCCCAAGTATTGTGCGTACCACAGAAGGGTCCATCATCCGACCAAGAGTTGTTTTGTTCTTAAAGACAAAATTCAAGCTCTAATTGATGCAGGAATCATAACGGCGAAGAAGGAGAAAGTTGGTTCAAATATGGTGGCTATCAACTTTGGATCTCTACGCCCATGTCATATTCTGAAGATTGTCCACGAGGTTGAAGTTAAAGCATTAATGATGATCCGCATGGGCAGCGTCGAAGGGTTGGTATCATACAGCTCCTACTTGGCAATCGTGGATTCATCGGATCTTCTTCAAGATGAGCAATGGGCGGGTTCTTCTTCAACACGGAAGTCAAAGCGTAAAGGCAAGCTCGTGCTCATATTTGGCAATTCGGAAGAGGGTGATGAAAAGCTCCAACTCTTTCGTCATCGAAAATGAACATGAAGTTCTCGTGTGAAGGTAACCCGGCTTATGCTACGAAGTGTGCATAAATTCAGTTATCAATACCGAGAATTCGATTCGAATGCCAAAACTCTAGCGGGCTGGGGTGGCAATGACTCCACCTACACAATCGAAGCGGCGAGGAAGTAGCTAAGGAGGATACAACCAAGCGAAAGATAAACAACCTCAAGAGGTGCAAGTCGAGGCGGTCCGATTTAATCATCCAATTAGGAGGGACAAACCGGAAGTTGAGCTCATCATATCGTTTCGGCGTTATGACTCGGTTGTAACATTCCGGCAAGGATAACTCTTCACGAGTTACTACGTCTTTCTAAAGAGACTAGAAAGCCTTACGGGAAGCTTTAGGCGATTGAAACTTTATCACTCAAGTCAAGCGGGTTCGGAGAAAACCGAACAACGCAACTTGGCGACAACACAATTCCCTTGCATAACCTTTGCAGGAGGATATGCGGTGAAAAATTCGAAGCGGCGGGCCATTATATTTCAGGGTACATTGGCTCGATTGATGTCAGCGAGATTCAAGTTGATCACGGATCTGCGGTCGACATTATGCCACTCGGTTGATGTATCATCTTGGAATTCCGGCTAGCAAGTTGGCTTCTGACGCGGTGATTTATGGATTTAATACCGGCGGTCCAGACCTTTGGGTAAAATCCGGATAAAGTGCCAGCTTGGAGATCTCAAATCTGAGGTTACATGTTATGTAATTGATGCAGAGACTTCATATAACCTACTATTGGGTCGACCTTGGATCCATGGAAGCCTTATAGTCCCATCCACATTACATCGATGCTTGAAGTATGTCGACGCGATAATGTGGTCAAGGCGATGATGCGGATAAGCAACCATTCAAGGGGTTAGAAAATTATTTTCTTGACTCTCTTTTATATGGTCTTTGAATCCGATCTTGAACCATCGGCCCGAGTGCGGACAGCGGTAATGAAGGCGTCACAGAGGCGGGCTCGATTACGATGGAAGCTTTGTATTTAATGACATCGAACCTCTTGTAATCGATCTTGGCGAATTGAATCGTCGGAGAAAGTTATGGCTGCGGCTTCTTAGATGAACATATAATAAATGGCGATTTAGAGTATGTACATAGTGTTGATCTTGTAATGCGGTATTATGCGGGGATCATGATGTGCATGTACGCTCGTCGTTGAATCGGTGAAGAAATGCCTTCAAAGTTCGGCGGGATCAACATTCCTCCTTCCTTTGAAAGATGCAAAGCAAACAATCTTTGGAAAAGGAAGAAAATCTCCACCACAAGATTATTGTGAGGAATCACGAAGATAGCGATGATCCGTGCAAACATTTTTCCAAATATAGCTCACAAGCGCACCATTACATGAAAAATGGGGATATAACCGTTACGGACCGGTCTTGGCCGGACCGGTGTTGGATTCGCCTCGACCCTCTCATGTTCAGAAGGAAAGCCCGATCGTTATTATGAATATAAAAGTGCGGGCTATGTTTCCTCATCCTCGGCGAATCTTGTTGGCAAATTGATGATCATGACAGCTCGTCAGATTCTTCAGCCTGGGATTCGGATTTTAGTCTTGGTGAAGTGTTCAAGGGGCTAATGTCCAATATGACCACAATAAGTCCTGCACAGTCTGAAGAAGATGATTATTTACCAGAATGGGAAGACCCTTGGACTTTCCATCTGAATGTTCAGTTCGGCGATAGGTTTGAACAAAGAGAGCCGCCTACCGAAGATACAGTTGTTCAAGTTAATATGGGTGATGAAGATAATCCGAAACCCATATTCGTGAGTGGTAGTCTTCCTCCAGAAGAAAAAGAGGAATTGATTTCTCTTGTTCGGGAATATATTGATGTATTCGCCTGGAATTATGAAGACATGCCTGGGCTTGATCCAGAAGTAGCAGTGCACCGACTTAATATCAAGCCAGAATCTAAACCTGTGAAACAACAACAGCGAAGATTTCGTCCACAAATCATGGAAGCAATCGTAGCTGAGGTTAAGAAGCTCATAAAATCGGGTTTTATCAGGGAAGAGCAACATCAGTTAGATTGCAAAATATTGTTCTGTTCTAAAAGAATGGGACAATTAGAATTTGCATCGATTTGAGAGATCTAAACTTGGCATGCCCTAAAGATGACTTTCCACTCCCATCACGGGCGTCATCATAGATAATACGTATGGGTTTGAAAGAATGTCATTTATGGGCGGATTCTCTGGATATAATCAAATCAAGATGCATCGGCGATGAGAAACATACTTCATTTGGGGCCTCTTGGCATCTTTTGTTATACCGTTATGCCCTTTGGTGCGAAGCCGGGAGCTACTTATCAGCGGGCAATGACAAATATTTTTGAGGATCATTTAAGAAAGACCGTCGAATGCTATGTTGACGATTTAGTAGTGAAAAGCCGGGATAAGAGCGATCATATTAAAGATCTCAGGACGGTATTTGAACTTATGCGGGGTCATCAATTGAAGATGAATCCAACTAAGTCATTCTTAGGAATGGCCAGTGGTAAATTCCTTGGTTTCGTCGTCACGTCAAAGGGAATTCATATTGATCCAGACAAGGTGAAGGCGATTAATGAATTACAACCCCCGAAGAATCTCAAAGAACTCAGAGGGTTGCAAGGGAGATTGGCTTACATAAGACGGTTTATTTCGAACCTTGCGGGCAAGTGTCAGCCGTTCTCCAAGCTAGCCAAGAAGGGTGTTTCATTCGTTTGGGATGATGCTTGTCAGAAGGCTTTTGAAGATATTAAAATATATCTATCAAATCCTCCTGTTCTCGTCGCACCGAAATCAGGAAGGCCGTTCTTGATTTACGTCAGAGCGACCAACCATTCATTAAGTGCTTTATTAGCACAAGATGATGATAACGGTCACGAACAAGCGGTATACTATTTGAGTCGGACAATGGTGGTGAATCCGATATCGATATCGAGAAAGAATGCCTAGCTTTGGTAGTTGCGATCGAGAAAATCGTCATTACTTGGTGGACGGGCGATACATGTCATCTCGGATGTTAACCCAATTCAGTATTCATGACACAACCGGCTTCTTTGAATTGGCGATTAGCGAGATGGGCATTACTCCTTTCATATCGACATCCACTTCAAGCGAGAAGTCGGTGAAGGGACAAGCGATTTGTGATCTTCTAGCCGTAGCGACCGTCGGCGATAAAGCTATACTTTATGAAGATTTACTGTGAAACCTACAAGGTTAATCACACTTCTCATGAATATGTGTGGCAATTATACTTGACGGGCGTCAGCGCAACCAATGTGGCGAGTGCTCCTGGATGTTCTAAGATTTCTGCTGGAGTCGGAGTTGTCTTAGTTTCCCCGGAGAAACACATGATGCCTCGAGCTTATTCGCTGACTGAGCCGTGCTCTAATAATGTAGCTGAATACAATGCGTTACTTATTGGGCTCAGTTTTGCTAAAGAGCTGGGGGTCGAATATCTCGAAGCATTCGGAGATTCCCAACTCATAGTTAAGCAAATTCGTGGAGACTATGAAGTTAGAAATCCGGATTTGATCCCATATCATGAAGCGGCAATAGAGATGGCAGAATCATTCAAAAGTTTCTTCATCGAATATATACCACGGCTTCAGAACGCTTATGCCGATGCGTTAGCAGCACTGGCTGTTTCATTGGCGCAACCCCCTCAAACAGAGCAATTCGTCACTGTGAGGACACACCAACTTTTCATACCAGAATATATTTTGGATGTCAAGGAAACACATGCTACTTCAACAGGACTCGAACTTCGAGATTGGCGCTTTCCTATTATAGATTATGTCTTACGGTATTTTACGGAAGATGTAAAAGAAAGGGAATCTATCAGAAGAAGCGAATTACTACGCAGCATCTCGAACACTTTATCGTCGTACATACGATGGATTGTTACTCCGATGTCTTTCGACTAAGGAAGCAGAAGAGGCACTTAAAGAAGCACATGACGGTACTTGCGGTGCGCATCAACACAGTCCTAAAGCGGGAGATAGACTAAGAAGGTTAGGCTATTATTGGCCGACCATGATTAGAGATGCTGTCGAATACGAGAGCGATGTCACGCGTGTCAAATACATGCAAATTACATGCATCAGCCGCCAGAAGATCTACACCCGTCAGCTACTTCTTGGCCGTTTGAAACATGGAGAATGGATGTAGTAGGACCCATATTCCCCCCGTCAGCAAAAGGTGATCGCTTTATTTTGGCAATTACCAACTACTTCTCTAAATGGGCTGAAGCAATTCCGCTCAAAGAAGTCAAGACGAGCACTGTCATCAAATTCATTAAACACCATATTATCTATCGATATGGTGTTCTGAGACGAATTGTGCATGACAATGGTCCTTAGTTCATCAGCAACGCCTTCGTCAGATTCTGCGGCAAGTTCAGAATACAAGACGTCTCGTCCACAGCTTATAATCCCATTGCAAATGGTTTAGCTGAAGCCTTTAATAAGACTATCATCAAGATCTTAGCAAAGCTAGTCAAAACCAATAAACGCGATTGGGATGATAAGCTTGGTGAAGCTCTTTGGGCGTATCGCACCACAGTTCGAACACCAACAGGATTCACACCATATTCCTTGGTATATGGATGTGAAGCCGTTTTGCCTCTAGAGATACAAATTCCGTCACTTCGTGTAGCCCTTGCGATAGGGATGTTAAGCGACGAACAATACCAAAGCGTCTTGAGGAGCTTGAGATGTTAGATGAAAGCGGCAGGGCTCGACAGCAGTTGAGCTATACCAAGCGAAATTTCCAAAGCCTTTAACAAGAAAGTCCGGCATCGGAGTTTCAAGGAAGGAGATTTGGTACTCGCCGTCCGGCGACCGATGATTCTCAATTCCAAGAAGAAAGGCAAATTCCAACCCAAATGGGAAGGACCGTTTATAATTGATACGGTCTACTCAAATGGAGCATATCGCTTGATCACTCAAGATGGTGACAAGTTAATGATGCCAATTAGCGGAAAGTTCACGAAGATATATTATCCACGATATATTGGGATAATCCGTTTTATGATATTGAATGATTAGACTTGTAAACAGTCACATTCACTAAGCTCCCATTCGGCTGAAAATCTTAAACGATTAAAGCCACCAAAAACAATTAACACCTATTATTAATTTCTTTCATGAAACAGGGTTCGTTTTCGCCCCAAGAGAAGACACATCCGGGTTCGTTTTCGCCCCAAGAGAAAACACAAAGGGTTCGTTTTAAGCCCCAAGAGAAAACACAAAGGGTTCGTTTTAAGCCCCAAGAGAAAACACAAAGGGTTCGTTTTAGCCCCAAGAGAAAACACAAAGGGTTCGTTTTAAGCCCCAAGAAGACACATCGGGGTTCGTTTTAGCCCCAAGAGAAAACACAAAGGGTTCGTTTTAAGCCCCAAGAGAAAACACAAAGGGTTCGTTTTAGCCCCAAGAGAAAACACAAAGGGTTCGTTTTAGCCCCAAGAAGACACAATTCGAGAAGGTTATGTATTCATTACATAGGCGCTTATATTAAATCGTCTATTTATGCGTAGTGGGTGTTATTCTGTCCTGTCGGGAATAAGTCGTCTAACACGCCGGGTGTCGGTTCGTGATAATTGATTAAGCCTCATTATTCAATATCGTAGCATAAAGTCTAAGAGAATTCACTCTTTTAAGCATAGCGTTATGTGTAGAACGGACTTAAATAATCTACATGCTAGCCCAATTCAAGCGGTAATTGGTAAAGGCATATCAAATCCGTTGATGGTGAGGGTTTGCCAAAATCCTATTAAGGTTATATCCATTCGTTCAAAGTAGAATAAAGAACGTAATAAAAGTCGACAAAAGTAAATTTTATTTCATAAATGATGTGGTTTAAAATACATTGTCGACTAAACAAAAATCAAAAGTGTCTATGGGGAGAATTGGCCGGTTGTTCTTCGACTCAAAGCTTCGATCGGTATTCTTGTTCCAATTCCTTCTCGAGAAGGACTCTAGAAGCATCATTAATAGTTAGAAGTTGAATAATCTTGATCGATTCGATAGACCTTTCATCGATGCTTTCAATTGTTACGCGGTTTGGGCGAGTCTTCTCGAACTAGCAAGATCAATTTTCGGAGAGCAGCTTCTTCGACATCTTGAGAGCTTTCTTGGTGGCGATCTCAAGGTCGTGCGTCTCGGCAGGCGGACCAAGTCGACATTGGCTTCATCCCGTGTATTCAAGCTTGCCCTTAGGCAGCGGATTGGGCTTGCACTTCTTTGTAGTTCTTCTTCAGCAGTTCTTGGCGGCTTCTCTAGCTTGTGTAATAGACTCAACTTCGAGAAGAGATATAAGAAGAAGTACCCCGGACGAAGTCTCACGAAGTTTACTCGGTTCTGTTCTATTTGGATCGGATCTTAGCGATGGAGTCGACCAAGTCGGAAAACCCTCCTCTCTTATGATATTTACATGCCGATCGAGGGAGCCGCTTTGAATGAAGGAAGAACCTTTATTCACGACCTTTTCAATCAATTTATTGAGAAGAATGTGAAACCATCAAGCTCTGCGATGACCATCTTCTGGATCCTCATCCGCCATTAAAGCTTTAATTGTGTCATACGGTATGGAAGGAGCTTTTTGTATCGGTAACCTTGGGAGTGAAAGATAACTCCCATGAAGGTGTTACTCTACTCTTCAATCCTTCTTTCTCCGACTTTACACAGGAAGCTAGCCTTTGGAGCCCTTCCAGCTGAAAACTAGTTTCCTCCCATAAATCCCTAAGATAAGATGTTTCCTCCTTCAACTGTTGTGTTCCATCAACTGATAATTCTATAAGCGGCAATGAAGTAACTTTCCCGATGATATCAGCTGAAATCTCAGATGATTGAAGCTTTTGATTAACTTGATCGAGATTTTCGGAACTGACCTCAAGAACAAGACCAAGCTCTTCGGCGAAGAGAGTTTCAATAAGACTATAACCCCTCGTGCTCATGTTCAACTGCACGCCACAATTTCCAGCAAATGCCATTTCAAGAACAGTAACAATAACTCCACCATCACTTATATCATGGCCAGCAGAAATTAGTTTTTCGCCAAGCAACTCCTGAATAGTATCAAACACTTTCTTTAAGTAAGCCACATCATCGAGATCAGGAGATTCATCGCCAACTTGACCAAAAGCCTGAGCAAGAGCTGAACCACCCAACCTTCGTTTTCCTTTACTAAGATCAATGTAAAGTAGAAAACCATTATCTCCTAGCTTCAAGTCTGGAGTTACCGTCAGTGTTATATCAGGACAAGTAACATATGCACTAATGACCAAATTTCCAGGAGCCTTGACGACTTCACCAGCAACGTGAGCTGCCATTGAGAGACTATCTTTTCCTCCATCTATAGCAATACCCAACTCAATCATGGACTCTGATAAAGCAACTGCAGCATCATACATATCTGCTCCTTCT